>JAYKAV010002662.1:4063866-4093073 GCA_035582835.1 Phoebastria nigripes | reverse complement strand
TGGGTGTTGGTCTCTTCTGCCAAGCAACTAGTGATAGGACGAGAGGAAATGGCCTCAAGTTGCGCCAGGGGAGGTTTARATTGGACATTAGGAAAAATTTCTTTACTGAAAGAGTGGTTAAGCMTTGGAACAGGCTGCCCAGGGAAGTGGTGGAGTCACCATCCCTGGAAGTATTTAAAAGACGTGTAGATGAGGCGCTTAGGGACATGGTTTAGTGGGCATGGTGGTATTGGGCTGACGGTTGGACTCGATGATCTTAGAGGTCTTTTCCAACCTGAATGATTCTATGATTCTATGTATGAAGGAGACACTGTGTGAAAAGTTTCTGGCTCACACTGGCAAGTCCAGTTGTTTTGCTGTGGCCAGCTGTGGCACAAGGACTCTCTGCTACTCCTCATGTTGCTGAGGCGTGGACACGAGCCATAGAGTGAAGTCCTGCCCAACCCACACAAAGAGCCAGTAAGACTTCACAAAATGCGGTGAACTTCAAACTGTGGGGATCTAATGCCTTTGCTAGCTTAATTTTCTCAGGAGAGAGGCAGAAGCTCTTAGCAATGAAGAAACAGAGCAGAAAACAGCACCCTCCGAAAGGCAACGTGCCTGGAAATACAGTAACATATGGAGAATAAAAATCAAGAAAATGTGACATCAGCTATGAAAATACTCCTGGCAAAGATCTAAAGTAGCTTCTCTAGCTTCCCTACAATGTCTTCATTGCAGGAAGCCAGCATTTCAGACATCTCCTATCAATATCCCCCTTGTGGGATTTTGCAATTTTCATTTTACTCCTGCACAGATGTTTAGCCAGTAAAATAAAGTTTTGGCTTTTAATCCCAACTCATTTCATATCTATCCATGCAGAGGAAYGTAAGCAGCCAGAGATTACAATGAGTTACACACCCCTTAAGACAGTTTGCATATAGTCAACCCAAGCAAACTCTGGTTATGCAGAAATCAGAGCAGATTACCTCGCCAATGGCCACCAGCTTATCTTTGTATTTCTCGAAAAGTTGGAGGACAGATTCCATGTCCTGTAATAGACTAGCTCACGTGCTTTGTGAAGACTGCTGGCTGCTAAGCTGAGCCATGGCAAACAAAACCACACGCAACTGTATTATTGTGCATCTTGAAATGCAAATCATGAAAATGACAGTCCGGGACGGAGGGGATCAGCCTACTGTGTAACTAACAGCTTCTGAATAACCTAATTACTCAGCCCTTTAAGAAGAAAATGAAAAAATAGATTCAAAGAGGGTTGGAGGGATGCTAGTCCAGGTAACTCTGCTAGTGAGCAGAGGAAGAAAGAACCCGTTCTTCCTAATTTGGCTGAACTGAGCCTCGTCTTCTAAGAGCTGGGAAACCTCTGAGAAAGGCATCTTGGCAACTTAATAGGTCCCTGGCAGCCTGGTCCTGGGTGGTGGTCTTCCCAGAGGAATGGCAGTTGTCAGTGCCAGGGAACAGGTCTCGTTGAACCAACCTACCAGACCAGTCCCACGAATCGCTGCCTTTTCAGCTGAGCCCTTCATCCCTCTGGGCTATTCAAGAGCACAGTGTCATGTTCAGGAGCTGCACCAGCAAACAGCACACAGTCACAACAATTTCCCATGCACCCTGTCCTCAGCTTTGGTAAAACTTCACTGTGGGCTTCCAGCAATGACACCCCCATCCAGTGCCATGTGGGACGGAGGCTAGGAGGGAAGGAGACTTCTCCCTATCCCTGGGAGATGGGGAAAAGACAGCCTCTACCAGCAGGGCTCGCGCTGAACCTCAACTCTATCTGCCACGGGTGGCAACAGGGCCAGCACTAACCCTTCTCAGAGCGATGCCCCAGCATTCACCCTCCCCTGCCACAATCTGCATCCACTAAGACAGCAGGGATGAAACAAGACCACTGCATGTAGCTGCACCCCTCCAAAAAAAAGGGCATCCTAAGGACTCCAAGAGGACACTCTGAGCATCCTCATACCACAGCAGCCTCCAGGTGCTGGTCAAGAAACATTCTCTTTGACTAAACGGTCCCACATACACACAGACATTGTCAACGGATGTGCTGCTCTTGGTGGAAGTGCAGAGGGGATAATTTTGGAGGTCACCGACACCTGCACATACATGTTACATAGAATCATAGAATAGTTTGRRTYGGAAGGGACCTTTAAAGGTCATCTAGTCCAACCCCCCTGCAATGAGCAGGGACATCTTCAACTAGATCAGGTTGCTCAGAGCCCCGTCCAACCTGACCTTGAATGCTTCCAGGGATGGGGCATCTACCACCTCTCTGGGCAACCTGTTCCAGTGTTTCACCACCCTCATTCATTGTAAAAAATTTCTTCCTTGTATCTAGTCTGAATCTACCCTCCTTTAGTTTAAAACCCTTGTCCTATTGCTACAGGCCCYGCTAAAAAGTCTGTCCCCTTCTTTCCTATAAGCCCCCTTTAAGTACTGAAAGGCTGCAATAAGGTCTCCCTGGAGCCTTCTCTTCTCCAGGCTGAACAACCCCAACTCTCTCAGCCTGTCCTCATAGGAGAGGTGTTCCATCCCTCTGATCATTTTCGTGGCCCTCCTCTTGACCCGCTCCAACAGATCCATGTCTTTCCTAAACTGAGGACTCCAGAGCTGGATGCAGTACCCCAGGTGGGGTCTCACCACATACCATGTTAGCCCGCTGCACATGCACTTGCCGTTGCCTCAACTCAGCACTGAGGTCCTGTGTAGTACAGAGCTGAGCTTCCACCCTGAGTTTCCCAGGCAGGAATAATGACCCCTAAAGAGAAGGGAAGTTATCTAGCGATGCTTTGATTGGAGCTCCCCACATAGTGCTCCATTTAACTTCTTCCCACAGCGCTCCATTTGTTCGCTTCCTCCCCCTTTGTTGTGTGTCCAAAAATGTTCCGAGCACAAAAATGCTCTTTCTATATATTTATAGCAATAAGCCAGTGCCAATCAGGACTTCAAAGCTGCCCTCTCCAGGCAGTGCACTTCACAAAGACAGACCTTCCTGCTAGATAATCCCAGGTCCTTTCCATTTCACAGATTCACCAGTGGTCATGTGCTGAACAGACCTAGGAGGTCCCAAGCAGCAAGTCCAATTCCACCCAGGAGACACAGCATCCGACATACATTCCCATGGAAATCAGTTAACATGGTCATGCTGTGTCCTAGTCCCCATCCACAACTCACTATTTTTGACAATGGTCAACAAAATTCGGCAGACGGACAGAGCTCTTGGAGATACAAAATTCCTACAAGGTTTGTGCAAATGGCCATGTAGATGACACCAACCTTCTCCAATCCCCCTCAGAGCTACCAAGAGGAGACACACACCCAGCTGCTACAGTCTAATGCTAGCAGCTCTCCAAACACGACCTGCCCAGCTCTGGACTAATCTCAGCATGTGCTATTTCTTGCCCAAATGGCAATCCAACAGGCTCAGGGAGGCAACATGGAAGAGAGCTAGGGAATTACAGGGAGGCCCCAGGGATGCAGAAGAAAGCCAAGGTACTGCAGCAGGCAGAGCCCAGAGGGTACATGGAGGAGCTGGTGGTACCACAGCAGGGATCAGGGAGACATACAGGGAACTGGAAATATGGAACTGGGAGTACTGGGCTGTAATGGGAGCATCACAGGACACGGGTAGGAGACTGGGATTGCCACAGTGAGGAGATCACAAGTCCCTGGGGGAAAAAAGCTTTATTGGTTGTGCTGCTTGCGAGATAACTTGTCTTCTATCAACAGGGGACACGTACTTTATCTATACCGCAGCTGGCACTGACAAGGAGTCAAGCGCCTGTTTTCAGTCTTTGGTGACAGAGCATACAGCCCTGGCACAGTCAAAATAGCGGAGACAAAATCTGAATGTGCATATTAAAGAAGTTAAACCCAGTGTCCACRCCCTGTCACAGAAATACAAAACACACGTGGGAAGGAGCCAGGCACCTCACCTGGACTGTGGCGCTGCACTGCACATCTGCTCCGCTCCGAACTGGATGAACCCCAAGTCATGCCGTGACAGAGTCAGGATGCCTTTGAGGGGCAGGAGGAGGCAGGGGCACAGCAGCTGTTGTTCCCCGGCAGCAAGTATGGCCCAGGTGCAGTAAGTGCCAGCAGCCGTGGGAACCTTGCAGCAGATGGAGGGACACCCGTCATGGTGCCACGGGGCACAGCTCTGCTGCTGTTTAGCACTATGGCCTTTGTCAATAGGGACTAAGCACGGTGGGAAGCACAAACAGCTCCCCCACCTCTGCGGGGAGGCTTTAAAGGCCAGCCCCAGACACAGTCTGTGCGCTGACCCAGCCTGCCTGCCAGGTGATACCTCTGGGGCATCACAGGTTCCATCACACTGCCAATGTTGTGACTTTTCCACGTCTCATCCCCTGCACTTCCAAAACAGGGGGATGTGGCCCTGCTTCCCCCCATGTCGGTGCTGCTTCGTGGTCTTTCAGGTGGCTGCGCTCACTCCTGTGCTGGGAAGCTGAAGGTTTGCTCAGCAGGCCAGGCTCATCTGTATGCAGCCACCGACCATGGACACCATGCAGCCTCCTCGCCTGCCTTTGACGAGCTTATTACCTCGCCCAGGCATTGCAGACAAAAATCCATTTATTTTGCTGTTGACTGTCGCTTTGGTAGGACATCAGATATGTCCCCAAGCGCTGTTGCAGAAGTAGCTTGCTCTTCAGACCACAGCCTTTGAAAACAGGCCAGATCTTCCTGTTCTGTGCATGTGCCACTTCTCTACACTTTTTTTCAGCTTTGCCTTAAGTTCCTTGATGCCACCTGCGCACTCACTACATGACAAGCGCTCCACGCGCCAGCGGCTCTGTGCAATGGAGACCTCTGTGGCAGCCAAGCCAAATGCCGGCACTGCGCCTTAAGCTGTTTTCTAGGGCAGAGGGGGGCTACACCTTACTCCTACAGACTCCTTCTCCCAGTGCCTCATTGTTTCTGCTTTTTCAGGTGAACCACACCACCATTTTCATCAGCAGACCCAGGCACAGTAGCGGCACCGATCTCTTGTGTTTGCATTAAGCACCCTGTTGGCAGCATCCCTCTGTGCACAGCACTGAGCATATCAGTTCCTGCCCCAGGCACAGGTTCATCAGGGCCATGATCCTCACTATGTTTTCTCAGTGTTTTGTCATTCACAGCAGCTCAAAGAGGGGCATAAAAATTTGCAAGCCCTGGAGGGGGTACTTTGCACTCACTGCATGGTGGGGCCACCACGCAGTGCAGTGAGGGTTATCATGCCCGTGCCCCAATCGATTCACACCGACAGAAAAGCCAACCCCAGCAGGGGAAATGAACGGATGGATAACCACCTGCTGAAGAGGAAAATGCTGAGACAACTAGGTGCTATGGTAGTTCGTTCGTATCCTTTCTTTGATCTCAGCTGTATCTTTGTACTGCGTATAGAAAGCAAAGAGAAGAACAACAAACCTTTCTGCTAAGCCAGTGACTCTCTCAAATTCATTTTCCTGCTCTGTAACGGGAACAGAGGATTGAACCCCAGCCTGCATTAATGAGAAAACAAACAAAAGCAGAAGTTCATTAGTGATGAAAGTTGCATTTCCAGCCAATTATTTATTTGCTTTTACCTCTAAAGAGCCTATCTATGCATTGCATAGGAGCCTGTTGGAAGCCCCTCCAGTAAAAGTCTTTGGTCAATTTGTTTAAACTCTTATCACAATAAACAGCAGGATTAAACAGCATATCATCCACTTGGCCTCATCACCATCTCCTTGCTTGTTCCCATGTCGAAATCTGGAAAAACTCATCAGCCTCGCAGTTTGTCGCAGAGTTCAGCAGATTCAGGCCCTGACTAAAAACAAGTTTCAGAAAAAAGGCCCCAGGAGGAYGATCCACCTGCAGCCCTCCAAAAACTATTTGAGTGAGCACAGATAGAGCCCTTAGACAGACTCTTAACTGTCAGTCCTGAACTCAGAGGGGATTTCCAGGATCTGAGGAGTTCAAATGACTTATGCTGAACCTTTTAGTTCTACTATACCCACTCCACTCTTGCAAGTCACTTGGCCTTCAGGCAAAATCACTTCAGTCTTGTTCCACATGAGTCCTGCAAACAGCTTGGCATGGGTGGCGAAAGGGCAATGACACCAGCCAGCCAAGGAATCGCAGTTTCAGCGTCCTTCCAACCCCTGCTAYGGATTCAAGGTGCTCATTGAACAAAGAAGGTGCAAAGTACCTCTGTGTGATTTGGTAGTCATTGACAGCATACACTGGTCCAGTATTTTGTCTCTATCAACAGACAAATCCACTTTAGAAGCTCTCTAGATCTACAAGCTCCACATCTCAGCCTATGGAAAGTACCTTCACGTTATTACCATCACCCTGCATCCCCCTCATTATTTATGCCTGGTGTTAAGCTACACACTCACTGTAAGCCCTTGCACGTGTGGGAGTCGCTAGTGCACACAGTGCATCTGCATGCGTTATTTTAAGCCTGGAAAGAACCGAGCAACATGGGGCTTTTTTTTCTGGCAGAAGCTGTACCAGCCAGAGCTGCATCAATAACAGAGTACTGACTAACGAGCGAGGCACTCTGAAGGCACTAATTATGCCAAAGAAATCACAAACCTTTCTTGATTTTTCTGTCACATCGTGTACATCCTGCAAGATAGAGAGACATAAGGAGTCATACAAAGTGCAATCAGATCTGCTGTTTGTAGCATTCCAGGGAAAGGTGATGGCTAAAGGCATCAGATGGAGCTTGGGACCTACTGCTTTTCATACTGCTGCAGACCATCTGTGCCATTCCATCTCTGTGAGACAGAGGTCACCGGGGCCGTTAGTGTCCCCCAAAATTAATGGCATGACTGAAAAGAAAACTTGCATCTCCACTAACTCTGTGCTTTCTCTCTCATTTCCCCTCAGGTTTCCCGAAAGCTAAACATGGCATCCAGCTAAATTTGCACTGGGTCCTTCCCCTAGTACGTCCCTGGCCACTCCAGTGTCCTATGCTACACAGGAGGGGACATGGCTTGCCCAGACAACCTGAGAGGCTGGAACAGGGTTCAGCACACACACTGATATTGCTAAGGCCAGCCTTTGTGGGGATGGAGGGTTTCATGGTGTGCAGCCACACGGCTCCCCCRTGAGCCGTCCTGCCTTCCCGAGCCCCTCTGGACCAGGCATTAGCCAGGGACTGCAGGCAGAAATGCAAGCTGTTAAATTCCCCTTTCAAGGTAAAGACACAGGATGACTGCTGAGGGATCAACGATGTTTTCCAGCTTGGAAGCCACACTTCCTCTCCCAGCACGTTAGCTGCCACCAGTCCCAAGCAAGAGCCTTAAAAAGTTGGGTTTACTGCGCAAAGCAACAACTTTATTTCCAGCACCTGCCRCCCCCCACCCCCCACCCCAGCACTGACTGCAGGGGGCTGGGGCACAGCTCGCACAGCAAAACCAATGGCACTGGGGAAAGGGTGCTACTTCTGACCCTCGTTTGGTGTTCGGGATGCCAAGACGGGGTGGGAATGACACTGCATTTTCCTTTTCTGGAGCGCCAGGCCACCTACGCCATGACTTAGCTCAGGCACCGCAGGTCTAAGGAGAGGACAAAGGGAGTGTGACTTTCAGTCAGCAGAAATTAAGGAATGAGGGTGACATTAAGCGCCGCACATTAGCCATGTCCCAGACTAGGAGCAGCTGAGCAAGGAGTCTGAGAAACTAAACTGACAATTTTATGGTGCTCTTCTTTACAAAGTATTCRTTCAGAGACATGAGAGATGCAAATGAACAACCTGTCTTTATCACATCCAAGAGATGACAATGGTGCATACCAAAAGTCTTTGAGAAATTCCCTATATCATCCTCTGCTCACTTCTTGAACTTTCCAACAACAAAACTCCACTTTAAGACAAGATGCACGTTGGTTTTATTAATTACACCGTAAATAATAGTTTCTGCAATATCATATATTTCAGTTTCTGAATCTATATCTGAAGAAAGTTCTGAAGTTTGGGGAATACTTTCAGTGCATTCTGTGTAGTCACTTCTATAACTTCTTCAACTGGAATTCCTTTAGTTTTGGCAATATATTCTGCAGCAATGTGAATATTTTTTGGTTCATTTCTCACCTGAAAAACAAACAAACACAAACCCAGACCAAATTACAGATCCCTGCAGATCACAGGTGTTTCAGATTCAGTACTTCCTGACACAACTTCAGTCACATTGTGGCATGTGTGCCAGAGAAATTACATGTATCTATTCTTCTTGGATTATTTTCCCCTTTGCCCATTCTTGGAATTTCTTCTCCTTTCCCAGCCTCAGGAACACTGACTTGTTCATCTCAAAATTTTCACTTGGCAACCTCTTTCATCCCTTGTACCCATGCTTACACTACTTCACTCTCCCATGCCAGTAACTGACCTCCATAAGGTGTGGGTTTGGATACACATACATAGAAGTCCCTCCCCCCAACATTTACCTGTTTTTCAGGCCCCAGAGCAGGAGAGTCAGTTTCCAAGCACATACTTTCCAGAGGTAACAGTTTCACAAGCTTCTGCTTCTTGAAGAAAAAGACAACAGCTATTAAATGCTTTATGCACTTAGACCCGTGGGAAAAAATGTATGAAGGGAGGATATCCTCTGCATTTAAAAGCAATGTCAAAAGACTTTGGTGCCACTGTCTGCATTTTTATCAACAATTTCAGAATGGAAGCAAGAATACCAGGAGCTGCTCAAGAAGTCCCTTCAAATTAGGATTATCCTGTCTTCTAAATATCTGAAGTACTATTATCTAAACACTGAATCCATTGTTATTTATTAAATCATGTGGTTACATTGCACAAAATACCCTMTATTTAGAGTTGCCAATAGAATTTTAATTTGCTATTTTTCTGTATATATAATATTTGTGTACCTTTTTCCCATCTCTGCTTTTACCCCTCAACCCCAGTTTGCTTTCCTTTCTCCAAGTTCCTAACCTCACCCCCATCTATATTCATCCTTCACACCCCGTCCACTTGAATCATGCCTTTTCCTTTCTTACATTTCCTGAGCTTATCACAGAAAGTGATGATGGTGCAGGACGGAAACAGACTGCTACCCCAAAATAAGAAGTTAGCATAGCAYGTGGCAGCTCAGAGTAGAAATTAAGAGAGCGGTCTCACCAAATCAAGGGCTGAACCTGACCAATGCCGTCTTTAAGCAATTTAGCTGCTTCTTTGCTGGGCGCACCTTGCAATAATCACAATTTTTCAAAGGTCTGTAACTTAGCCAATTGTGAGCAGATTTCCTTTTGAACAGGAAGTGCCATAGCACTGAGATAGAAGCTAGTCCTTTTCCATGTGTCACGTCCCTACTCTAAAACAGTACAGTGACAGAAGCTTCCAAAGAAGAGTTCACCAGAAACCACATTAAAATGACAAAAAAAATGCCTATTTTCTTAACCCTTGTTTCTCAGAAATAGCTGAACTGTTTTAGCCAAAATTTCCCCCCAAAAGTCTAACTAAGGCAAAAGCCCCAGGTAAAAATTTAGCCAAAGTAAAAATGTGCAACACTATAAGCAACTGAAACTTCTATTGAGAAGCATCAGGTGACAGCAACCTTACGCTAGTCCCACTTCAAACTGTACAGACTTAAAAAACAAGCATATTCTTGAGCTGCACAGTGAAAACAGTCATATTTGCCATCATGATAAGCTGTCAGCTATTACCTGCAATACCCAAGCACCGAGAAGGAGCAAACCCCTTTAAACACTACCTGTTCACTCCTTATAATGGAAGGAGGAATGGAGAAGAAGTATCCAGCTTTCACCCCTTCCATCGCTACAGAGGGCTTCCCATCAAATGCATGGAGCAACACCTTTGTAGCACCTCAGAGAAAAGAAGCAAACCAAATCATTAACAGTGTTTACAGTAGGTCTGTGATGTCAGCTTCCAATGGGATCTCAGTCCCGTGAAGAACGAATACAGAATCTCTGCACTAATCCTCCCAAGTTTCATGTACACAAACTGATATGAGGACATGGCACAACTGAAGAAAYTCTGTTGACAAAAGCCATGACGGAGAAAACGCATTAAAAACATACCTTGTTCCTTTAACAGATGAATGGTTGGTCTTCCAGCTGAGCGGGAATGAACATTTCTGCACAGCAAGGAGAGGCCTGGCATTAGGAAATTCAACAAAATACTTTTTTCTGTAAACAAAAATGAACTAACAGCAGCTTGGGAAGAAAATAATTAATCTCTATTACACCTTTTATCAGAAAAAAAAATCTAGAGACGTATATATGAATAATTTTAGCTACAGTGAAGGTATAGCAGCAACATAGCAAGGACAGGACACAGAAGACCACTGTATTCAAGAGCAAACATAGGGAAAATTCTGTAATTAAATCTCAAACTGGAGACTGACAGGACACTAATGCCAGTTTAATCCATGTAAGAAAAGTTCTGTGGGCTCTTAGTACCTATAAATCCTGGGAAATATTTCCACATGTTACTGAGATCTGGCAAATTCTGCTACTAGTATAACAAAACCTACAAAGGCAAATCCAGTCTTCTTGCTAACTCAATCTGCTTGATCAAAACCTGTCTTTGTCCTTCCTTCTGTTCATCCGTGCTGGCAAATCTGGGAGTGAAATCTAGTCCAACCTACAGTACAAGAAAAGAAGTGAAAAAATTTTACAGACTTAACGCTTGACTAAACCACAATACCATATATAAAGGCAAAAAAATCCTTCAAAACTGCAAGGCATTTCAAAATATATATACTAGRGACTACAACTAAAATGAGCTCAGCTGTAGCTTAACTCAGAAAGGAATCCATTCTCAACCATAAGCTTTTCAACTATGAAAGCATTTGTGGGCAGATAGTTACTAACAAGTGTATTTAACATTTTAATCTGTGACTGGTTTTCTGGGGTTTTACATCCTATTGAATATTATTTCAAATTAAATGTCAAACCTGATCTCCAATACAAGTAAAATTTCTGACCTGAACCTGTAGCTTTAGTCCTATCTCTAGCAAAAATTACCCATTAATTCTATACTTTTTTGATTTAAACATGTTCAGGCAAAATTTAAAGTTCGTCAAAGCAGCCCCATTCACAGTTACACCAACCAAAGTCCTTGATATACAGTACGAGTACAACATGGCAAGTTTAGCTACAAAGCTCTGCCAATAACTGCTTTTTCTGCAGCCAGTGCAGAACCAGCCATAAGTCCCTCCGGTACCAACACACAAAAGAGGCAGACTCTACCCTAAAGCTTTCAAGCCTCAATTATAGTTTATAAACAAATGTAAGACAGGAGACAACACATGGTTACAGACAGATGAGGGATCACWAGAAAAAAGGACTGTAAAAGTCGGTGAGGTGTACTGAAATCATAGCTTAGCCTAACTTTGTCAGAGAAGAAGGCAGGAAGGATCTGAATGAGGATAACAATGTGACTCGACACTTCACTGTGCCAGACAATAGGTTAAAGGACATTCGGGTATAAGACAATATAGCATAATTATGCAATTCTTCCTACTAAATCCACCAGCATAAATGCCATCTATTTCCTAATAATGATAATGAAGGAAAAGAGGGAATCAGGCAAATCTATGAAGGAAAGCACATCAAGAGAATTACAAATCAGACTTGGCGCTTGTTCAGATTGATAGCAATACTTATTGCATACACAAAACCAAGTATTAACTAAGTTTTTGCAATTCTGGTGACAGATGCTGCTGAAGCCATAGACATTTAAACAAGTTACGGAATTCTACTTACTTCTCCGATCCCTACCAATTTTTCTTTGTAGAGTTCTATAAGCGGCAATGCAKCATCCAGATCCTGCAAGAACAAATTAAAGATGCAACCCTTACTGCCCTTACAAGATGAAAGGGGTACAAATTCAGCATTATGATTAAATTGGAGTTTCCTTCATTGTTCTTAAATTCTGTACCTTAAAACTCGCTATTACTGTGAGTTGTGCGGTCGGACAGATTTTAGAAACCTGCAGGATATCCCTTCTTTACTTAATGACCCTTCATTTCAAGTTATCTTTCCACAGGAGCAGAAGAGGTAATTAAAGCAAGGCCCATAAAAAGCCTGGTAACATTAAATGGCTGCAGACAGCTCTCCCAGTTTTTCAGGCTAAGGGCACAAATGGTCGCCTTCCACTTCCCATGCTAACAAAAGGACATCTGCAAACACACACGCGTGCTGTTCACTGTAAGCAAAGCACTCACTTGGGATTTTTAAAACAGTTTCACTGCAGTAATATGGCCAGATGACTCCAGTGAACAATTCTGCTTTAAGACTAACATAGACAAATGGATGTGCTAAGAGACCCTGGGATTTGGTCCRCTGGGTCTTCTGTATCACAGAAGCGCAGAAAAATCAGTGGGCAGATCTGAAGTTAAATCAGGCAGACCAGAGCATCCCATCGTCTGCCCTGAGCACTCCCAGCAGTATTTTATAGCTGCGCTAATCTAACTTGCCTGTGTTTTACCTTCAAAGTAACACTGCGCTGCTCCTCTGGTGAAACCTCTTGAACTGGGTGAACTCCCAGGCACGGCAAAACAAACCCTGGGAATCTAGACACGAAACAGGTATCAGTAGTGTGAGAGACCACAAAGAAACCCAAGTTTAAAGTCAAAAAGAATGGCCGGCCTGACCAAGGAAGAGGGCAGCGCGTCCCCCGTCAGCTCCTACAACGCCASTCGCTCCCGCCAAGGCGCCGACCCCGCGGCCGGGACACGGGTGGGCGCCAGGCCCTCCCGCCGGCCTCGCACCTCTCCGACAGCTCCACGACGCTCCGGAACTCCCCCGCCTGCTCCGACACCACCACCAGCGCCAACACCGCCGCCTGCGGCAGACAGAAACCCCCGCCCCGCTGAGGCCGGGCCGGGCGGTGGAGCCAGGGAGGAGTGGGGAGAGGGTTGCTGCCGGCCGCCTCACCTGCTCCGCCGCCCGCACCACGGCCGCCACGTCCTGCAAGAGACACGCACCGCCTTAGCGCCGGGGCCGCGCCGCCACCCCCGCCCGCCCTTCCGCGCCTCACCGTCTGGAAGCAGGGCGCRGCGAGGTGGCAGTGGCAATCCACCAACCCCACCGCCGCCGCCATGCCGCGCCCGGGGCTGAGGAGAAGGGGTGGGGAGGCCGCGGGTTCCGCTTCCGGGCCGGCATTTTCCCTGCGTTCAAGGCGGGAAATGGCGGCCGGCCCGGTGCCGCCATTGTTGCCGCCGCCGTCGCCGCCGCCGGGGGAGGCGGGCGCGGGGCCGCCGCTCAGTCCGGCCGCTGCCGCCGCCCGGCGGGACCCGCGGGTGCGGTGCTGCTCGCGGCGCGGCCTGGGCGAGGTGATGGCGCTCTGCGCGCCCTTCGTGCGGGCCCTGGCCCAGGGGCAGCCGGGCGGACCCGCCGCCGCGGGAGACGCGCTCTGGGTGAGGCTGAGGGGGGAGCGGGGCGAGGCCCGGCGCTACAGGGTCTCGTCTCTGAGCGCTTGTGCCCGCTCCTGCCAGGGGCCTGGCACAAAGCTGCGGCGCCCCGTGGTGTCAGCCCTTAGCTTAGCGGGTTTATGTGGCTCTTTCCCCTGAGGTGGCCAACCCGGGCAGGGCGGTGAGGCAGGAGGGGCCTTTCCAGCTGCAGATGTTGCATACCTGTGCCTGAAGGATGGCTTCTCAAGCTCTCCCGTGTCTTGCAGAACTTCGAAACAGCGGTGCGGGAGAATGTTACCATTAATGGGCAGCCCTGGGAGGAGACTTCGGATGACTCCGAGCTGCAGAGTGGTATGTGTTGGTTTCCATTAATTTCCTGCTGGGTGGTTTTGGTTTGGTTTCTGCATGTGGTATTTTTAATTGGGCAGTTTTTCCCCCAGCTACCTGTGGCGGTAAGGATGCTCTTGGAGCAGGTAAGGTCAAATTCCAGCTCAGATGTGCCTGTGTAAAGATCTGAAGTGCTGCACTGTGGGAGCACGATTCTCGCAGAGCAGTGTTCATAAACGAAAAGAACGGTAACCAAGACGTGTAGGGACCTGTATCCAAGAGAAAAGGGAAGGGGAAAGTGCTTTATCTGAAGGACCGTTGCTTGTTTGACACTTCTGTCAAGATCCTTATAGATCTTGAGGCACAAGTTCCAGCTATCACTATTATGGTGCCTACCTAACTTAAAGGATCTGCTCTTGACTACTAGAGAAAAGTAGCTTAGAGGGTCACAAAGTATCCAGTATTAACATAGGAAAAATAAAGGTTTAACTAAGTTTAATGGCAGCTGTCTTGCTGGAAAGTCTACAGAAAGCTTTTAGAAAGTCAGTATTTTAAAGCAAGCTTTTTCATTCGGGAGGTTAGGAAAGAGCATGTTCTACTTCAGCAGCTTCTCTTATCAGAATAAAGGGAGTATACAACATTTAATGGAATAGGGTAAGGTGATCTATTTTTGAAGCTAGAGCACAGCAACAGGATCCAAGTCTGCAAGCCTCCCTCTCTAGGGCTTTCTGGGCAGTCAGTTTCTGTGTTTGACTGCCCTGATGGTGAAAATCTTCTTTCCTGTGGCCTATTGGAATTTCCTTTACTGTAACGTATCTGTTGCCTCTCATCCTTTTGCTGCACGCCTCTAAAAGCCTGCCTCTGTCCTCTCTAGAACCACCCTTTAGGTAGCTGAGGGTAGCAGTTAAATTACCCCCTAGCCTTCTCTTCTCCAGGCTGAACAACCCCAGCTCCCTCAGCTGCTTCTCATACATCATGTACTCCGGATGCCAACCCTCTTGGTGTTCTTCCATTGGAATTGCTTCAGGACTCAGTTACACGGTCTCCCAGAGCATCCAAGCTAGGATGTTATGGTCTAGGTAGGTGAGAATCCTGGCTGGATCATTTTGCTCAGAGGGTAGTGTTTAATGGTTCGTACTTTTACCTCAGGGCTGATTACAAGCAGAGTTCCTCAGGTGTCTGTTCTGGGACCCTTTCTGTTTAATGTCTTTATCCGTGACCTGGAGGAGGAGATGGAAGGTGCCTTCACCCAGTTTGCAGCTGACATCAACCAGGGTGGCATGCAGTGTGTATGCTCAAGGGCAGGTCCATTCAGGGGAACGTAAACAGGCTGGAGAAATGCATCTATGGGAATCTCATGAAATTCAACAAGGACAAAAAGCAAAGCCCTAAATCTGGGAAGGGGTAACCCCCTGCAGGGGTACAGGATGAAAAGGACCTGGGGGTCCTGGCGGGCTAACACTGAGGCAGCCTAGTATATTGTGTTAACAGGAGTGTAGTCATTAGATCCAAGGAAGTGATTATTTGCCTTTACTCTGCACTTACTAGAGCACATCTGGAGTAGTGCACTCATTTTTAGACTCCCTAGTATAGGGAAATTTTTGATAAACTGGAGTGAGTTCATCAGAGGCTGCCAAGACGGCCAGGGGATTGGAGCACTTGCCCTATGAGTTGAGACGGAAGGAACTGGGCTTGTTTAGCCCAGAGAAGACAAGCCAGCCTTCCAGTACCTACAAGGAGGTTACTGAGAATATGGAGCCAGGCTATTTATTGAGGTGCACAGAGGCAAGGGTCATAAATTAAAAGGGGAGGTTCTGACTTGATGTAAGGAAGTAATAATTCACTACTAGGATAACTGAGCATTGAAAAAGGTTGCCCAGAGAGCTTGTGTAGTCTCCAGCACTGGAGGCTTCCAAGAACCAACTCGAAAGTCCTGAGCAACCTGGTTTGAACTGGGTTTTGACCCTGCTGTGAGCAGGAGGCTTGAGACAGGAGAGACCTCCTGAGGGTCCTTCCAGCCTGAGTGTTTTTGTGTTAGGGACATTGGCCAAGATCTCTTCGTATCAAGAGACCCTAGTAGTATGTCTGTTGCTACTATTTAATATACGAATTAAGGAAATGTTTATAATTATTGCTATATAGTCATATATTTATATGTCATATATACAATATTTTTATAATTACTGTCTTTTGAATAATAGTAGTGGAGATTCTTGGTTGTCTGGTGTCCAAAGAAAATTTCAGTGCGATTCATTTGCTCGCCTGTGTTAGCATTACATGTTCTTTGCCCGTAACTTGATGCTTTTTACAGTTGCACAAAGACGAAAATACAGATATATTTTGAACTGGCTGGATATATAAATATACAGATATATTTATCTATATATATATTTATACAGATAGATATATATAAATATACAGATATATTGAATGGAGAAAGAGCTGCTTGAACTGTTTTTTGGTCAGGAAGCTTCTGCAGTTGTAGTTCTAGAGCGATAGAACTCCAACTCCTTTGACTACAGAGTCAAAAATGCACTGGTCTCACGATGCAAAATGCTGAACTGATTCCCTTAACTAATTCCAGTTTGTTCAAAAATTCGTAAGAGGATTTTCTTAACAGGAAAACTTTGTCCAGTTGGATGTTATTTTCAGTAAGTTAGCCTTCGTCTGTAGAAGTCTAACTTTATGCCAGCTGAGATACTGTCATCTTCCTACAGCTGGCCTAAAGCAGGTGTAGGGACTGTATTGTGCATTTTAATTTGACATAAATTTACTCATTTGCCTATCTCTGATCCAGTTTGACTCACCAAGTGATCTGGCATTTTGTGCCTTTGGTGTTTACATTGACCAGTGGCTCAAGTCTTTCCTCTCTATACTTAAATGATTTCATGGTGATCCTAAAACAAACAAACAAAACAAACCCACAAACTCTTAAAACCTTGATTTTGCCTTTCTGAGGTTTACAATCACCTGATTCTGTACAGATTGACCAAGAGAGGGTGCTCAAAATCCATTCTTTACCACTAGATAGAAAACATTGCATGGCTTGCAAGTTGTGCTCAAGATGTTAGTGGGGACAGGGAATTTAAATGCTAAGGAGTTTGCAAAATTAAATTAAAAAAATAAAAAAGCGAGACTGTTGTCAGTGTTTCAGATCTCCACCAGGGGAGAAAAATTACAGGAGTGTGCAAATGGAATAATATAGAAATATGCACTACCTTTCAGTTACACACAGTTAGGATATAAGATTGAGTGGTTGATTCTGTTTTCTTCTATAACTCTTGATTTTTATAGTTTGTAATGATGACGTGTGATGTCAGGACAGTGCAGGCATTTACTAAATTTTGAAACCAGTTTTAAAATACTATCTTAAGCTTTTGAAATTGTTAAGTTTAATTGCAATCTTGAAGAAGCTGAGTACATGTAGTAGGGCAGCAGTAGTCAAAACACTTCAGTCAAGAGCTGAAAATATGTTCTARGTATTTAGTCTAATCTTATGATTGGAAAAGCAAGCTATGAAAGTTAGCTCCTACCAGATACAGTCTCTTGGGCCTCAGATGTTGAAAGCAGACATGTTTTGTTTTTTATCAAACTCCATATGACTAGTAATTACAGATGTCCTCAGGATGCAGAGTATTTCTGGGAACCATGTGTCATTAAGGTGGCATTGTATATTGTCAAAAATTCATAGATGGATTTTAAAATTAAAGTGCATATCTGTGCTCTATATGATATAAAATCAGTTAGGCTTCAAATTACTGTTTGAACAGTTGGTGTTTGTTTAATGCTTGTAAATTACACAGATAAACCATTTGTCTTGCTGCRTCTTGCATTGCTTTTCTTCAGTTGAAAAACAAATTATCTCAAAAGATAACCATTTCTTTGTGAGATTCTCTTTATAGGTTCAGAGTGCATAGAGAAAAATACGTTTTTGTTTTTTCCCCAGATCGTTCCCTGCCTCCCCCATTCTCACCAGCTCCTTTACTTCAAAAGTAACTGGTCAACATCAAGTTGTGCTCCAATTTCTATATCACCTTACAAGAAGATCCAAGACAGATATCTTTATCTTCATTGATAATCATGCATGATTTCTTATTTCAGATCTAAAGCTGTCTTTTTCCTTATAACTTTGTCTCAAATTAAAAGAAAGATTGTAGGAGAATTCCTACAATAACTTTGTGTGTTTGTAATTTTTAGGTTCCAACATCAAAATTCTTGAAGATCAATTTGATGAACTAATAGTAGAGACCACAACAAAGCGTAAGCAGTGGCCTAAAAAGATACTGATGCATGCTATCCAAACCATGAAAGCAGAGCAAGAGATGTTGGTGAGTAATCTAAGATTTCAGAAAACCTTTGCATATAGTAGCTGCTGACCACGTGTAATTTGAAGAAATAAATCATCAAATGTTGACCTTTAAGCTCCTTCCCATAGTTGCTTTTGATTCTTTGTCATATAATGAAATTGTTTCTTTGTATTAATTTGTTCTTCAGTAAAATGAGGGTTACTACAAAGTGGTATGACTGTGAATGAATTGGGCCTGTGTCACAGTTCAGCAAGTTACTTAAGCAGATTGCTTCAACATGATGACTCATGACTTACAAGCCAGTATGCACCTATTTATCTTGTCAAATCYGGGTTTCTGAAATCCTTAGCTGAAGGCTGGTTGAAGTACTAAATGTTATGATACATACAGATATTATCATGTGCAGTATATGACTTTTAAAAAGATGTCTGTGTTTTCCTAAGCACTTTTGTTGAGCTAATGACTACATTGAGTAAGTACAAAAAGTAATGTGGATTAATGAATAGGTGCAGTAATTTCTGTTTTTTTGACACTGAATGTAAAGTAATTACTGGCATTATAAACAAGCCAGTCATGTCCTTGGTTGCTACATTTCTTTCCTGCAGTTACGTTAGGCCTGCCTTTTGCTTACCTGCTGATTAATTAGGAGTCAATTTTCTATGGGAAAAAAAAAAAAGGGCAGTGGGCACAAATGGAAATGCAGGAAATTCCATTTAACCATTTAAAAATAAAAATAAAAAAGGACTGTGGGGGTAGTCAAACACTGGCACGGGTTGCCTTGCGAGACTGTGGAGTCTCCATCCTTGGAGATATTCAAAACCTGACTGGATGAGGCCCTGAGGAACCTGCTCTAGTTGGCCCTGCTTTCAGTAGGGGGTTGGACTAGACCATCTTTAGAGGCCCTTTCCAACCTCAGCTATTCTATGATTCTATACTAAAGAAGACAGGGATTTTTTTAGAAAGTTGTTTAAGAGCCTGCATTGCATTTCTGAGGACTAAAATTGACAAAAGCAAGTAACTCTCTAGGTTAGCCAGGCATAGACGATTTACAGTAAGTAAAAGTGCATGGGTATATATTTGTCTTAAAGCTGAGATATTTTCTAACATATATTGCCTTTTGTGATCTCTCTGTTTTGTCAATATATCAAGTATGTAAAACAAACAAAATCAACCAAAATAAAATACTGTTGCATAGCACCAGGATTTAACAAGACCTTGTAATCTTTCTGCAAAAGGAAAACTCTGTTCTACCCGAGTCCCAAAGTGGATTAGTTATTTAGAATGCTTCTCACGTTACCTTTTTTCTGTTGCTGACCTCTTCAAATTTTACACCACCACAACTAGAGATTATTTTAATTAAAAGTGTCTGCAAAATATAGAAAGTTTTTTGTTTATCTCTGCAAATGAAGTGGCTTTTTTTTCCCTCTCAGTGACTTCTGCGAAGGTACTAGTGGTTTCTCTACTTTTGGTTGAGGAATTTTTATGTTCTTCTTTGACCCTAGCTACTCCTGTGATGCATGTTTTCTGAGGCATAAAGGGTAGCTATGAAGATGCAGTAATTAACTGCAGTTTATCTGGAGAGAACCACTTACTTAGTGTGGTGATCTCCCTTTAATTGCCAAAGCAAGAGATCATCCTGTAGGTTTTCAGTCAATATGTTCTGTTATGTTTGAGGATAATGCAAGCAGTGTTTGTTTTCTGCTTGGAGCTGTTACTGTAAACTTGCTAAGAAGATGTGTGAACTGTGAAAAATTTGCTCTGGTAAAACTACAGGGAGAAATAATTAAGTTTCCTCCTACTTGTTTTTGGTTGAAGAAGGTTGCAGGACAGCTCCTGAAGTGGAGAAAAATACTAACTTGCAGATGATACAACTTATGTTCCTGTCTCTTTGCTTTGTTTCCTTCTTCCCCGGTAGTTACTTCTAATTCCACCTTTAATATAACTAAATATTAGTTRTATTCATTATTTGTTATTAGTTAACTTCATGTCACAATTAACTGATGTCAAGTCACAAGACTCACAGTAGGACCAGAGAGCCTGGTCTGTGAAGGAGGGTGTTCTTATTCATGCATAAGTAATTGCAGGGCTAGAATGTAGTCATATAAATAGTTTTCTTTTTCTTAGCTTTTTGTCTTAATGTACCCTTTGTTCGAGTTTGCTCCTCTGCGAAAGCGTACTGTTTTTGTGAATGGCTCCTTAGAAGCCAGAGCAGCTCTTTTTCCTCAGTTGTGCAGCAGGTGGCAATGCTTCTTCCAAAATGCCTGGATTTCAGTTTAGTTCTCATGCTTTAATAGTTAGAATTCTGCAAACTAAAGCAGATTTTGGAGACGTGTTTGCAGTGAACTGTGTTAACCAGAACACTATTTCCAGTAGCTGGGTATCTATAAACTGTACCTCTAATACATTCTTTATCTAAGTAATTCCACCATCTCCTTGTATGAGCCTTTCTCCATTGTTCTGACTGCTATGTGTATATTAGATATCTATTAAACCAAGAGGGTATTTCAGAATTTTTCTTTTTTTGAATATGCAGAAGCTCTACCAGCCTTTTGTAACACCAGAAGAGATAAGATCGCAGCCTTCTCAAGGTAAAGATTTCGCGGGGAGGGCAACTGTACTGAGGAAACACTGCCTACCTTACTGGCTAGCTGTAAATGTTTAAGAAGCTTTCTTTAAACTTGTTTAAAATTATTGACTGTTTAAATAATCAACTAAAATAGCTAGAAGTTTGCCATAACTGAATGTATTGCTGCATCAGTTTGTTGTACCCATTTCTTCTTCTAAGTGCTGTCTGCTGTTAGGCACTGTACTTAAAGGCAAAAGCTGGCCGCTGTGTGGGTATTGGGTAGAAATTGTCACAGAGCTACCCTCAATAGGTTTTCTTACTTCTTTCCTTCACCACTGGTGGAGGCCAGATGGGGAACTAGATGGATCGCTGACATTATACTTTGACCATTCTTGTGTTCCTTTTACATGAATACTAGAAATGCTTCAGTCTCTCTTCCTAATCAGTCAGTTTCTTCAGGGAATTGAAAGCAGTTGTGTAGTACTCAGTGATGGCAATGTTGACTCTCCCAACTTGCAAAGTAGGCATCAAATTTTACCCTGCCTGTGTCATTTGTAAGGGTTGATGAAGAAACAAAACTGCAAACAACGTCATAAGTTTGCTACATGCTTTTGAAAGATTCCTTATACAAACTCCTTGGAATAAGGCAATGTATTTTGCAGTTGGTGATTGGGATATACTTTTTTGAGGCTGACCTTAAGAAAGTTTTGTCTTGCCTGTTCTTAAGTATTGAAAAATGACAGAATTTACCAATGCTGTTCTAAGCTGAAAAGCGTGGTTACAGAACCTTCACTATGGATTACTGCACATGATGTAAAGCTGGTGTAACAAGCAGTGGTGTTACAAGTTTGAGAAGCTGAGCTTAATCTTCCAGTTCTCACCCTGCTGATCTGACTTCACTCTAGGCATCATTTCCTCTTTGTAAACAGGAGACATTGCTTCCAGAAATGCCAGCCTGTGCAGCAAAGCAGCTAACAGGAGCAGTAAAGAGTGTCACTTCATATCTGGGTTTCTTTTGGTTTCTAGTGTCCAGATCTATGCTTTTCTGATGTGAATTAACTACTTTTTGGAAGTTAGTAACAGCTTGCACTATGGTATTGCCTTTTTAGGTTTGGTAACAGCAAAGTCATAGCCAAGATAGCATAGAGTTTGTGCTGAATTTTAGTATTATGTAGTCTTTGGGAAGTTTATGTATCCCAGTTTAGCAAGTACAGTGGCCAGAAACCAAAAATGTTTAGATTACTCAATACCTTTCGTTTCCTTTTTTCATTTCCCTATGTTTTGGAAAGCCTTGAACACTGAGGAATATAATGCTGTCCATGTCGAGCTGAACTCCTGCAGGCAAATTTCATTTAACTGTGTGTCAGTCTTTCTGTATAACTGGAATAATCCAAGTAATTAATTTTACTTTTACTTAACTCCTTCCTTGCCATTCCATAGGGTCACCAGTCTTCTAATCCCAATACTCTACTGTAAGAATGCTTCATTATGGACATACCCTTCTTTTAGAGAATGTCCATTCATAGGCCTCTGTGGTGTGTTTAAAGAGGCTGCTGTTGGACTGTTTTTCCTTCCAAACTCTGAATGATGGTGCATTTTAGCATCCATGTTCATACATGGATTATGCGTTCCTAAACCACGTCTGATCAGCACATTGGGCATGCAGACAATTTAACAAAACCCTGTCTCATGCTGCTTACTACGTTTCAGCAGGGGATCACTGTCACCCTGCGCTAGAATACAGTGATAGACTTAAATTATCTTCAGTAGCACTAATGAGATTGACTTCAAAGCAGAATGCTGTGTTTAACCCTGAAAGGTTAGATGGTATCCTACTGCAGGCACTGGTGAAACCCTACAGAAAAATGATAGTTGTGGAGGTGAGGCAGCATAGTTCCCAGGAGCACGCTTGCTTATCTACTGATTTTAAGTTTTTGTTGATGGCATAGCGTCGCAGGCAGAATAATGGCGGAGAACATGCAAAACAGCTTTATAATAACTTAGAGTTTAACTCTTGAGTAAAGAATTACTATTGCTTGTAAATCAATCGTCAAAAACATATATTGTGTTGATGATCTTATCATATTGCTACTGCAAATAAATATATGCCAGTATGTGTGTGTGTGTGTGTATATATATATATATACAGTCGATAGCATGTATTGGGGAGGGAGTTACGTTTCAGAAGTTTATTTGGGCTTTATGTTTTTCTGTAGATGCTTACGTCGCAGATCTGACGCAGGTGACAGAAATAGCATCCAAACAGATCAGTGGAGCAATGAAGGTGAGATCTCCGTGTGCTCCAAGAGGCGCTTTTTTTTTAATTTTCTTGATCTAATAATATGTCATGAAACAGGAGTTCTAATTCATCTTGGTTGTAGTTTTGTACAAAAAAGCCTGCGTGTGTACTTTTGAAGCAAGTACATGTTTAGGTTTGGACTGCTGAAGTTGTATCAGTAAAGCAGTCCCACTCACATGGTAGTAAGGAAGATTACTCTCTGGCTATAGGAAATATTTTTTACAGAGATTTTAGAACCTGCAGCATCTGAAAAATAAAACATCTTTTGAAGACCTGTACAACTTCATATAGCACGTGACACTTATTACTTCAGTACCAGCTTAGACATGAACTGTGGTGTTCCTGTGATACTTATTCAGCTTAGAGATGTAATGAAGGAACATTGAAACTTGGCATACTCTTTGCATGGCTTCCGAGTGCAGACCCTTGTCACTGTTAGACTGGTAGCTYTGAGTTCCCAACCTTCACCTGCCATCCTAAGGATCACCTCTGCAGACACTGAAGCTTTTGTGCCTGTCAGAATCTAATTAACGTATTTCATTCATTGTAACCATTATTTTTCCCATGTAACTTGAGATACTTGGGTTTGTTTTTGCAGTCTCTCCCAGCGCTAATAGAAAGAGCAGAAGGTTTTTCCCAAGCGTTAACTTGGCAACCAACCTTGGAACTCTGCAAGCTGCGGCAAGAAGTCTTTGCTGGTTGCAAGGCGAAGGAGGAAAATAACGTCCAAAATTTCGTATCACCAGGAGAAGTCACACCAACAGACGCTGATACCACTAAAAATCCTTATGTTTTGCTAAAAAGAAAAAAAGCTGCAGATTCACCAGAAAGAAGACGCTACCCACTTCGACGGAGGAGGATTACTCTCAGCGCATGAATTTCTCATTTATTATTTTCAGATTGGAATCTCAGTTGTACTCTTGTTCAGTGTGCTCAGTCTTTCTTCTTAAAACTTTGTCTCCCCTCTAATTCAGTGCTATACGTGGGAGCTTCCTTAATTATTTAGTCTTTGATTCTTTTAAATATTTCTATTTTTACTGTCACACTGATGGTATATGAAAGCCTACGCATACCAGTAGCATCCAATATCCAGCAAGCATATTTGCCGATCAAGTCTTATTGTTTGCTCTTTTATTACAGCATTTAGCTTGAGTCCTCATGCTTCTCAGAGTTTGCGCACATGCTTTATCTATGTGGACAGTCTTTTAGTAAACCGCTAAGTGCTCATTTACATTAAGCACGTCTCTAAAGAGGTCGGAGAATGTCTAGTTCTCCTAATGTACCTTCATTTATTACTGAGTCGGGTGGCTATTTTTTTAATAAATAAATTAAAAAGAAATTCACACTGGAGCATATTGAAAACGCCAGATTTGATATGACGTTACAGTTTTTAGAAAATCCACACACAAATGTGACATTGGTCCCTGCTATTCCACCCTTCCTGAATTTAGGTCAGCTGGGCTTATTTATAGTCATGTTTGTTTAAACTTGGATTTTTAGTAATTGTATGTATTTACTTGCAGTGTGCTCTTCTGAACAAGGATTCGACCATCCACATCTTACCATCTGATATTTCGTTTCATGTAATCCAATTATGCAGTCTGGGGGTTTCCTGGACAGTATTTCTATACATTACAGGATCTTGACTTGGGTCATGTGTGCATTTGTGGTGTTTGACTAAACTTTAAAGATCAGAATAGGCTACCAGTAAATGGTATTAAGTTGAGCTAGCTTACTTTTTTTTTTTCTTTACACTTTAGTACCTAGGCGATTGCACAGTAGTACTACATTGAGCATTGTACCTTAACGATTCATAACTTTTTCTGGTTTATGATTGCATGTGCTTGCAGTAAATACTCATGTCTAATATGTAATGTATTTCTCACACAGTAAATGGAGGGTTTTTTAAGAAGCTTTATTAATGAAATGTACTGTGGTAAGAAGATAGGTCCAACTTAATGTCTAAGAGACTGAAAATTTTCAAGAAAACGTGTGACAGATTTTAGCAGCATTTATTTTGTAAAGGTGAGCATGTGTACTGAGACTTTGTATATTTAATCATATGTAAATACTTGTTTCCCGTCGCTCTTGTATATACAAACGTGTGTTTTTATACAAAGTAAATTAAATCAATTAAGGAAGATCAAAGTTTCAGATAATGTTGTCGGTTCTAATCCTGGAATAGATGGTGACTGAACAGTGAGTGTACTTCAGAAGACATCTGTGTTAAATTTTGGCTCGAGTAACTGAAGTAGTTCCATTTACCGCCTTTGAACTCACAACTGTTATTAATCTCAGGGCTACAAAGCATCTAATGTAAGAGAGGACAGGATGTGAGAGGGACTGGAGCTGCGAAGCTGTGGAACGTGTGGCTGGGACGGTTTTTCACACAGCGACTCGCTATTCTAGCTGCTTTGAGTATGCGTGCTCCGTGCTGCGTTGAAAATCTCCACCATGGCTTTCTTCACCAAGATCCACAGATACTCTTGAATCTGAGTGTTCCTAGACTAAGAGGAGCCCTGCAAGATTTTGTATGGCTACCATGATAGTATTTGAATGTTTTCTATGTTAATGGRAAGATTCCCTGCTATTCTCTGCAAATAATGATAGGCAAGTACAGAAAATAGCTAGGAATAGGCACATCTCTTTAAAGAGGTCCCATCAAAAATGCCCAAGGTAGGACAAATGCCTTAAGAAATAAGGAGGGAGAGCACTGTGGATTAAAACTTAATAAGCGAATTAATTAATTCACCCTACAGTGCGTGTTAGTGTTAAGACATTGCAGGATAGTTGGTCTGCACAGGATTTGAAGGAAGTGGGAATGGATGCTCTGTAGGGCAGTCAGGCCTTGTTCCATGGCCCTTGTTTCAACTGCAGCTGGGTGGAGAAAGAAAACATGCATCTGGAAATGCTGGCCAAATAAATAGYGTAAAGAAGGATAAAGAAAACAATCAAGATTCCAAGTGCAGCATATAAACTATGAATTTACAAATCTCTGATGGCTACTTTTGGCCATGCGGCAGTGGAAGGTGCCAGAGGACCTCCCTTTAAATGGAAGTTCTGTGATGAGCTAAACTCAACACTTGAATGTTCAGCTGTTTTTCAAATGATGATTAAAAATTTCTACAGCAAGTGATAACTGCAACTAGCCATGCCTGGGATCTGTTCTCCCCCCTGGCAGAAATATATAAAATACTTCATTTTTTCAAATTCCAGTAGCCTTTTGTCCTTCAGTTAACTTTTCATAGAAATTGGCAGTGTTGTGCAAGACAAGTGTCTATAATCAGGCTTCTACTGAAATGTCACAACATCCAAACTTCTTATTTTTAACTTGGGGCGAATTGGTATTGCATCAAGAAATGTCTGGTAGTTTTTCTTTATATAGCCTTTGAATTTTGTAAGACAGCTCAATGGTGATGGATGCTTGGGAACATTTGCAAACCGAGTTTGAATTTCTTGGCTTTTTGGGCTGAGATGGAACATCTCGCTGTTTGTTAGCATGTACTGTCAGCGATGTGCTTTTCGCTTGTGAGGGTGGGCCATCCCTACCCAAGAAAGACTTGCAAATTGGGGCAGTATCCACGCACGCTTTTGCTGTGTGTGGTTTCCAAACAAAGGGGATTACAAACAGCGTGCAGGGAAGCTCCTCTTCCAGAAATCTTCACGTGGACACCGATGTCTGTTTGGAAGTTTGGGCACACTGGTGCTCTGAAACCCAGTTCTGATACATGCTGTTCTTCAGAAGAGCCACGCTGTGCTAAGCTGCGTTCAGCGACTCTAGTCTGCATGTGTGTAGGCTGCTTCAGTGCAGACAAAAATCACTGATAAACTGCCATTATAAAATGTAAACTTGGCTGACTAGACTGCTTTCTGGGCTTGTTTTCTCTCCTGTATAGAAACGCTCTGCCTTTATTGCTGCGTTACCTGGAATTACTGTGTAGGCATTTCTACAGATGTACCAGAGATAGCTTTAATACTAAGCAGAAACTTGTTCCTACAAGCAAATTTTGACTTTTCATTTCCTTTGCGACTTTGAACAAGAGCAGACTGTATTCAGGCTCAAGGGGACTGTCCCGTGACTTGTCCCATACTTGTGGGATCCTGGAAACCTTACTCTACAGCTGCTGGGAGTTACTCAATGAAGTAGATACTTAGTACTAATAAATTCTTGGTAAGCTGCTCAGGACTTGGTGCTGTTAGATAGCCTGCTTGCGCCGTTGCCATTAACAGCAGCATTGCTCCTGGAACAGCACGAGAGCTTCATGTGGGGTCAGCTCAAAGTCCCTCTGTGGAAGGGGGCTTTTTTCCCCGCAGGTTGCTCTGAAGGGCTGTTGAGGTATTTTGTCTGCATGGTTCATAGATTTTATTGCAAGAGAATATACCTGTTCCTATTTATTTCAACTGTGCTTAAGCTACAAAGGCAGCAAGGAGCCCAGCGCTCTCTTTTTAAGCRACTGTCCCAACTAAGTCTCTGCTCGTGCCCATATTTCTACTATTTTTCTTTAACTGCATGATGTGTAGTTAAGGCAAGATTGGACTGTTTCAAAGGAGCAGTTGAGAGCAATTCACCCTCTAATTGTTAACCGCCTAGCGACTGGAGCTGCCTTCCAGGAGGTGTTGGTTTGGATCCCCTGAGCTGGATCCACACTTTCTGCCGCCTCCGTGAGCACCCCCTCGGTGAGCACCTGGTGTTGGCCTGTTGGATGACAGAGGAAGGGAGGAGCAAGACTGCTTTTAAAGAAACCAGGGGGCTGGAAACATCCTGTAAGATGCTTGGGAGACCCAGCACAGTCTGGGGACGCAGTGAGGTCAGAGCACTTTGGTGAGGGTGCCCATCCAAGCTGTGGGTCCCTGTGGCCGTTGGGGTGGGGAAGGATCACAGGTACTCAGTCCTCCGGGGTCGGAAGAGCTCTGAGAAAGTGCAAAAGCAAAGGTGGGGGTAGCCTGGAAGATGGAGACACAAGCTGCTTTGAGGTGGAACAGCTGGGGAGAAGCACTTCCTACCAGGGAAGTCCTGCTCAGGTTTTTCAGTAATGCTGATGGTCCCGGAGCCTACCAGGAAACCTGTGGCAGAGCGCAGACTTCGGTTTGACTCTTGGACTCCCGGGCAGTGCGGTTCTCTCACCTTCAGCACAAACTGTTAGCCAGATGTTCCTGAAAGGATAGTCTATATTTACTCAGTTTGCAAACTTTGTAACCTCATCTTCATCTAAGCTGGATGACTCAAACTTCTGGGGAAACCAGAAAAATAGGGAAGTATTAAGATACCTGGGGCTTTATGACTGACTGCCCTGCAGTTTGGGGGCACTTAACCCTCCTCACATGGCCGTGCGTTTGCCCTTGTGAGTTGAGCACAGCCAGGAGTGCACATTAGTTACCATATACAAATGCATCTACGGTAGAGCAAGGATGTTGTTGAAGTACCTGTCGGTGCAAGCCCCTTCCTTCAGAGCGGAGGGCCAAGGTAACAGTTCAATTAAAATGCAAGGAAAGTGTTTGGAGGGGTAGAATAAACATTGTTCAGTCTGTTAAAATACTCTCGACAGAATAATCGAACAGAGATATTTTTGTCTGCAGCAACTGTGTTCTCAGCAGTCCTTGTCTGGCTTCACCTTTACAAGAAGCCTGTGGCATTTCCTTATTATTTAAAGGAACAGGGCGAGTAGCGAAAGTGAAAATCGCTTTATCCCAGCCCTGATGCCGTGTCCTCACGCCCATAAACCCTGGCTGAGCCGGCTGTCGCTCCGCTGGAGCTCACGCCGCTTTTGAAAGCCGATGTCGCAGAAGCGCGGCGGGCAGGAGCGGCCGGGGGTGAGCCGACCCCGAGCGCCGGGCGGGCTTCGGGCGGGGGGCCCGCGGGAGGGCTGGGCCGGCTCCCGGGGGCAGCCTGGCCTCCCCGCCGTGCCGCCGGGAGGAAATCTGGGGAGAAGAGAAACTGCGGGGCGGTTACTTCTGCAGGCGAAAGTACGATCGGGCCGTCCGGAGGTGCGCCGGGCCCAGCCGGCCCCCGGGCTGGGGCTCTCCGGGGGATTTTCAGGCAGCTCCTGCCCGGCAGCGCCGTGCCCCGGGCGTGCGGGTTTCCCCCGGCTCCTGGGCGCTGATCAGACCCCGCGGTCCCGCGGGACGGGCACCCTTGCCGGCGCGGGGGGCTCAGACCCGGGGCGGCCGTCCCGGGGGGGAAGCCGTGCGGGCCGGGGGACCGGACGGTCCCGGGGCTCCTGGTTCCCCGGGCGCGGCGCGGCTGCCGCCGGGTACCGGCGGGCGCCATGTGACGGCCATGCGGGCGGCGGAGCGGTCCGGAGCGGGGCGGCCCGGCGGGGCTCCCG
>JAYKAV010002662.1:3989049-4063636 GCA_035582835.1 Phoebastria nigripes | reverse complement strand
CCCGGCGGCGGCGGGGGGCAGCGCGCTGCCGCGGAGCGCGGCGGCCGAGGGCAGCCAGCAGGTAGGGGCAGGGCGGAAGGTCTCGGCGCTGCAGGCGGGCGGGCGCATGGGGCTGAGTCACGCCGGGCAGCGCGGTGTCGGGGGTGCCCGCTTCGCCCGGGCATCGGCCCTTCCCTTCCCGGGAGGCGGCCGTGGTGCCGGCTCTTCCAGGTGGGAGAGCAGGCGAACCGGTGCGCGGAAATCTCCCTGCCGCCGCACACGGGGCAGTCAGCGGCTTTTCCCCCGCCGCAGACAGCCGGGAGGGCGGCGTGAGCAGCGCCGGGCCGGGACCGCCGCTGGCCCGCAGGAGGGAGGGCAGCAGGGCTGCTCCGCCGGCAGCGGGTGCGGGCGCAGCGGGAGCCTGGCTTTCTTCCCCGCCGCTCGCACCTCCGTCTCCTCGTTCGCGCTGGGACAAGGCAGGTGTAAAATGCTGCCCGTCGGGCAGAGCGGGAGCGCAGGTCCCCGCCGTGGGCGATAGGGGTGCCCCCATCAGCGCTATAGCGAGTGCCCGCGGGGCTCTGCGGCATCTCCCGGGCATCTCTGCCGGCTTCCACCCCTCCGCCTCGGGCCCCACCTGTGCAGCGGGGCAGGGGGATGCGCTGCCCTTTGCAGGCACGGTGCGGTCTGTGGGAGGCCGGGGTTAGGTGCTGCGAAATTGGGAGTATGTGCTCATGCTCAGCAACCCTTGTACACCTGACTTTGGGAGTCTCTGTGTGCACCTTAAAAAACAGCGAGATGTTTCTGGCTTATGTCTTCCAGAGTCATGAAGAAGATGACAGGAAGGTAAGGAGGAGAGAAAAAAACCGAGTCGCTGCACAGAGGAGCAGGAAGAAGCAAACTCAGAAAGCAGATAAACTTCACGAGGTGAATGGGTACTTATGTTTTGCAGGCACAGCTTGGGTACCAAGCATGGGACTTTACAATAAATGGGACTTCTTAAGCAGGCGTGGGCCTGTCTTCACACTGATCCAGCTCAGAGAGCTGTGCGTGTGAGGCAGAGACAGGTGTGCTGCGGGGTGCCTGGTCAGGAACTCCCGGACACTGATGCTCATGTCGGACAGTGCGGCTCTGCCATCGGTGCCACTGCCAGGGAGAGAGAGACGTGGTCCTGCCCTCGCCTCACCCTCCCTCTTTTGCTGTTCCCGTGACTACCCAGTGAACTGGATCACAGGGCTCCTCTGGGCTAAAACAAACCCATTTTCTTCTGGATTAGTATTAAGCTTGTCACGTTCACTACGGCAGTGGATGAATGCTTGCTGCCTTATGAGAGAGAAGGCGATGGAGGAGGAGGGGACCATGCTGCTTAGTGGCAGTGCTGGCTTAAGTCAATTCTAAAACTATGGTGTGAGACAGAAATACCCAGTTGAAAAGGCTTCTTAGGAACTTCAAAACCTCCAAGCGTGAGAGCTCGGTTCAGTTAGCTGTTATATTTGTATGCTCTGATAAATAACAGTGGGTGTTTCCAAAAAACCATGAAAGTAACTGATTCTTCCAGAAACTCTGAATACTTCTCAATATCACAATGTGGTGTAGTTTTCTCATGTCCCCAGTGCAAACGCTGGAGGACAGGAATCCCCTTTCTCTGGTTTTGGATGTTACCTCACACAACAGTGCTTTTGTTGTAGCCAGGGCTCTTGGGGTAAGTGTTAGTTCTGCTGCTGCGATTGTGGCTGAGTCAGTTGTTCAGCTCTGGAGGTTCAGCACAGGCTTTTTTCTTTCTCAGTGTGGAAAGATCTGCCAACAGTCAGCAGAGGCCAAGAGGGACAGTGTGGGGAGTTTTGGGTTTGGTTTTTCCCAGATTTCCTCTGAGTCAGCGCCTGAGAAAGCCAGGTGCAGGGTACTTCTGGAAAGGGGTAACCCCTGGCTTTTGTGGAATTATTTGTGGGCCCTGTGCCGTCCTGCAGCCTCTCTGATATTCCTCCTGGACTTGAGGATCTTCCTTGTGCTGGGAATCTTCATTCTTGGGCATGCAGGTTTTCCCAGGTGCAGGCAGATCTGGTTGAATAGGCATTCATTCTTAGCAAGAACAATTTGATAGTCTCGTCCCTGAAAATGGGACAGAGCAATGGCAGAGTAACACTTACTCCAGAACCCAACCCCATGGGGTTTGGGGCAACAGGAGGTGAGCAGAGGCAGAGCCTGGGATGGACAACTTGGCTGGAGTTTGGCTACAATGATGTGTTAGGAGGACCATGCCTGTTTTAATCTGTGGGTGAGAGGTGGTGGGTGGTGGAAGGGTGTGAGGCAGGGCAAGGGGATCCAAACTTCTGCAGCAAAGGGCAGCAGAGGCAGTGCCAGGCTGCCCAGAGGAGCATTGCACAAGAGGCTCTCCCTGCTGCCTGATAAACAGGCCTTTTAAGGCATGTGTAGGCCTTGAAGTTTGCTCTGAAGCTTTCCCAGGGAGGTGAGATTGAGTGGGTGAGTGTTGAGCCCTAGGCCAGCAGCGAGGTGCAGACACCTGCAGGTTTTCCGTGGGCTGGCTCTGAACCTCTAGCTCTCTTCTCTTTGGGATGAGAAGTCTTGACAGCAGGGACACTTGAAACATGCCGTTATCAAAAAATGTGACACACGAGTCTCACATCCGTCACAGATGCATGCTGCAGAGCATCTCAAAACTCCCCTGCAGTTAATAGCAGCTTATTCATTGCCAGAGAAGCCTTGGCTCAAAAGCAGCCTGAATCAGGGATAACCAAGGCAGTGATCAGGCATTCTGGTGACGAAGTGGGGCTGGGAACAACCTGGCATGATGCTCCCCTCCTTCTGCTCTTGAGTTCCTGGGCATCTGAGCAGGTGGCTACAAGCCCCAGCCAGGCTGGAGGAGAGTGTCTGGCACCTGCCGTGTTGTGCTAGGTGTGCGTCTCAGCCAGCACCTGGGTAAACAGCCTTTCCCTGCACTGGCTCGGGGCAGGGGCTGCCCTTTCCTCACTGGCAATGCCAGGCACTGGGTTTTCCCGGCACCTACCTGCACTCAGTTCTTTCATTTGCTCTGCTCTGAGAGTGCAAAGCTGCCCTGCTTGGCCCTTCCCAGCAGAGGTGGTCCAGGGCTGGAAGAGGCCACCACGGGGATGCAGCCACCCATGCCTGCAGCCCTGGGCTGCTGTGGACCCCCGAGGGCCAGTGGCATCTCCTGGTCTTCAGGGCCACAAAAGGAATCGTAGCATGGTCAGGGCACAGGTCGTAAAGCACTTGCCCTGTTCCAGCACCCAGGCTGTGTCTGTCTTTCCTTAGCATTTTGCACATTGTAGTAAGAAACCATGCAGTTTTTCTACAGTTACATGAATATACTCAAGGTGGAAGCACTGAAAGGAATGTTTTGACTATGAGTAGGCTTTTTTTTTCTCCTTCCAGGAATATGAGTCTCTTGAGCAAGAAAATACCTCCTTAAAAAGAGAAATCGGAAAGCTAACAGATGAAATGAAACACTTGAGTGAAGTGTTGAAGGATCATGAAAAGATCTGTCCACTATTGCACTGTACCATGAACTTTGTGACCGTACCAAGGCCCGATGCACTCGCCAGCTGCCTGCCAAGATGAGAGCTCTCCTTGTTAGCCTTTAAATGTGATGTGTGAAAGTGCCATTAACAGGAGATTTGAAGAACTGCCTACTTATGGTGCAGGTCTTCCATCGAAGAGGGCTGGACTTGACCAGCTCTTCTCCACATTGAAGTGTTATAGTCTTCTGAATCTCAGGAAAACACCAGTATGGAAAAAAGACAATTCGAACTGCGACTTCTTATTTGGTAGAATCTTCGAGCCACGGTTTTGCATTCAGAAATGTCAAAGTGCAGTGCAGCCCACCATTGCACGATGGAATGTAGACAGGGAAAAGTACCGACCTTGGGCTGGGATGCCTTTCTCCCACACGTCCGCTGCCAGTAACCCTTTGTCACTTGTCATCTATGTATATCATGTTCTGGCTGCTGTTTTTTTTTTTCTCTAAACAGGTTTGGTTAATAAAAGCGATGTCCCATATTCATGATGTTCTCCACCTTCTTCAATAATCAGTGTCTTTACAACATCTCTACTTTTTCTTTACTGGTCAAATCCAAAGTCTAATGCTAATCTTCCTGTCAGTTGTTTTATTATTTGCTTATCACCTCTTCATTGGTTCCTTTTTTGAAGTGTGTGTTACAAATGAGTTTTCCCAGTCTTTATTTCTTTAATATCCCCAATCACCAGCCCTGCTGACATTAGTTCTTGGAGTGTTTTATATCCTAAAATACGGCTTGGCCAATTTCTAATGATGATTGTCTGCTCTGTGTGGAAGAAAAGCAAAACAGAGTTTGCTGGTTCTACACGTTCCTTTAAAAAGCAGATTTTGAAATTTACTGTTTTAACGCACCCACTGGAAATTAACAAATATCTTTATCCTTCATTTCGCATATTGCTTCTGGTAAATGATGTCCATGGATAGAACAAATTGAGTTTAGCTAAGCATTTTGTTCTATGTCCACACTGAAGATGTTTGATAACTGCTTGCAAGAAAAACATGTTTTCTTTAACTTTTTTTTTTTTTTTTTTTTTTTACAAAAAGGAAGAATTATGACAATGTTAGTGAGAAATATGCAGAAAAATGTGTTTACTTTCTCTGAAGATTCTTAGTAGTGTCAAGCTCTAGAAATGTGAATGCTGTAGCCTGGGATCCAGCAGAGAGTGTTTTTCTTGCAGTATTTCCTAGTCAAAGAGCATCTTTGGATAATAAAAAGCTCCACCCCTTTGCCAACTCTCTCACTTCAGCATTTGGATTTTTTTTTCAGTTCAACTCATGGGATTAATTTGTCCCCTCACCAGGATTGTAGTATTTATCAGCAGAATATGAAATGTCTGAAAGATTTTTTTTCTTTTTTAGCTTCTGTAGTAGAATGATGCATTGCTGATCACTGCCAAGATAGAACTGGGGAAACCATGTAGTCAACTCTGCCTTCTAAAGGGCCCTCTCATGCCATTGTCTTAGGCTAGAAACTCAAGATAACAGGCGTGAGCTGTTGGCTTCTTTAAAAGTTTTCATTAGGTTGTCCCCAAGAGAATTTTCAGCATTTGTAGAAGCTATCTACAGCCTAAATGCAGTCTTCAGTTTCTTATGGTCCTTTAAGAACCGAGTCATCCCACAAAGAAAATCTGGTGCAGTTCCTGCCAAGGAAAATGAAAGTTTCGTGACACTTCAAAATATGCATTTTGGATAATGTCCTTGATACGATTCTGTGTGTCACCCTTAAGAAAGGAAGCTATCTTAAGCATCTTCATCCACCCACCCACATTCCTTCAGGCCCTGGATGCCACTGTGTAATTTGGGTAGAGTAGTGGTGTAATGGAGAAGGAGGAGCATAGTGGAAATAAACAACTTTCACTCTGGGAAAATTCATTATAGCTTAGGATGGAGGGGGAGAGAGAGAGAGGATCTCTCACATCTCTTAACTAGGTATGTGCAACTGAGCTGAGGCTGGGAATGCAAATTAGCTAGTTGAGGTCAGGGCTGGTGCAAAAGCATGGTCTCTCCTATGGAGCCCTGCAGACCCTCGGAAGTGGGAGGAAAGCTCAGCCCACCTTGTCCAAGACAGTCCATCCCAGCAGAATCCTTCTAAAGATTTTTGTCCTATAGATGCCTGCTTCTAGAAGTACAGATCTAGTTATCTGTGTAAAATCCTCCTCCTTACACATTTATTCTTCTAAACATCTGTCTAGAAACTGGGTCCAGCTTATCATTTGGTAGTCCAAGTTCTATTCTACACTCTTCATCAGTAAGCACTATTCTTGTTCTGCGATGCAAGCTTTAGTCCACTGTTTCTGCATGGGAGTTTATTGGTTTATTAACTGTATAATGTCTATGCAGAGTGTACAGGGGAAGACAGCTGAATTCACGGCAACGTTGTGTGCTGGCAACAGCAACCTAAGTACAAAGTTATGCTGCTATTCCTTAGAAGGGCTAGGAGCCCTGCAGGGGCCCTCACTGCCACCAGTTCCTTGCCACAACCACAGGGTGTAGCTCCAGCCTGTGCATCATGTCCATTAGTAACAGCGGGCTTTGAACCCTCCGGGGCCTGGGCTGTTTCTTCCTCCTTCATCTATTGCATCACTTTTTTTCCCAGCACTATTTCCAAAGGGCTTTATGCATCATTCTTCTGTTTAATAGATTAACCGAGGTATCTCTCACAAACAGTACATTGTGTGACTAATGTTCAAAGGCAGTTGGGAACCCCAAGCAAAAGAAGTGAGCAAAATGAGTGTCCCAAGCCAAATAAACCCAACATTCTGATATATTTATAGAATTAATGTCATAGCGGACTCATGGGTCGAAAGGGACAATGAACTGTTAAAGCACAGGCTTATGTATCCCTAAGCAAATGATACGCATACAGGCTGATTACACTCTTTGCCGGAGCTGTTCATAAGGATATTGATTTACAGAGAGTTTCAAAACCAAAAGTATGTTCTGGAGCCTGGGACAATTGTTACATGAATAGGGAACCAGAAAGGAGAACAGAAAGGAAAAGGCCCATTTGTTAAGGAAGCAACAGAAAGTTCTTTTTCAAATCCAAAACCTCTCCTTTTGCAGCAGGGTATTACACCATCACAAAAAAAATTTTTCATACCTACATATGGCTAAAATACCACTTGATGTATTCTAGCTTCAGAAAGCTTCCAGTTAGTTTGACTTGTTCCCTACGAATGTGGTCTGTAGTACATTCACATGATTTTCAGACGCAGGTATATAAGGAAGATCTTTTCTATGTTCAGATGGTGGTTCACGTGAAGAGTACTGTGAATTGCAGTCTTGTTTGTGGATGTGTAATGTAGATGAGGGCTGCCAAGAAAGCTGGATTTTGCTCTTAGGTTCACCATGAAGGTTACAGTTTGTCTAGATTTGGTTAGTGTGGATTTCCTTTTTGTATTTTCTGTGACTCTGATGAAGATGCAAAATGCTCAGTGAAAACTTACCCACAGATAAAAGTATTCATTCTGGGAGCAGACTGGGTCCAATTCAGCTATTTGTCTATTAATTTCTTTCAGTTGTTGTTGGGTCAGATTTAAACTGATCATATTTTGAAAAGATAATTTTAGCCTCCAAAGGTAAAAAAATCAACAGAAAGAAAGTCAAGCTTCCCAAAACTGCTAGTGTGAGTATAACAGAGATCAACTATTATACCTCAAGAAAGCTGATTAGAAAGTCTTGCTCCTTCCCACTGATGTTTTACATTCATGTCTGTGAACATTTATAAGCGTCTTCATGTACTCATCCAGAGCCTTGCTAAAAATACACCTTTTAAAAAACATATTTAAAACAGCCTATTCTACAGACTTTCTGTTCTTTTCCCTGGTACCTTTTACTGTTTTCTACTGCTCCTTCTGTAATACTTGCTGATCGCATCTGCATTTGGTATTTGCAGTAGCCTTTGTATTCTCTCAYCATTTTATTTCAAATGCCACTTTTTTTCCTTCTTCCTGTTTCCTTCTGTTCCTATGTAGCTTGTGACAACATCGCTTAACGTTATCAGTATTAGAGGAACAAGGCTAATCTATATGCTTCTAATATGTAGGAGCATATAGAAATTGAACTTCACTGGTACACCCTGTGTATGATTAAGGGCTTTTATGTGTGGCTAGTTTTGTCAGCTGAATATTAAGGAAGGTGTCTGTGCAGGCTTTTAAAATGTACTTAAAAGTGACATAACCTTTACTCTAGCCTATAAACCCCATACTGTTTCCTGTCCATAGATGAACGCTTTGCTGCATGGCATTTGGGGTTTCCATCTGTGAATCAGTCTAGAATTTCTGCCTCAGTGAAAGTGATAGATAAAACAACCATTTTAAAAAAAAAATCCCTTTTCTCTTCTTCCCATCAGTGCAGTGATATAATTCCTGTCACAGGAAGGAAGCATGTCTGATAAGCAGGAGAAGTGGTGGGTTTATTTACTGTTACAAAGACTACTGTTATTCTCTTTATAGGACAGTAGGAGTTTTCTGCTTGTAAACCCTGGGTTACTGTCAAGTGGTCACTGGAGAAACATTTTACATGTACATACAGCATGTGGTGTGGGCACACATCCATAAGGGAGTGAAAGAATTTGGATTAATTCTTTGCAGAAATGTGGGTTTTACATTGATTTCACTGGAAGTAGAAACAGTCCTACGGCTGCCTCAGAGGACATGTGGCACTATGCTTACTAACTTGGGTAATATTTAACTCAAGAACAGCTACAGGCTAACTTGAAGTGGCTAATTCTTAATAAGGAAACCATAGTAACAATCATCCCTGGGATTGCGTGCTCCTTTTCTGGTACTCATTCAGTTTTTTCCTAGATAGTTCCTATGGAAAAAATCTATAAGAATAGAGTAGGAATTTTTTCTCCCACTGTAGAATTTTTAAACCATGACATCAAATGTAAGGGCTTGACTATTCTGGAAATAGCTGGCATAGCTTTTGCAAATAATTTGTTCTCTACTAGTTATGTGTTTGGTCTGCTCTAAGGGAATCATTATAGTTCTCTTTAGAAGTGGATAAGCTAAACCACAAAGGACTGTCTTGGTATAGAATGAAAACATTCATTTGAGGAATTAGTACTGAATGACTACTGTGCTTCAATTTCACAGCTTATCAACTCATCCTGAAGCAGCTTCTTCATGTAGCCAAAAAGAAAATGGTATCTCTAATAGGTGTGTTTGTTTTAAATCTGCATTAGAAGAGGTTTTGTGGTATGTGTTTACAAAGTTCTATAGACTGCCAGTATAGCTTGCTGCACTCATCCTGGTACTGTCCAATTAAGTCTACCACAGACCGTTCCCCTCAGAACTCAGTTCTGGATAGATCTCTCCAATTATCTGGAAGAACTTCCTCCTTTAACTGTCTCATAATGAACTTGTTGTCATATTTTCATTATTCTAAATCACTAAAATGGCAAAACTCTTGAGATTCTAAGCAAGGGTCATAAGTAATCTCTCTTGGGATAAGCAAACTATTAAGGTTTGTCTTCCCATTGTAAAGTAAATTTTGAGAATACTAATTTGTTATCTGTCTTAGGTAAAATAATTGAGGATAAGGAATAAGCACCAAGACTCTGCTTAAATATTTGATGCAGTGCTATACAAGATAAAATTACTTCAGCTGGAGATGATGTGAAACAGTACAAGAACTGAAAAATAACCAGAGAACTAGCTGAAGGAAAATGGCAATAGTTTGTTTTGAAAAGGGAGTGATCAGGCTAAAGAATGGTTCATAAGTGGAGGTTCTCAAGGACTGATGGTAGACCACTCTTGTTTAGTATCTTTGGTAAGGACTTCGGATACAAAGGAACCATTAGTACAGAAGAAGATTGAAATAACATGCAAAAGAAACTTCATGACCTTGCAGAAGAGAATAGAAATCCCATGATAATTATCCATAGAATCATAGAACAGCCCAGGTTGGAAGGGACCTCAAAAGATCATCTGGTCCAACCTTTTGTGGGAAGGGGAACCTAGATGAAATTATCTAGCACCCTGTCATGATGCAAAGTGTACAGTCACAAACTTGAAGAACTATTAACAAGAATTTCTGTCACAAGGTGGAGACTCATCGATTGGAAATGACAATGGAATGAACAAGCAAAGGCATATTAGTCAGTAACTGATGCTGAGGCATCAATGCAGTGGGGCAAAAAGAAAGTTAAATAGGAACTCAGATGTGTAGTAATGGGGTTATTTCTTTATTTGTGTATTTGTGTTCTTAAAGAGAGAAATATCAATGTAATTATGCAAGGGCCTGGCAAAACCTCATCTGGAATTCTGCATGCATTTCTGCTCAACCATGATAAAGAAAGATGAACCAAAACTAGTACAGGTACATGGAAGGGCTACTAGGAAGATTAAGGGAATAAGGAATTTATTTTTTTGAGACTTCGTTTTAGACAAATAAAGTCTGAGAAGTGGTGGGATCACTGTCTATGTAATTGCAGCAGGGTAAAGACCATGTAAAGGAAAGAGCTGTCATAGATAAGAAGTAATGTTAATAGAAGAATAAATAGGTATAATTTGTACATATTTTTGAGCTATATATGTGAAGAAGTTTCTACCTGTCAGAAGAAAGGTGTTCAGGAATAGCATTCCAACAGAAACGGTGTATGTGAGCAATTTTGTAGGTAGGCATGTATGCATGCAACCTGCTTAGTTTTAGGATGAAGCTTGATTATTCGATGTGAGACCAATTGAGTATACTGGTGACCCAAAATATTTCTTCCTGTCCCATGTCCTTATTCTCTTTGGAGGAGGCTTGCAATTGATCTTTAAAAGCACGAAGATCTTAAAACAAACAAAACAAAACAAAACAAATAAAAACAACCCCCTGAGGTCCCTGAATCTCACATCATTATCCAGAAGCTCATTTTGACAGAAGAGCTAACACGGGTGTAAGGTTTTGTCAGAGGCAGAGTCTCTTACCAAATTGAAATCTTTGATAACATCCAGGTAAGGAAAGAGCAGAAAAGAAAGGGAGTTTTTTTTTTTCTAAATGCCTACCATTGAACCATGGTACGTTCCCAGAAAAATCAGAAAACTGTTCACAGAGAAACAGAAACAAAATCTAACAGCAATTTGGGGAATTTCCCAAACTGTTTAGTTGTTTACTTTAAAAGCTGAGTTACTCCAGCTTTGCAAATATGAATTTTACAGAGGATTGCAGGCAATTTTTGTTTCTCTTACATCCAGTTCATTGATTAAATACATAAACAGGATGTCTTTAAGAGCAGAAGGTTTTAAAACAGGATTTGATACTAAGCAAGAGATCTGCTAGTTCCCTTTTAGCTATTTGAGTTTCATCTTTGCTTATCAGAGCTGTTTTAGGGTACAGTAATTTCCAAGTGCACTATTGGGTTGCGAGGTAAATAGTCTCTAGAGATGAATATTTTTTCTTTCTTTTTTACTGTAAATGACAATAGTACATAGGCTAGAAATTTCCCTTGTAAATTCTGGTCATCCCATTTGTTTGCTAAGTTCCAGTATGGACTCAGGACCTATTCTGTCAGTGCACTGAGAGGTTACGCACCCTTATTCATGCCTTTCTAGGGGTAGGTGATCCATCAGCTGTGTTTAAGGATTTGATTAATGGCCAAGAGCCATCAAATGTGAAAGAGACTTTTTGATCATACAGGTGAGGAAATTAATGACAACAACTTATGTATTGTTTATATAAGAATAGAAGTCCCTTTTTCCAGGTGAATAAAATGCTGAGGGAACCTGCCTCGGTTTGAACCTTTGTCCTGCTGGTAGTTTCACACTTCTCCTGTCTGGAGTTTCAGATAACTCAGGAAGTCTTGAACAGTCAGTGAGGTCAGCCCACACAGAGCAGCTTGCAGCAGGGACAGGATCTAATTGTGGATGCAATTCAAGCACAAGAGTATAAACRGGGATATGGGTGATTGAGAGCTGTAATATAAAGTTACATGACTACTCAGGCTTTTTATGAGCAGCTCTAAATGACACTCACATGTGAACACATCTGTATTTTTACCATCATGTTAAGAAACTATGTGATCAAAACATTTTCCCCATAAATTATTAGATTATCAGCTTTTTGTATCAATTTGATTAATATTTTACAAAATTCAAAATATTCTACTTAATTCATATGAGAACCAATTAATACAGTTTTCACTAACTGGTTTTCCATCATTATTTGTTTCCATTTATTTTCTTTACATTTCCAACTACAAATTCAGGAAACAACGTACAGTTGTAGATAATTACTTTGAATTCAAATTATTGCTTTTATAATGGTTGGGAAAAGTGAAATTATTTTACTTTTTAAATACCACCTATATACATTAAAAAAAAAAAAGGATTATGTGTTTTCAATTTCACTTTTATCGCAGTATGTGACATCAGATGCATATGGAGAGACTCTTAGCTGTCGTTTTCTTGGTTTGCTCTCACAGACTTGAAGAATATACTATTACAAATGATAACACAAGGATATTAAACTGTTGCATGATTTCTTAATAAAAATCCCATTACACAGGCTGCATACTTGTTTTATACCTAAACAGTAGTGTTTCAAGAGCAGTCATTGAGTTACTGAATGCGTATTAAAAATAACAGTGAGTGAGAAAGCAATAATCTATCCCAAGTCAATATGCTGTTTCTACTACTTTGCTTAGAAACATTCCAATTTCCCTAATAATAATATAATAATGACTTTTTTTTTTTTTTTTTTGCATTATGCTATACATTTTCAAAATGCTGTTCAATGAAGAAATGCTCTTCATTCAGGTCTATCATGCTTTGCAAGGTACATTGCTGTTGATCATTTATCAGGTAAAATGTATCTCTTTCCAGCGCCGTCTGCCCATTTTACCTACTAAGAATGTAAGTTCTTCAAGGCAGAGGATTTGCTGCAATGAGTAGCCAATTCAGAGAAAAGTTCCAGTACTTTCCTGGTCTTTCCATGCACTGATACACTCGAACAAAACTCCTCTGCTATTACTCATGCTTTGTCATGCAATAATGACGGCTGTGGGAACATCAGGCTGTATCATGTGGCCTGAAATGGTCGGTTCTGTTTCATGGGTTGAGGCTTCCTAAGAATTCAGTGATGCTTTCCAAAGCCACTTATCTTTTTATCAGCCATATGCCCTGCCCTGTGACAGCTGATCCCCTGTACACTTTGATTTTAGTTTTTCTTACCATCCCTTCACAATACATAGTATCTGTTCATACTTGGCTCAGTTTGGGATATTTGAACTGTAATAATTCAGTGTGATTTTGTTTTCACTGAAATATTTTCTTAACTACAGCAGAATTATGTCAGTGTTACACAGATGTATAGTGCATATTTCCTCAGTTTAACTCTGCTCTTACTTGGAGCCCTTTCTCCACTGAGTTCAGCGAGACTGTCATCAGCCACATGGCACCCAAAAGGCAGACCATGGAACATGGCATCTCATGTACAGTGATTACTACATGTTTAAAAAACGTGTCCAGTCCTGCAGCACATTCAAGAAACTCAGCGCATCCACATGGTGGTCTGTATAGGCAGAATCTACTGCTCCGTTAAAGGAGCGTAGCCTGAAAGGTTATGCCTTAATGTGAAAAATGAAAAGCGTAATTTTCTGCGTCAGGGTTCCTTTTTTGTAGTTTAGTAGCTAGATTCCTGCATTATATCTGTTCTCTCTAAAATGGTTTTATAACATGTTCTGTTTGCCAGCACAATATTAAATGGTCCCCAGATGCTGTTTTAACTCACTTGTCATGTTTTCTACTCTATACCTCACTTTGTAATTACTGCCTCCCATTGCCAATAATTCATGCCCTCCAGAAGGCCCTGTTTAAGACTGAGTAATAAAATACTGAGAGATTAATATTCAGCTGATGACAGATCATTTAATACAACTCTTACCAAAACTCTCCAGCATCTAGGAAATTGGCAGAATACCACTGATGGCTGCTTTCTGATGTCATTCAATTAGCAACCAAGGGTTAGTTCTCTGAGGTTATTCTCCAGAGTTTAATGGAGCAGATTTCTTTTTAATCTTCAGTCCTCTCAGGGAATTATATAAGGTGAGTTTAATTCATGTATACTTGGCATGAAAGTGGATCTTCTTAGATTGCAAACCAAGACTTGCATTACTGTTTCAGCACTGTAGTTAGTAAATTTAAATATTTTCATTCAATTGTGTGCTGATACTCCCAGTGAGAGCACAAGAGCTTCGCATGCATGGATCCATATTCAGGTTCTGAAGTTGTATGTTGCAGTCTAGATTTTCTCAAAATCTTATGGGAAATGGTAAACAGCTGCATATGTTGCCAAGCACTTGGATGATTTGCCTTACTGATTTCAAAATCGTAGTCCCAACAACTTAACTAATATGATAAAACATCATACCTGTTTCTTTCCCTATACACCCCCTTTATGCCATCTTGGCAATACAAAGGAATTTTAAAATGGGTGTGGATGACATTTATCTAATTTACAAGCTGATTTCAGTAGGGGTGTTCATGTGGGTACATTCCAGCTGAGTAAGAGCATTGATAAACCGGCTCTGGTAAATTTAGCAGCCACAGTTTTTACTACATGGATATCACTCTGCTCCTCTGCTATTAATTACCAGAACTGACAGAAGGGGACATACCCCTGCTTAACCTACTTCAGTTCTCACTCAAATACCTTGGTTCCTTTGAAAGGCTACTGATGCTTTAAAGTAAGACATTGCAGTATGCTTATTTGTGTTTTATTACTGATGGAGTCAAAGAGTGAGAAGTTTTGGTTTTAAACTTGTGAGAAGTGCTGGCGTGAAACCTGCTTCTCCCCACCCCCCAAGCCAGTGGGATTTGTCATCAAGAACTGCCTTTCTGCCAGGGTTTCATCCAAGGTGTCCAGTTCCTACTCAGTATAGGGGAAGAGCAAGGGAAAGGGCAGAGACTTCAGACATCCAGAGGAAAAAATGAGCTTTGGTTGCCTCTGAAATCCACCTAGGCTAGAATTCCATGCCATATTAGCACTGTTTGAGTATATTTTCAGGGTGTATGGATGTAACGTGTAAAAGCACTAGTAGCAATCCTTTGAGAGAGTAGGTGCACACACAGTTTTCTAAGTGGCAACACTGTCTAAAGCAGGTCTTACCTGCTCACCCCCACCCTTCTCCCATATTGCTGCCTTCCCTGTGGTGCCAGCATAATGCTTATGGGCTACATAATAAACCTGGTCAGTGAACTGTAGCTGGTTGAAAAGTAATCCTGCATGAAAAAAAGAGCCTTTTTTTGAGTGTCAGCTGCCTGATCCTGTTCACAGAATGGCTTGACAAACAGCAGGAATGGCACAGCTGAGAGAGGGGAGCTTGCCATGATGGAGAGACAGAAGTAAAGGCAGGGGAATGCCTTGAACTGGTAGGTCATGCTTGCTCCTGAACACTTGTGTCATGAACCTCTTCACCCTCACTTGGCATCCAACATTTGTATACATAAACAGGACAGATTATCTGTCACTTGATAGCTGCATATATATCTCAGCTGGCTTGTTAACATGCTTTAGTAATAGCTGAACTCTTGGACATTAATAGGCGGTTGCGATGCTATCACTTGTTTCCTGAATTGACCACTTTCATGCGGATGAAGACAAGCTGGTTACTCAGAACTATGTTCTTAATGGTCATGATTTCTCTGGAACTTTATTGATTCAGATGTAATAACCTGAAAAGATTCCTCTCCTTCTCCACTTTCCTTTGGGAATAAACAAGGTAGAGAAAACACTGGAAGAATTCACGACTGATTTTGAAGTTTTTCTGTGATGAGAATGATGACTTCTTGATTTTGTATATGGAGGTATTCTTTCTGGTAGTATCTTCTTAGGTATTTTGTGAACCTTTAGTGTCACACTTGTCTTCTATTTTTAAAGAAATTCATGCCTTCAAGAGAAGGACTTAAGTGATAAATCATTTTCACCTGCATCTTGATACTTGCTAAAGCAGTACTGGTTGATACCCAGTAAGAGATTACTCTTTGTAATTGTTTTTAGCATTTCAAAACCCTAAACTACCCTTTGCAGCAACACGAGCACAATATGCCCAATGCATTTGAATCCCATGAATCAGGCAGGATAGGCAGTCCATCCATACATCAATTCACTCTGTAGAAAGGTTTGCCATCACCAATAAAATGGAGTAAGGTCATTTGGAAGTGAGTGCTTCTTGAAGTTTCCTCATACTGTTTTTATTACAGAAGGAGTTGAAAAATGTACAGTAGTGGCAAAATGTCTTACACAGCATCTGATGTACAGAACAGTGGTTCCCAAGCAATGAGGCAGGACTCCCAGGCAAGGCGTGAGCCTATGACATGCAGGAATATGCTCCACAGGACTCCCCTGGGAGCTGCAAAACATTAACAATTTTCTCAGGTGAGGTTTAGCTCTCAAAAAGGCCGCTCAGAATACTAAGTGTTCTTACTGAATCATGTGTACTTTTCCCCTACATACCCCRTATTTCAGTTCTTTCTGATTTTTCCAGTGATAATCATGTAAAAAATTAAACCAATTGGCTAGTATCAATTCCTTTAAGACTCACCCTTCATAGTATTGGTTAAGGGTTTGGAACAATCATGTGAAAAGCGATGCCCTGGGCATCCTTCCTGAGTTTACACCAAACTCACTGCCTTAGGGGACGAGGCTTTGGGTGGTCAGCCCCTGAATGCGTATTATTCTTGCTGAATAGGCATGATCAGTACAGTCCACGATTTAATGTACCTCTCTAAGAGGACTCCAAGCATTGCCTGAAGGAGCAGTGAATGAAGTGTTTGCTACAGATTGGACAAGTAGCTGTAAAAGTAAAATACTAAAAGCCTTAAGATAAAGCTGTTTAAAAGAGAAATTGCACCTGATATAAAATATGTTCTGCTTCCAGTTGAGAAAGAATGATTTGGGGTAATGTTTTTCCAAAAGTGCTTAACCATTGTGTTAGCGAGTTTACATGCCCACTTTTAAAAAGCAGTTACACATTCCTTTGCTTAGCATTTCAAAGACAATGTGGCTTAAGTTGTGAGGGCCATTCCTGTCAAGATGACCTTGGACATGTTTGTTACCACCTTCTTGCCAGAAGTTACCAGTTCTATAGCAGAATCAGCAGAGCAGATTATTCTTGTCTACTAATGACCAAACTATTCCTTGAGGTCCCTCCCAATCTTTGTACTGAAGTGGCCACAGAGAGCTTACCTGATTTGTTATACATACTCTCTTTTGGGTTGCTTACTTTTTAAATCAGTGTAACTGCTTGCTCTCCGAGTGCATGTATAAACCTGAGAGCGTATCTGTGCAGCACAACGCAGTGTGCAATAAATGAAGTAACTCAGCATGGGAAGCAATGCAGATGAATTGGCAGGATGGGATAGTTAGCCTTGCTGAGCAGCAGAGCTAATTGTTCAGGTTGTTGTTATTCAGGGCTATATTGGAACAGTGCTGATAGGGAAACTGCATGACTGTGCAGCGTTTTCACCGTTACGTGACTTCAGCAAGATTGGTGTGCCGCAATCCTCTTGTGCTATAAAAGTCAGTGCTTGCTAAAATGGCCATCCCATTTGGGGGATTTGAGTAGCGCTGCTGCATGTGCTCTGAGGACACGCATTAAGGGTGTCAGCTCAGGGTTCTTCGATAGTTGTCTGTAACTCTGTGGACCACTGCTTTTGTTCAGTGTTTGCRTATAGCAATAGCTGTGCGGCTATTATTTGAAATGCTCGGTGATTGCACAAATGGCTATGGCATCTTATCCATGCAGCGGAACAGGCTCAATGGACATAGACTTCTTCTCTGCCTGTCACCACTGTCATCTTTATGTTCTGCTCTCATAAAGGCAGCTTGCCCGGCTATACCTGAAAGCCATCAGAAAATCCCAATGACCGTATTTCGTTAGTCATGAAATACTGTCTATAAATTGCCTTCAGGGACTCTCCATCCAGATAACTAGCAGGGTCAGAATTTTCATTTACAGGATCTGGGCTTGCTGAAATAAGGGGAAGTCCCCGTACATACCATAACGCTGCGCGGGTTCGACATGCCTGGAAGTTACACACCGAGACGCGCAACTCGTGTACGCTCTCTGCGTCCACGCCGACACCAACCCACTCGCACGAGACTTAACCGGGCAGGATTTGGACACAAGCCTCAGGCCCGGCCTCGGGAAAGCACAACCAAACGCGGCCCCGACTTACTGGGCTGGCGTAGCCCGGGGCAGAGAAACGAGCGGGCAGGCAGCACCGCGCCTCAAACACGCTCTCCCCTCAGGCGCTCCTCGGGCCGGCCGGGACCCGCCTGCCGCCCCCCCCCCCCCCGCACGCGCTTCCAACGGCCGCGGAAGGCTGCTGCCGCCTTCCCCTCGGCCGCCGGCGGCTATGAGGGGCCGGGCGGGGAGCGACCCGCCGGAGAGGTGGCGTGGGCCCCGCGCGCCTTCCACGGGGGAAGGGTGCGAGCTCACTGAAGGGTGGTGATGGAAACGCCGCCTCGCAGCTGCAGGGAGACGTACGTCGCGCACGCAAAGCCACATATAAACCCGATCTATCTACAGGGACGGCTGCAGCGTGCTCGCTCGCAGAGAGCGCGCCTCAGCGGCGAGGGAGAGGGCGCTTCCAGCCTCGCTGCAGCCGCGGCGGTAAGGCCGGGCCGGGCCGGGCCGGGCCGAGCCGAGCCGGGCCGCTCCGCTCCGCAGCTCTGGGCTCACGCTCCGCTCCCCCCTGTTCCGCCGCCGGAGGGGGCCCTCGGGAGGAGCCGCAACGGCCGAGGTAGCCGTGGCCACAGTGTCCCCTAGCGGCGAGGCGCCCGCCCGGCCCCGGGGGCCAGCAGAAAGTGAAAGCCTTTCAATTAAAGTCTAGAGTTTCGGGATTACGATGAAGAACCCGATACTTACCCAGGCGCCTCTCTCTGGTGGAGCACAGGAGGAGAGCACACACACAGCCCCGGCCTTGCACGCCGGTCCGCCTGGACCGGTCAGCAGAGGGTCCCCCTGAAAGCGAGGGGGCTCGGCATGTCCCTGAGCTGCTGTAAGGCAATCTGTTGCAGGATTTGGGCCAAAGTAACAAAGTTTTGATTGTTGGGTAAAAATAGAAAATGTATAAACCACTTTCCAGCCTACCCGGTTCGGTTTATGACTTTTGGGAACGTGTTGAGCTTTAATGATCTGCTTCTGACAAYGCTGCCCGGCCTGCCGAAAGCAGCCAAAACCAGCACTGTTACAAGACAATAATCATCATTCTGATAGAAATTCCAGCAGCCTTGGTGTGACTAGTCTGAGTATCTGCTTAATGTTGGTTTACCATTAAAGAGCCAAACTCCGTACGGCTTACAACATGCAATGCTGTTTCAAATTAACTAAAATACAAGAATCACATCTAGATGATGCAAGATAGACTCATAGTTTAATGCAAGAAATATGTAAAGGTCTTGCACAAGCCATGCATAATAACTGCATCTTTTTGGCACTGGTACTTGTACTTGTCACTTGCTGACACAGTGCTGAGTTAATCTGAGAAGCAAAACATGTAATGTTTCAAAGAATTGTGCTTGTTGTTTGGAGGATGGGAGAGGAAATGGAAAGGCTAGTTACACTTGGTTATTAAGTGTTAATGCACTGTCTTGTCTTTAGTCAGTGGGGGAGAAGGAATGGAGCTGCTGTGAGTAAAGTGCATTTGAAAGCTTGTTTCACTTCTGCCTGGTGTTGCCTACTATCCAGCCAGCAAGTATCTGGTTACTGCCTTTGAGCTGTTCACAGGAGCTGATCTGGGGACAGTTTGAGAAACACGTACTGGAAATACCACATTTCATAGAAGGAGACGGTGAATAGAAACTCTGCGTTTGGGCTCTACCTTATTTCTCGCTATCCGTACTAGAAATGAAATACCCCACAGCTTTGTGATTCAGTGTTGTGCTACTCACAGGATGCTCACAGTTCATGTTGAAGCAGTGGAAGTGCTATGCATATATGTGAGTTAAAAGGTCTCCGTATGAGCTAGGCATTTCTGAGTTTGAGCGATCAAATTATGTACAAGAACCAAGTCGCTCATTAGAGGACTAGTAAAAGACTAGATTGCAAGCATTGAATTTTGCCTTTTGTTGTATCTGTTGGAATCGGCCATCAGTTTCATTCATGCTGAAGTCTGTGTTACTAGGGGCAGAAACCTTCATCATTCATGTTGCCTATGAAAAGAACCAATTCCAGATTATGTTCTTCCCCTCTAATCGTCCACGGTTCCTAATATTTCCTTTCATTATCTTCATTCCCGTGGGTGGTGACTATTTTCCTTAGAGAAGTCAAGTGAGATGCAAGAAACTGTTTTCTTCCACAGGCTGCATATGCTGATCTATGATTTATCAGAAGTGAGGGTATTTCAGGGAAATCCTCTCTCAGAATCCTCTTCTGGGACTGTTAATTTCTGAGGGGGCCCTGAAATAATTTTTTCCTCTCTTTTCATATTTTTCTCTTACATTTTGTCTGCAGATTGTGTTGCTGTTTATCTCTGTTCCTATTTAGAAAGCAGATGAATATATTTTCCTCTGCCTTAAATAGTCTCATAGCTTTTTTGGCACAACTTCCCATCTTTACCAACTCAGGATTGTAGGATATAAACCCCAGAGCCAAAATCCAGTTTCTTGTATCATTCCATCCAATAAGTATTGCTGGCACATCCCTGCAAGGGATGTTTGCAATCATTTGCCCTGTTTTTTACTCTGGTAAAATAATGTTCTGTGTTTTGCTCTGTTAAGTGAAAGGACATTCATGACAGTAGAGCCAAAGAGAATCCTCTTACCTCTCTTTATGAAGAAATGTCTACCTCTGAGCTTTTTATGGAAAATGAATCCAGATTTTCTGAACTGACTGTTCACTTTCAATCTATGATTTTGGCCCTCTAGCTGTCTGTGTAACCATCTGAAAACTTACAGGCAGGAAAAAGTTTGATATATATCAGTAAGAAAATTACACCTACCTCTGGGAGATGAACTAAAACACGGACTCTCCAGATTAAAGTCCAGATTGGTCAGAATTTGTTTGAAAGGCTGAAGGGCACAATTTTGCCTTGGTTTGTTTCTTAGCAGATTGATGCAAGATGAGGTAATAAGAAGCTTTCTATCTGTTCCAAGGCTTAAGAAGTTGACCTCAAGCTCAGTGTGCTGCTTGCTCCTTGCAAAGCCTTACATTACAGGGGTTTGTTTGCCCATGTCSGGTGGGAACAGTTACGTAGTGGTCAGTTTACTGAAAATTAAAACTGGTATTGTGGAAAAAAAATAGCAATAGGTGGTAGTTTTTTAGTGCCAAGAGTTTGAAACAGACTCCTTTGCTTATGCCTTTTTTTATTAAGAGGTTTTATTTTTTCTATTAAACAAAACAGTTTTCACTCTTAGTAATGAAATTGTCCACTTAATGAGAATGTGTGGAATACTATAGATCTCCCAGCAAGGTTCATGGGCTGGACTTCCGATCCATTTAAAATAAGAAAACTACTTTGTGATCAAACCTCCTTGGTCCCCACTCATAAATCGGGAATTGAAACAACTCTTTGTACCCTGCCTGTCTTTTTCTAGGCAGGATTTTAGCACTTCAAAGAATTGTCTATTACTTTGTATTTGTCTGCTGTTTGGTGGCATAAGAAAGCAACAAATTCAGGTGTGGTTTCTAAGCAGTGTTTATTACAATGAATACTGAGACAAGTTTAACAACGACTTAAATCATGGTGTAAGTTTCTCCTTGTATGTAAATTATTCCTGAAAGAGGAGTATGTGATAAAATGCAGTAACTTGAGCTAATTCAGCACTCAGCAAGCATGCAAAGCAAGTGTAATGGAGATGCTGAAGAGGAAGAAGTGTGGGAAGACAACCTATATATTTGGGGAGATGTGTTTAATCTTAAACTCTCCTGTTAGTTATTCATGTCACCACAGGCTGGGCATTAGGTGCTATTGGAATAATTGCCATTAACGATGCACTTAGCCTCTCCGCAGAAGCTATGGAGCGCATGCTGAGTGCAGCAGCACTGGGAAGCGTGGCTGAGTTTGAAGGAACTGGTAATGTGCTGGGTTGAGCTGGGAGTCTTGGGAGCTGCAGGAAAGAGAATCTGTTGATAGATGTGCTGGTGGTTTGTGTTTTGAGTAGGGAGGTGGGGGTCCAGGGTAGGAAGGGAGGCAAGGATGAGGCTAGAACTGAAAAAGAGCCAGAGAGGGAAAACTAGTTTTCTAACTTCTCTTACCCTTTACTGTAATGCTTCCAAGTTCTGTTCATCCAGAAAGACAGAATGCAAGAGAAATGCTTTATTTCCCTCTTGGCCTTTAGCTTTCTCTGCCAGAACAGTTTTTGTGACACTCTTGGGATGAGAGAGTATTTGTTTTTCTGTTTAAAAGTGTAGCTTACCTGCTGAGGAGGGTAGATACATATAATTGAGAGCTTGGAGGGGAAAAACTTATAACCCACTGTCACAATACTTGTAACTGAGGCTGCTACTGCCATCTATATCGTTGCTTTCTGCCATAAGGCAGATAATACTATATTCATTTTACAAGCCAGTACATGTTAAATTTGTGCAGGTCACTCTGCCCAGCACCTGCCAGTGAACAGTTTATATTACCTGTAGGTTGATTCTCATCTTACATACTCTGAAGAATAACCACTGAAGTCAATGTCTTGCTTCTCTTAGACACCGGGATTATAGTTTGTACCACTATTTAGTCATTGTTAAATTTGACCCATAAAGTTTTTGGAGATGTGTATGCCTACCCTGCTTCTGAATTTAGCTCACTGTACTCTTTGTCCCTTCCAGACTTTTACTTAATAACAAAAGAGACTCCCCTCTGAAATTTAATCCAGATCACACGCATGGTATGGTACAGAACAAGAACCGCAGAGTCCTCTGCCAGTCCTAGATCTTATAAAATCTAAACGCACCAATAATCACCGAGGTTATTTTTAAATGTTTAACATGACTCTCGAAGGCACATACACATTTAACATCTGTATCTTTTTAAAGTGCTATTTATTCTAATATATAACAGCTCTGGCAGTAATTTTGTGCTAATTGCTCAGAACAGGCTGAACTTTGGGGGATTATAAATTTAAGTATGACATTTACTGTGGGTTTTTCTTTTTTTTCAAGTTTACACATATTGAATGTTCAACTAACCTGACATCATTGGGAGCTCAGGATGGTTGATGACTGTCCATTTCACTCCACAAGTGTGGATTTATTACCATGAGTCARAGAAGTAGAATTACCTTTTCATGAGGTTGGAGTGATCTGTCTTTCCATATAAGATGCTACTATGGTAATGTTGGTCGTGTTACTAGGGTGACCTAAAAACATTAACTGAGTGTTTTACACAGAATTCATTTTAAAGGAAACTGGGCATTACCTTCTGTTCCCTTACTAATGCATATGCTTATCCATACTTAGAAATACTCTTTAGTGCTTGAATTTTAGTTCAAGAACTAAAGCACCTTAATGGTGCTTAAATCCCCAGAAGGATTTAAGCACCATTAAGGTCACTATAATTCCAGATCTCTGCTGCCTAACCCTGAATTTCTGTTCAGCTGGGCATTCACAAACATCAGGATTCAGCATCTGCATCTTCATTCTGTGTGGTTGCGCAGACTCATAGCTCTAGCAATATGCTCTGAGTGGGAGTTTGCCTGCCTGTCCGACCATCAGGATCTAATGTGGCATTCATTCAGCGTGCACACATATTTGGGAGCTGTGTGTATGTAGAAGGCTCACTTAAGGAATTCAGTCAAATGATTTTTCCACGATGACTATGCAGATGGCACATGGCAGAGGCTGGGCTGTGGACGTTGAAATCTCTCTTTAAAACCACAGGTTTCTTTATCAATGCTAGCAGGTTTTTTTGGTAGGAGGTCTTGTCCAGTCCTTGCAACATTCATATCCTTCTTTCATTCACACACACAGGAGTAGTACACTAACGTTTTCCTACTTAAGGAGCAGTCTGAAATGCCAGACATAACCAGATAGCCTCTCAGCAGCAAGGACACTGATTATACATCTGTGAGCAGCAGAACTAGAGGCTCGGCAGAGAGAATAGGATCCTATAGCATATTCGGTGTCTGTGAACATTGAGTGAAGGGGTCAGTTATGAAAGTATCTAATTTCTTCTACTTTTGCTTGTGACAGATCAGCTTTTAGAGGGAATCCAGTTTCCAGGGTATAATAATTGCATTGTTGTTTCTGAGCTAGTAGCGTCCAGAATGAGCTTCTCTGTGCTTCAGAAAATTGTCGCTAAACAACTGTTCCAACAATCGTGAATGCTGGTAGGGCACCGTGCAAGCAATTTGGATCACGAGACAATTAAATGCATCTTAAAGTGCCTGGGGGAAAAAAAAAAAAGAAACACTCCAAATGTCTTTAAATGATGGCACTATATTTTTTGGAAGAGATAGAAAATGGCCCTCTGACCATGTTCTACATCCTCCTCCTCTGATGCACTTAATTGCTGTCCATGGAAAGTATCGTTGTTACTCTGGAATTTAAATGTGTCATATATGCCATAGTCATTAGGCTGGAGTTTCTAGGGGAGAGAAGGATGAGAAACCAAACAAGAGGTTGATTCAAATCTATCCCGCTGCCTAGCCCCTTACCATTTCTTTTACAATCATGCCAATCTCTTATATGCTTTTTTTCATTGCACGGGTGCTTCTGCCGCTCAGACATGGCCTTGGGTATACTGATGCCTAGGCAAATGTAGCTACTCTCTCCTGTGTCCCTCTGTCTCAGAAAACACTTGTCCCTTGAGTCAGTTCTTCCTCCAGGTGGGCTTTGTGAGGCTTGATACTCATCTGTCTGAAATGAACATCTTTGGTTCCCAGACGCACCCAGGGAATGGGTGCCTGCAGCTCATAGAGCCTGGGATTCAGTGACACAGTAAAAAAAATCTGCTGTTCCAACCTCAGGGTGGAAGAGTGATGGGCTGATTGACTGCACCTGAAGGTCTCCTGTACAGAGGTACTTGAAGTTAAGAGCTGACATTGCTCAGCAGTAGTTTTCTGTCTCGTTTTAGAGATGGTGCTAGTAGTCATCATCTTAACTTGTGCTAGCTGCTTTTGCTGCTGTGGTCACAGTGTCCAGGAGAACTGAGGAGCTAGGACTGCTTCTTTGGAAAGAAGATACAGTTCTTTGTTTAGTTTATTATTACCTTTTTTTCATCTGTGTTTTCTGCCACAGTGACCTATTCTAGCCTAAGCAAGATTATTATATCCTCCTCAAAAGTTTTTACAGAATTCTTGCCTGTGCTGAAGAGGACTTGGACATATCTTGCAAAAAAAGACATTAGCTTTCACACTGATTGAAATCATTACCATTTTCCCAAAGGCATTCACGACACCCTTTGTAATTTAGACATTTAATTGACAATTATATTGTAAATATGTGATGCTTTTGTGCTGCACAGACTTCTWGGTTTATTGTAGTCCCTTGCAAATCTTTTGGAACCTAGGTGTGTGGATACCTGTTCATCCGAGTTTGTAACTGCAGTTTTCTTCAGTAAATAGCTCCTAAATGAGATTATCTGTGAACTTATGTGCATGAGAGTAAGAAACCTAAGCCTGTTTGTGCATTGTGTGTAGACATTTTCTTAAAAGATTCTGTTCACGTCATATACAGAACTGTGCAAGTTACTGCACACACAGAGAAGGACAAATGTGATATCTTATTTGGAAATACTTAGTCACACAATTAGAAGATATTTCATCGTTCATGTGTAAGATAGCAGAGTTGAACTTCTGCTTGCACTCTCAACAATGGCATTTCCTGCTTTTGAATACATATTTGTGCAATTTAATATTTGCTTTAGCTTCCTGTAGAATAGTTTCTCCTCTCTTTAAGGGAACTATTATGCTGTGTGCTATAAACCAGCTTTGGAACATTCTGTTCATTTGAGTAATGACTTCTAGAAAGATGGGAAGGGAAGGGTCAGTGCACAGAGGGGTAGGAGGGTCAAAAACATTTTAAAGAAATTCAGATAAAAGTAACAACAGATAAATGCAAAACAGAGTGCTTATCGCTGCTTTTCACTAGGTGCAGAGGGGCATGGGATTGCTTGAAAGGCAGGTAATTTTTTTAAATTAATCTCTCCTTTCTCTTGGTATTAATTCTAAGGATTTTTTTTTCTTTGAACCTAATATTGGTAACCCTTCAGAATTAGCACTGATAACTGGTTTCTCTAGTTGTCATTTCCTCTGTCCGTGGATGGTTTTGCTGTCAGCAGGGGAATGTGAAATGGCCAAACCCAGACATTCAAAAATCCTGTTTAAAAAAGACCCCCCATGCACAAACAAACAAACCAGAACATTTGTTTTTAAACATGAAATGTTAACAATCTAATGCATTAAAGTTAATTTATTTTCTCTTGGTTTCTGAACTTCTTAGTATACACAAGTAATTTCTAAGGCTTTCCCTACAGTCATGAGGAACGAGGTTCTCGCCCCATCACATGTATTTCAGTTCTGGGGTTTCAAGAATGCGTGATAAAACCACAGGGATTAGCTACAAATGTGGGAGTTACAAGCCCTGTGTGATTCAGTTTTGATGGTTATAGCAGATTAAAACAAGAGGAGAAGTTCTCACCATGCCAGCATCAGAGGGCTATGCTTATCCAAGCCTGGTGAGAAAGGATCCCTGTTGTAGCTGCACTCCATTCAGTGGAGGGACTCTTGTATACTCAGCTCTTCCCAACTAATTTCTCTTGTTCTGATCTCAACTCTTAACCAAGGAATTGTMAATGGATTGAGAATTTTGACTGCAGTAGCTGTTTTGGATAAAGGCATCCAAGGCACACGTGTTCTTCCACCACAGAAAAATGTGTCTTCTGGGTGTCCAGGAAAACTCTGACTGAGCTATTCTAGTTCTACATCTGAGTAATTCTGTATATAAAATAAATTCTTTGGAGTCGGGTAAATTTGGCAAATGCTGTCTTTTCTGCTTACATTCCAAAATAGCTTGTAACTTTACTGTAACCCAGCTAACTTAAGTTGTATTTGTTTTCTTCAGAGGATTTTTTTCTCTTTTAACGTATGTTTGCCTCATGGGTTGTTTACACCCATGGTGTCACTATTGCTGTCAAAGGCAAAAAGTTTTTAAAAACAACAACAAAAAACCCAAACAAAACCAACAACAAAAAMCAAACCCACCACAACACACCACCAACCAAAAACACCCTCCATTTAAAAAACCCCCAAGACCAACTAAATGTATTCCTGGGTTTGAGTGGAGTGCCATTTATTACAGGTGTTTTGGATGAATTTACTTGAATGTAAGCASTAATCACATAGCAATAAAATTTACCTTTCTGTTCAGTAGCTTTCTAGTGACTCAGCACAGTTTTGAACAAGTCTTGCAAAGATCCACAAAGACGCTGTCTTCAAAAGCAAGATATTTTATTTTTCTTGGGATGAAAGAATGGCACTGCTATAGCTTTTTATTTGAGATAAACTCTCAAAAGGAGGCTATTGTTAGATTATTTTTAATACTGTACTACTTTATAATTGAGAAAAAAATCATGATGCTTTTCCTTTGATGTCAAAATGCTTAGAAAGGAAGGTATCAGTTGTTGTTCCTGTCTTCCAGATGGAGAAATTGAGGCATTGGGTGGTTTGTGTGTTCACAAACAAGTCACCCAGTATGGCAGAGATTAAAATCTGGCAATTAGATGTGTACCTGTGTTATGACTCCTTAATGCCACATAAAAGCTTGGAGTGGCTGACAGAGACTCTAAAAGGTCCAAATGTGATTGAGGGTGATGAAGACCCTGTTGTAGGGGACATTCAGGAGATGGCACTTAGGGCAGAAGAAACCTGTCAGAGGCAAGCTGAGGGAATAGAGCAGCTAAAGGAATTGAAATAAATGCTAAATCATCCTTCAGATATATTAGTAATAATTAGCCAGTTAGAGAGTCTAGTGCCAACTGATGATCAGGGTACAAAGGGAACACTTGGAGAGCTGAGAAGCTGAAGAAGTAGAGGTCATTCCCCAGCCAAAACCCTCTTCAGGACAGGGCAAAGGGAAGGAAACTAGAAGAGGATCTCTCTGAAACTGAAGTGACTATGGGTGGAGTTTTAGAGAAAAATCAGCACTAACCAACTGAGTTTTCACCCAAAGCTCAAAGAAAACAGAAAGAGAAAATTGCTGAAATACTAAAAAGAATGTGCAACTCTCACTGTCACTCTAACTTAGTCTTCCCTGGTATCTGAGGACTGGAGTTTGGCAAATGTGTCGCCAACCTTTACAAAAGGTTCCAGGAGGATCCAGGGAACTAAACTTGCCTGTCAGATTATAGACCTAAATGGGAATTAAGATAAGGGAACTATGAATCAGTATGTACCTAGATAAATACAGTCTACTTGAAGGGAGTCAGGATGGCTTTCGTAAAATGAAATTCAGGCTTACAGATGCATCTCGAGTTCTTTGAAAGGGTCAACAGACGTGTGGATCAGAGAGATTCAGTAGATGTAGTTTATGGAGACTTCTAAAGAGATTTCAGTAAATTCCCTCACCAAAGATTTTGGAAGAAACTGAATACCTATGAATAGAGAAAATGCATATGTATGCATAAAGACTTGATTAAAAGGTAGAAGAGAGAGTAGGAGTAAATGATGAACTCTTAGTCAGGGCAGGTCATCCAGTGGAGTTCCACAGGAACCCGTGCTGGGACCTGCATAGCTCAACATTTTCAGAAAGGATCTGGTAAGAGGGTGAGTAGTGYAGTGAGAAAGTTGATGATGGTACAAAATTGATCAGGATAGTAAGGAGAAGGGCAGTTTAAGAAGATTTGCAGGAAAACTTTATATTTACAGTTTGGAAATTAAAATGGCAGATAAAATTCAATGCAAGTAAACACAAGGTAATGCGTATAGGGAAAATTGATCCTGGCATCATATATGAAATGTTGAGTTTGAGTTTACCATTACTACTCAGGAGGGATATTTTGGGGTTATGGTAGATCATTGCATTGCATCAGACTTAATGCTCGGCAGTCATCAAAAATGCAAACCAAATTTCTGGAATTATTAGGAGAGGGACAGTGAACATCAAGATCCCACAGTATTAACCCATGGCTTGACCACACCTTGAAAACTGTGTGTAGTTATGTCCCTTTATCTTAAACTACTGGAAAAAACACAGTTTTCCGAGAAAAACTGGGTAACAGGAATGATCAAGGATGTAAATAGGCTACCAGAAAAAAAAAAGTGACTGGGTAAGCTGGGACACTCTATCTTGAAAAAGAAACAACACAGCAAAGTATAAAATCATGTGGCATGGAGAAGATGGATAGGTGTTCACTCTTCCAATTCAAGAATGAAAGGCTGTCAAGTAGAGTTACAGGGAACAGGGTCAAAAGAAAAGGAACTGTTTTCTTCTAAGTGGTGATAGCCCTGTGGAACTTGCCACCAAAAGTTACTGCAGATGCTGGTACTGTGGATGAGAAACTGGTCAAATACTTGAGAGAAAGATCTATGGAAGGCTACTACCTAAAGGAATCATGTCAAGTTTGTGTGACTCATGAGCTGAAAATAGTCGGAGTGTGGGAAGGCACCCAGAGGAAGCATACTTGCCCTGTTCTTATTCTTCCTTGGACAGCTGCTTTTGATCACTGCTGTAGAAAGAAAACTGGGCTGGGTGAACCTTTGGTCTGAACTGGTGGAGCCGTTTAGTTGGGAATGCAGGCAGCTACTCAACAGGCAGCTACGTGACACATGCTAACCTGAGGAGCTGAACGATACCCGAGCTGGCTTTAAATGAGCTACCTCAGATGCCAGTAGCAGCCTGTTCTCTGGCTGCACGGAGAGCTCATCCTCTCAGTGGCATCAATTAGCCTGTGCTGAGTTTCTTGCTGTCATCACTGGGATGTTCCCAGTACTAAGCTAGCTTATAGAAAAGTATTGCCATACTACATTACTATTTGCTGTGTGGGCATACCCACTGCCTAAGTGGGCGTGGTGGTGCACCAATTATTTTGTCGGAGTCTACAAATATGAAGTTGCTAAATTCTCAAAAACAGGAAAAAAGGATTCCAGCTTCAACTCTCAGTTTGTTTCCATTTTCTGTTTATTCATTTCACAGGTCTAACAACTTTTCTGAGTGTCAGTTCCAGTGCACTTAGCTTGGGGTCTGAAAATCATCAGAATTTTTTTTTTGGTTCATGCATCACTGCCAGCAATTAGTAAAGATATGCAGCCAGAACTGATGCTGTATCAAGAATAGACCCCAGTGTATTCTCTTTTAACTGTGATGGCTTTGAAGATCTAATAGTACTGAAAATTAGTAAATAACTATTTTTATCACTAAAGTCAGCAGTTCTGACTCAGAGTGTCCACTAAGGAAATGAACTTTGAGTAACAGGATTTTTTAAGAATATTGTCACTCTTTATCTTAACTACACTTTAAAAAGGAATGATGTCTATTATAGAAATGAAAATATTATATTGGTGTCATTACAAACTAGTGAAGAACGTTACTAAGTACTTATGTAAATTAGTATTATTGCACATTTTAATCATGTGATTCTCGGGGTCTCCAGCTGGGGGCACTGGGCAAACATAGAAACATGGCAACGGCCAGCATGAATGGGGCTTGTACCTAGTCCAGTATTCTACTGAAGGGAGGGGAGGGCAGGGAACAAAAAACAACAACAACAAAAACCCACAACAACAAAACCCAAGAAAAATGGATGTGAGATACAGTTGTCATTCTGGATTTAGGAATTTTTTAAGACAAAGTAGATTTCATTTTCAAAACTTTTGCTACTAACAAACAATTGTACTGTTTTGTTTTCATTACCCATAAATCATTCAGTTTCTTTTGCAAAACTAAGCATCAGCGATTTTAAAACCATCCCCTTACTCAATAACTTCAAATTCTGATGGGCCCAGGTAGAAAAGTTATTGTAAATTTAAATCTGTTACCGTTCAGTTTCATTAAACATTTCCAGCCTAGCATAAATCATTGGCTCTACCTACCTTCAATATTGTTATTTATTCATTTACATCAAGGGAAGAGCTAGAAAAAAGCAGAAGATGTTCCTTATTAATGTACAGCGTAAAGCCCAGCATGCTGTAAGGTCTGCATGGGCCTGTACACACACAGATTTAGCATCTAAAACAAGACCTAAGGAGAAGATACGACATATTATTTTGTTCAAGGAATATGAATTATGCTATTAGGAACATGGCATAGAGACCAATGGTGGTTTCATGGTTTCAACTCATACCATTTAAAGAAAATATTATAAAATACCAGTTCAGGAGTTTATAGCCCTAATTTTGTTGATAAGGTTTTCTAAAACAGGCCAGGCAGATGATTTATAAATTTACTAAATTAAAAGTGAATCAGGTATTCAAAAGTAAAATTTGATAGCAGCTATAGGAGAATGCATGAAAAGGTGAATATACATATTGGGACTGCACATTTGTAAATGGATGTACTGATAAGGAAAGTAAGCATTCAACATTGCCAGGCTTATAGCAGCCTAGATCTTCCTTCCAGCTGATATTTTTAACTAGATTTTGCAATAGTGCAATGGATTTCCTGGTCCCTGGAGCTCCTGGCCTTCTAGCTGACCTCCGTATTACAAATTATGACTGCTTGCAAAGGATTGAAGCCAGAAGTTTTCATCCACATCACCGGCTGTCAAAACACAGGGACTTCTGTCTGGGTGTAGAGACTCAGTTTTGGAAAGGCAGGATAGAACATTTTGTTCATCTTTCCTCATGCTTCTCCACACACACACATGCACACACACCAACACACAGACACACACAGAAACAAACCAAAGCCCTAATCATGCTATACTTCTTTAGTATCTTCCATGTAATCATAGAAGGCAATCTATAAATATTAAAGCTTCACAGCAGCAAAAGCATTAAACCCATTAGGTAATCAGAAAGCTGAAATAACTATCAGCTGGTTGGTTGCAAGGTTAGGAAAGGTTCAGGAGTTCTAATTTCCAGTCCTTTAATCTAAGCCCTAGGCCACAAATAAGAAATTAGCCTGGAATTCATGATCAACCTTGAAATAACAAAACTTTGTTTATACCTTGACAAACAGTGAACAGTACCAATTTCACTTTATAAGACGCTTATTGTTGCAAACCTATAAAACATGTTTGCTTTTTAGTATCTCAGTGTTGTTTTAAGAAAATGAAGTCGCTCCTGGACCTTGAAACTTAGAATGAATTAAATGACACGTGAATAAATATATATTAATTCTTTTTTATTAAAGTATCAAAACAAACTTGAGAATAGAAAACAAACTGCTTTTAATGCATTTTAAAGGTTCTCCTGAATAAAGTGTACTTTTAGAAAACTCATGCAACATACTGTTCCTGTCTAGCTGTTTAAACGTTTTTTTCCTGGGCACAGTCAAATGAACTTGAGTACCATCATTTCTAGAGTAGCGTGCAGGAGCACGCATGCACACACACGCGTACAAGCAGTAGAAAGCAGCTATGACTGCACATATAAAGAAATAAAAATAGATTATCTTCTGACAATAGTAGTGGTACCATATTAACATTTGGCATGCTAAGTAAATAACATCAAGCAACAAAAGCATGACGCCTGCGTCACCAGTGATACGGTTAAAAGCAACCATACAAATTCCCTAAGGGAGACACATGAATTCTGTCATTATAGTCTAGTCTCTGTGGTAACACTTTATAACAGTATAGGAGGCAAACAGTTTTGTCTGCTGGTATTTGATGCACAAAAGGCAAAGCCAAGGTGTACAATACCGGGATGATGCCTTGGTTTTGTATTTCCACATTACAGAAGTCAAATACCAATGAACATAGTTTGACAAGTTTATTGTAACACACATCATGTATATCCATTCTCTGATAAACAGCTGGCCCAATTCCCTGTGGAACTTGGCCTCTAAGCCAGGGAAGTTGCAGCAGAGGCTCCAAATTCTGCCTACCGGACATGAATAAAACTCTCACTGAAGTCAATGGAAGCTCCTTCCAACATACAGAAAGATGATGGATTCTCAGGACAGAATCGGACCTTGTGTGTCATCTTTGTAATACATTCACTTTTCAGGTACATGAAGTACATATCTTTAAAACGTGATATAGGACATTACAATATATCCAGATCTTAGGAAAATGTGCTAAGAAGTTCTGTTGCAGAATATAACGATCATATAAGGATCAGGTATGATATCTGATAGACTCATCTGGGACTTGTAAGGTAAGAAGCTTATGGCTGAGGTATCTTTAATTTTAGCCTTTAGAACAAAAACACAATTTCAACACTGCGTAACTGGTGTAAAATATTATGTACTATAAGCTCCGTTCTTATTGTCTGCTTCACTTAAATTGTGACATTGAGCAGCTAGACACCACTGATGGAGGTACAGAATTTTGGAAGGTATAATCTCGGCACCCAATCGTTCAAGATACTCAGTGCCTCATCTGTGGAAAAGATGAAGGATAATTGTTTTCAATAGTGGTGTCTCAAATACAACTGGTGAAGTTTAGGAATATATAATATTAAACACCAAGAGATAAAAGTAAAAAGACAGCGCAACACTTGTGTTTTCAGTTTTATCTTACTTGCAGTATTTATTAACTTTACTCATTATGATATTAGTGATAAATAAGGGTAATATTTTCTTTTACAAAAAATTGTAAGGATATATTTTATAGGATTAAGCAATCTGAGAATTTCACAGAAACATCAGAATTTAAACACTCATAGCTCCAACTGTTTTGTCCAGCAGCTCTTCTACCAGTTCAACATCTACAGTTAGTATTTAATAAAAAATAAAACCAATTATTCACTACATCAAAACTCTTGCCTCCTTTAGATTCTAAGCAACACTTTTGATTGACTGTACTTGCCACCCAAACATAAAATAAAAGTAGCTGCAATCATAATTTTCCCCTCTGAATCACCTGGCAAAAGGAAGTAATCCTGACCAGGATGGAAAAAGCTTTGTCAAGCTCTTAACAGTTGTAAGAACTATCTGCATAAGCAGACCCACTGAAGTCCATGGAACCTCTTCTGTGAGTGAGGGTTAATAGCATGAATTAAGGCTTGCAGGATTAGATCCTAGTTTGTTTTGTGTGTTTGTTGTTTGGGGTTTTTTTGTGTGTTTGTTTTTTTTTTTAAACTTTTCATGATTCATGAGCCTGGGATTCGGTCCTGCAGTTCTTTACTCAGGCAAAACCTGTATCAATATCCCTCCATAGTTAGTTTCCTCTTTCCAGTGGGTCCAATTCACCGAGTCACCAAGTGGTGGTACAAGCTGCTCTTCAGCAATTCAAGGAAAAACTGTAGTCCCCAAAGGATAGTAGGTGGGGTTCCAGCTCATAAAATACAAACTTAGCTACATGGACATTTTGCAAGAAACATTTCTTTGTCACACCTACTAGGCTTTTCAAATTCAGTCTCTGAGATGAGTCATTGAAAAAACCCACACAAGTGTTGTGAAAAAAAAGACAAAGCTTAGTTGGAACTAAAGACTTTTTGTGTGTTTGTGTATGTGTGTTAGGTTAGAATGCAACATTACGTATCAGTACATCCTGCCAGAAACCATCCTCCTGGAAACTTCAAAACTTTAAAAACACTCTCAGTCTGCTTTCCCTACCAGCAACAAGGAAAAGTAGTGTCCATCCAGCACAGCTGTCTGTACCATGTGCATCATCGGAAGTCATAGTGTTCTAGCACAAACGTCGTTGAGTGCAGATACTGTATACTAGCAAAGAGCTAAAACTTCTGAAGCTGTTGTCTGTAGCTCCTAGGAACAGCAAGTATGACAGGTGCAAAACCTATATTTGAGGCAGAAGACTCTTCAATTTGATTGAGACCAGATCTTCCAAGGGGAAGAATCGCTGTCAAGCCAAAATGATTCTTTCTGCTTAAGAAAGCAATCTGCCCTTCCTAAAGGCTCTTGACTAATAGAATCCTACACATTATGTCAGATCCTCCATGGATTCTGGTAGTTGTTAAAAACACTATAAATATTTCCATGTTTGCCATATCACTTAACCTTGTAATGTGCCTTCTTTGATCTGTTGAATAAAAAGATTCCTTTCATCTTCAGGTGTCCTTCCGTTTTGTGCCCGAACTATACAAGTGGGCCTGTGAAGATTTAGCATGTATATCAAATGCTGCTTCTCATTCTTTAGCTCTTCAATCTGGGCTTTTAATTCTGCATTGATAGTTTCCAGCTTTTCTGATTCCTAGTCACAAAGAACAGACACAACTATTAGACTGAGTAGTTCAAATAGTTAATTGCAAGTTTATCTAATAGTTGCACTGTTTTATTGGTGGGAAAGCATATGGCTGGCAGAGAAAGAAATTGCATGTCCTTAGTGTCCTGTAATGATGAAACTATACATCCTCCAGCAATAATAGTCTAAAAAACCAGATTGACAGTTACCTTCTTTGGCCTTTAGAGAAGTGTAACGGAAGTTGAAAAGCCAAATTCAGACTTGTATTCGCTTACAACGACAGGTATCCAAAGCATTATTGCTATCTTTTGCAAAATTATTCTGAATTTTTTGGGTCAAAAATTGACCCAAAACTACCTATGCTTCTTATTAACTACCTGGAACATCATGTCACGTATCTGTAAACCCATGTTAAGCTAACAAAGTAAGGACATAGCTTTTTTTTTCCCCCCACCCCAGATATAGGAACAAAGACAGGCCTGATGCTGCTGTAATATAGTTTTGTATCATGGCAGAGCAGGTGAAGACACTACTGGGGTCTTAGGACAGAGACTTCAGGGCTAAGCTACTATGCCGCTCATTTAAGAAAGAAGTCAGAGATTATTTGCCAGTGTTTGTAGGCTCTTGGTCTCCGCAATGGATATTATATGAAATGAGATTTTACTTCTTTTTGTATTCTATGTACACATTCAAATTCATGTTATCCCCATAGACAAGACTGGTCACTGAAGCAGTAATCTCTTTTCACTGCTACCATGGTTTCACTTTTTTCCAGTTTTAACCAGGTTTGATTTAATATATGGCATGTTCATTTTCTTATAACTGATGTTTTGATGGGTTTACAGAGTTTTGGGTGACATCTTTCTGCATTTCCTACTATGACAGTGCTCCTGTGCTGTCTGTTCAGATCCTGGCAGGTTGACAGATCAAGAACAATTCAAGCCAGTTACTTACTTTCTGCAAACATTCTGTTTTTTCCTTCTTTTTGTTTCGACACTTTGCAGCAGCAATTTTGTTCCTTTCCCTTCTTCGCTTTTTTCTTTCATCCTCTTCAGGAGAAAACTATCCCATAAAAACAGATACACACAATCCATAAGATGTCGTAAATACTCGACCTGATTTCGGTAACTTCTGCATTTTTAAAAGCAACATGGATAGTGTTGTCAGTGCTCACATCATGAGTTACATAAGGATGCGATTCTGACCTTGCGTGCCATACAGTAAAATGGTAGTAACTCCATTAGAATTGTCAATAAAAACCTGACTGGAGTTTGGATGGATGTAAAACATGTGATGGCTCATTTTAAATCAATGGTACTCAAAAAACTTGCCAAGCGTCTCCCCAGGCTGACTCCCACACCTCCATCTCTCCTCCATTTCCTAAGAAGGAAAAGGAGCGAGGGGCACGGGGAGCAAAGCAGAGGATGTGATGTGAACGAGGCATTGAGAGTGCAGCGAACTAAAGGCAGCGCCAAAAAGGGGATATTAACACACTCCTTCAAGCTTTGTTTTGTTTCCCGTGGAGGCTCAGACCAAGGTGTAGCTATTTCCCTAAGTTAAGCTATTTCTCCACTTTTTAAGCCAAATGCTTTTCACGGAGACTATTATCTTAAAGTAAAAACCTTAAAGTAAAGTAAGTGTGGGCATAGCACGGCCATGTCTACCTCAGTGTAGCCCACGTGGCTCCTACTGCACTGTCCTCACTGAAGTAAAGCTGCAGGGACTTATCCCACGTTCAGCCACAAGTAGGCAGGGAAACCAGATTAGYGCTTGCTCTGATCACTGTAAAACGTTGTCCTTAGTCCATAATCAAAAATAAAATATCCAACTGTAGGTCTCAATGGACATGAGAAATACCAGAGGGTTTCCCAGAAGCACTTAACAGAAAGCCAAGCAACAGGCTTAAAAGGATCAAATATGGTGGAGAGGGTTGTCTGTAGTTGATATAATTACTGGTCTTGTGGTGAAACTTTATTAGAGAGTTAATCATTCACACTGAAATGCTATTTAAAGAGTCATACCTCTGTTTTCATGATTGCTGTTTCAATCGGCCTTTCAGAAACTGTCACTGTGTCCAATGTAGAAGACATCCTGTGGGACTGACGCTTATTCTGAATGGCAAACCTCAGTTCCTCTTTCACCAGTGGGGTTAAATTTGTGAAATCATCAAACCCCAGTGACCCTGCAGGGGACAAAGTGGGAACAATTGCGGAGGCGCTGACTTCTAATGCAGATACCTGGCCTGAGTGTTGGACCATCATTTTGCTGAAAGGTAAAAAGAGATAATAATAATAGTCTTTCAACAACTTTAGAAAGGCAAATAGTATCTCCTAGAGGTATATTTTATAATGTGAAATAATACTGTATTTCTTGCATTGCTTCAGTCCCCATTCCCTGTCTACCCCAATCTCTCACTAGAGTCAAGCAGTTAAGAATTTGGTCACTAGTAAAAACTTCTACTTCAGGTTAACTTCAAGTTGGTATTTAAAAATAATAATCGTATTAGCGCATCACACAATATCTAGGTCTTTCTGAAACTTAATATGGAAAAAAATTGTGTATATGTGTGTATACTTCGAAGTTTTAAACTGGTAACGTGTGGCAAATGAGAATCGAGTGAATAGGAAGAGAAAGAGAATAAGGAACAAAAATCAGAAAGCAAAGAAATATTATTATTATTTAAAGCACAGAAGGAGTTTAGAGTATCTCCATCCTCAGAGCTATACCACCACAAAATTCCAGCTTCTGATGGACAGAGTGTACCTTGACCTCAACTACATTTAGGCAAAGCTCAAAGAATTCTGCTAGGAGCTGAAGTCTGCTAACCAAGACAGAATCTGTCACCAAATTATCAGGCTCAGTTTTACACAGAGTGGTAGATCTGGCTATAAACTCCTGAAAAACTGTTCACAATAAGAGCTGGCACAAAGGTAAAAGTCTATACACGCTCTGGGGCTTCAAAGCACAGCCTGAGTTGGAGGGATTGAGTCATGAAAAACATGAAGCCGTTTGTTTCATTCCTTTGCTCTTGTAAAATCTGAAACTGTCCTCATGTGCCCTCAACAAGAGGTTTGAAATTCTTAAATATTTATGGTCAGATCTCCTGCTGATATAAAACAGCATGACTGAAGAGACTTCAGGGGAATTATGCAAATGGACACCCATGGAGGAACCTCATTTCTAGTAGTTTTCCTAAGAAAATGAACCTACCCGACAGTGCTCTCTACTTTCCTCTTTTTAGTCATTCTTACGAATTTTTTAGCCAGTTTTGGAGGGAGAGAGGCCCCCTATGTGCTTTGTGAAAATTGGTGACCCCACTGAGGGAGAAAGAGGCAAAACTCAGCAGTCAGCCATCCTAACGTCATGGGCAACCTAGCTAGCCGATGCACGCAGCTCTGCACGACGCAAACCATCTCTCGCCCGGAAGAGGTGAGATGAGAGGTCTGGAAGAAAGCTGAGCGGTTTTTGTGGGTGGCCCAAGGGACAAAAGGTGCAAATCCATAGGAAAACAGATTGTGTTACTTCCCTTATTCATAAAGTGATTTGTGTTAAATTGGATTTACCATGTTGGTTTTCTAGCTTTCTTTGGTTTGTAGGTTTTGGGGGTTTTTTAATAGCTGTACGGGTAATTACAGTGTGTGTTATCTACTTTTGATTAGTACTGTAATAATTATAGCAAAGTCAATTGTAATTAGCTTAGTGCAGGTAAGCAAATAGTTGCCTCAGGGTAGCAGTGTGGGTAAGTTAAATTTCCACATGGTCAACCCAGAATTGCATAGTTCCCCGTACGCTGCTTCTGTAACCCAGCAAGAAATGTCTGGGGTCAGGTGCCTTGACAGAAGATAGATTTTGCTCCGAGATATCTAAAAATACACTGTAAATCCACACTGGTGCAAATGAGAGTAGAATCTGGTTCATTGCTAAGTGAGGTAAATATAAAAATGTGAGGACAGCAAATTGCCAGTTGGCAGAAAATGCCATATGCAGCTGCAGACACTTCCTCACTTCTTCCTCACCCAGTCACCACAGAAAAGCTGAAGATTTCCAAGAGTCTGGGGGTGAAATCCTGAGCCCAGTGAAATCAAAAGGACTTTTTCTGTTGACCTCAGTGGGGCCAGGATTTTACCCGTAGTTATTAAAGATGAGGAAATTATTTGGAACAATTTGTTATTCAGAAAGACCTTGGGAAATTTATGTAATTCTCTTCAGAAAGCCCCTGCTCATGAGTCACATTTAAAGTACTGATACAATTTAATCCTATAATCTCAGAAAGCTAGCAGTTACTCTTTTCCAACAAGTCAGAAACAGCCCTGTAATTTCCAGCTAAAGTCCTCCCAGCATTATTTAGCATTTATCAGTGTTCAACCATTCAACTCATTTAAACAGGCTAATTCCAGATGACACTGAACCCCTCATCACTAGCAGAAATTTTAGCTATTTTCACTGAATGTCAGTCTCCTTGGATCCCAGTGATGGCTTCATTCAACAAAGGTARTTCTGTATAATTCAATCAAACCAGGAGTCTCAAATTAACAGTAAAACCGTTTCTCCAGCCTACAAAATTAATTGGGCTAATCATTTTCCAGCACTGGTGGTTTATTCAATTATTTTTCAGTTTAAGTGAACTTTTGATTAAGGTCAGCAGCAGCACCAGAGGAAACCAAGAATGTTCGTGTTTTAGTAACGTGTCTGAGAAATTGTGTTAATTGTGGGTTTCTACTAGTTAGTGCTAAGTGTCCCACGAGCACCAACAAAACCCTACTATAATGTCCTCAGGTACTCTCACCCCTCTGTCATTAGTGTAAAAAAAAGGAATGAGAGGGTGGCCACAGGGAGGGGAAGCACAGAGGGGGAAGTGTCCTTGACTATAGAAACTTGCCACTCTCCTGCCTGAACAGCTCACTGACCTTCCAGACATCCTGAAAGGCATCTCTATTTATTCAGACTTTAGGGAAGGGAGGGCCTACCAGGGGGCTGAGGCTTGTGTAAGGATTTCTGCCGTGAGCCGAATCCCATTTTGCAGAGCTGTTTGCCACTGGTTTGCTTTCCTGGGGCTCTTTCTTGGGGCAGGGCTTCTGGACAGTGCCTAGGAGGGTAGGCTTCCCGTCTACCACTGAGATCGTTAGGAGCCACCATGAAACAAGTAACAAAAATAATCAGCCTTATGTCAAATGTACTCAGTAAACTGAATAGATTCCCTTTTCATAACAACAAGGTAGATGTTTTCCAATTTCTGAGGAACAAATCTGCTTTTAGAAATGTTTTACAGGAATGAATATTAGCTTTTGCTATTGAAAAAAATGCAACAGGTTGCCCTTCCTTTTTCCCCAATTTTTGTACAAATCATACCTCTGTCTACAAGTCATCAAGAGCACTGTCTCATTTTCTCTGGGTTTGTAAAGGCTGGGGAAACAGTAGGAATAAGGATATCAAGCCTTAAAGTGTGATTATACCTGGGCCTTTCTGATACGATCTCTGTTTACTTTGTTAGACCGTGCACATGGATCTTGGCTCCAGGCTGGTTTGAGTCCTTCTGAAGCTACTGATATTGAGGGTGCTGAACATTTCACAGACCTGCACCATAAAGGCACAGCTTGTACCCAGTGTGAGTTAATGCTTCATTACTTTATCCTTAGTTTTGGAATTCTCCAAAGAGAACAGCTTTTCTATTAATGGTACCCTCCCAATTCAGGTAGATTCAAACAACTTTATTCATTTGTTCTCCCACTACTTTTTGTTTGTTCTTTTGCTGATGATTCTTTCCATCTACAGTGAACTTTTACATCTTATCTGACAATATTTTAATTTCAGGACATACTTCCTAGCTGTGCATTTCTATTATTTAAGGGTATTCCTGTTTAATATTAATATTTAAAGTGACTACTTTCAGTCTTTTCTTTTTTGCTTAGCTGCAGATGGCTGACTGTGCCTCTTGGTTTTGTTTCTTCATATGAATTCCTTTTCCTCTGGTGCTGATGCAATAAACCCCGATAACCATTGAGGTTAATCTTAAACAGCATTAAGAGCAATTACAGTTCACAACCTCTGTGCACGCTGGTTGACCTTAAGCTTTCTGACATCCCACATCATTCCCGAACCATTTTCTGCTGCCTTCCAGCTCCTCAAATGCTGTTACTCAGAGGAAAATTGATTTCCAACAGGAAACTCGTTCTCTGAAACAAGTTTGCTGTTGTGTCACGCCTGACTTGATTAGGCAACAGTTTAGCAACTGATCTTCTTCATGTCAAGACACGGGGACAGAAAGAAAAGCGAACGTCCCTGGCTCACACCGAGAGTTCCCACTCATTTTATGTGTATATAATATCTATATATACACACGCACGGCAGTGGGGGGTTACTCATGGCCTGGCCAGTCCCGCTACAGCTCCTCAGTCCCTGCCCCTGCGGACCCTCCGGGGTCGCGGTGCCGCCGCCGGCTGCCTCCACCGCCCGGCCGCGCTCCGGCATCCCCGCCAGTCCCGGGGCCGGCGCCGTCCCTCCGCCGAGGCCGCCACCGCGCGGTGCCGAGCGGCGCTGCCGGCCCGGGAGGAGCCGGGGCTCGGCGGGCTCCCTCCCGGCGCTCACATCTGGCGGCAGCCCGGGCAGGGGGTTCCCCCAGATGTGAGCGCCGGGAGGGAGCTGCCGGCGGCGGGCGGGCGCGGGGCTCCGGTGGGGCTGGGGGCTTTCCCGGGGCTCACGGGAGGCGGCGGCACCGCCGCACCCCACTTTCCTCCGACGGCGAAACTTTTCCCTGCCGCGGACCCCCCGGCGGGCATCTCCCCGTGGCGGGACAACCTCTCACGGAGCTCAAGCCCCCGCGACCCGCCGGCACGGAGAGCCTCGGCGTCTCCCCTCCCGCTTCCACCTACCTACCTACCTTCCTCCCGCTGCTGCTGCTGCTGCTGCTGCTGTTTTCCCGGCCGGAGGGAAGGGGCTCCGCACCCACCCCGCAGCGCTGCCGTCCCGGTGGCGGTCCCCTCTCCTCCGGGAGAGCAGCTCTCGCCGCTCCCCGCTCCTCTGCCTCTCGCCTCGGTTGCATCACCCCCCTTATATAGCCGAGCGGGCAGCGCTGGTATTTACTCTGGCGGCGAGTCCCGGGCTGATGTCATGCTATTAATAGCCTCCCCGAAAGAGAGGGAGGAGGGAAGCGGAGCCCGTGGCGGTGATGCAAGGCTTCCCCGCCGGCACGGCTCGGCACGGCGCGGCGCGGCACGGCGCGATCCGCGCCGTGCCGCGCCGCGCCGTGCCGAGCCGTGCCGGGAGGCATCGCAGGTCCCCCACGGAAAAGCATCCATCGGCACCCGGACAGACCCCCGTCCTCTCCCTTTCTCTCCCTCCTTCCCTTCCTTTTTTTTTTTTTCCTCCAGGCCGTTTTGCTGCTGAGAATAAATCAAAGTCCCCCTCACGACAAAACAAAATAAGTGGAGATTGTGTAGTTTTCGAAAGGACTCAAAAATGTGATCTTATTCTACAGGAAAGAATTGTTTAACGCCCCCCACCCCCCACCCCGCTTCTCTTCCCCCCTCCCACCCCCGTGCTGCTTTAGATGACAGCTAAAAGTTCATTTTACATGAAGAGGAAGGCTTCAGTTTTTACTCTGAGGAGGAAAGACCCGTTTAATGAAATGACAGAAAGCTAAAAATAATGTGGGTTGTTTTTTTTTTTTAAACTTTTCTTAAAACACAGCAGCACACGATTTTTTTATGATTTCAGGGAAAAGCAGGGAGTCCCTATAGGAGAGAGGGAAATATGGTGGTGGCTGTGGTGAAAGGGTTTTTGTTTAGTTCTTTTTTTGTTTCCATACCTTCCTGGTCTGTTAAACGACAGAAATTGCCTTCTAGCAGCCCCCAAAGTGCTAGAAAATAAGATGTGTCAAAAAAGCATTTACCCTGGAGAGATGCAGAAGGCTTGCGGAGAGATGCACAGTGTTATCCAGTTTGATAATATTCCATATACAATACATACAAACTTGTCATTAAGACAGTCTTCAAGTCTCTACTAAGCATGGAAGGATCAGGACATTTCAAGCTTGCAGATGTTCTAAATAACATATATTCTATAAAACAATATACCCATTCATATATAAAATGTATACCTTCATATATAAAATGTATACCCTGATCAAGCGCTCCAACTGGTTAATTTATTTCATAGTGTTCAATGTGGCTGTGTTTTGATAATAGCTAATATATCTCAAGTGGTATATTCTGGGATGTATTAATTGCTTGGAGCATTTTATCAAGGGTATCGATTTCTAATACTAGTTTGCAAGTCCCTCTGTATCTCTCCTCTCCGTGCGTGTGGCTGCTGAGGTGTATATGTATATACATAAATGTACACATTGGCCACACAGACAGGAGTAGTAATCTTAGCTCTTTAAATGTCCCAGTGCTAGCATGCTCAACTTTGCAAACTTAATGCTCCTATTTTACATTTAATTGTTTGCTTTTGGAAAAAAAAAAAAAAAAAAAAATCTGGTGGGGAAGGGAAGGAGTCTGGAGTAGTGATGTTGGCTTTCCTCCTGTGGAAGGTGCAGTCGCTCCCTGTTCTCCTCAAACAACGAAGTGCACTTTGAGAGGGCAGGAGGGAGCTCCTCTGACCTACCTGGCAGCTCTCCGTTTACAGCTCGTGCAAGCTGCAGGCTTTTCTTGCTGTAGGCTCACGCGCTCACCTATAGATAAATCATTCTCAGCTCTTTCAAAACATGTTTATTGCCTTATCTTTATTAATCTAAGTAAATCAATGTCAAATATATTGCCAGGCAAAAATCTTGCTCTTCAGAAGGGTCTAGAGCAAGCTTTAGATTTCAGCTTGGTGCAGCCTGTGAAGTTCTTTTTACTTCAGAGGCATAATTTTATAATTCATGCCGTGTTCAAGAACAGCTGGCATCGTTTTTCTCAAGCCTAGAAGAAAAAAAATCCCTGTCAAGCAGAGGCCAAATGTGGAAAATTTCTTCCCAAAAGATAATTGGTTGGAAAGTTCTGAGCATGAAGTTATTGTGGAAATGTGTTAGCAACATCAGTTTCAGCRGCCATGACCAGGTGCCTGCTGTAATTCTGACAGAGATTTAGCAACTGTCTGTTCTTATTTAGCTAGCTGTACCAGAAGTGGGAATTTATTTAGAGAATTTTCAGCTAAGCAGAGCAATGTCACAGAATAATGGAGGGGGAAAAAAGCAGCTCCCTCATTCAATGCGGGTAGAAGTACCTTGGAAATCCAAGCATTGTTATCCTGTTGTTTAAGGGCCACTGAGATCTACTCAACAATCATGACACTTCACCAAGCAGGTAGATGATTATTTTGTTTTGAAATCGTACTATCTTATACAAAACTAAAGCCAAGAGATTTGTTTGCTATACAATACTGCTTCACCACTGCTGGTACCATTATTGCCCGTGAGCTACAGCCGCTACTAAAAACTGACAGCAAACCAGTTGTGTTCGTTCTTGAACTACTCCTGAAGTGAGCCAGCTCCTCCCTGCAAAGCAAACAGAGAGACCGTTCCTGTGCGCATTTAAGATTAGGCCACTGAAACACGTCCTGGCTTGAAATTCTTCAGCGAAAAAAGAAAATGAAACCACAGTGAAAAATAAACCCAGTTCCACTGTGTCACATAGGTTTTATCCTGCTCCCCTTTAAAACCAAAGCTGACTTGATCACAGTAAAGACGTAGGATCACACTCCAGTTAAAAAAAAAATACAATATTAATAATTAAGACTATCAGGAAGTTAAAGTAAAACCCAGTACAGCCACCAGATGCTCTGACGTTCTTTGCCAGTTTCATTTTCCATCTCATAAAATATCTTTCATTTGCCTCCCTCTGAACATTCACCAGTCCTTTTCCATTTCATTTCTCTCTTTCAACACAAACTTCAGGGGACAGCCCCCCTGAAACAGCAGTCATTTCACAGAGGTGACATTCATGTTCATTATTTCTGCTTTCCCTTAAGCCAGGTACAGCAGCTCATCACCAGAAGACTGACACGTACTGGGTCCTTCTCTCTCTGCAGAGATATTAGGCTGAATACCACCCCACAGTGTGGTCCTTGCAGCTCTCCATAAGTCTCTGGTGTAAAGAATTCCTTCCTTTACCTTTTCCTGACCAAATCCTGCCTCCACATCCCTTGACACTACTTCATACGCTGTGGGTATTTGATTAAAACTAAAATATGGCTGTCTCCTTGCTAAACAGAGCTATAGACATCATTATACAGAGCAACAGACTCACATCCTTACAGCAAAAGCTTTCTGCTGTCTCCTGCCTTAACATTGATGCAACTGTAGGACATCAGTCAGAGTAACACAATTAAAATCCCCATGTCCCATCCAGATCCTATGTTGGTTTATGGTCATGCAGTTCCATTAAACCTATTTGGTCCAGTGAAAATATAATGAGATGTAAATAAACAAAATGTGTGGTGATATCTTGAGTAAAACCTGTCTCTCTGTGTGCTTTGCGGTTTTAATTGTATTAAGTTTTGAAATTACTGTACCCCTGACGGGTCCAATTTTTCCCTGCATGGCACATATATGAGAAAGAGGTTTCCAGAACTCAGAGTTATCATGTTGTAAAATCAGCACAGAATCCGCTTTTTTGACTCTGCCCCAAAAAGTATTCTCTATTTCTGTGATATGAATTAACCTTCACCATGATTTTTGCTATGCAATACATTCAGGTCTGACTCGGTAAGACTCCCCTGTTCCCCAAAACATGCACGAGTTTTCAGATGATTTTCCCATCTGCCTGGACTAACACCAGAGTTGAAACCTGGGACTATTTTTTCCAAGGTTTAGATTGCTACTGCATGAACTCTGGGAGTAATCTGCAGTAGAAGTAGCATCAGCCATCCCCACCTAGCCCGGGGCTTTTCAGCTGCCGTCTGGGGACCCCTTGGGCATCTGTGGGCTACTTCCAAGAGTTTCTCCAAAAAGTGACTAAAAAAACCCCCAAGCCTACAGTAGTGAGGATCAAATTCACTCTGGAAGGTTTGGATCTCTATGGGGGTAAGAGGTCCAAAAATTGAAGGGAGTTAAAAACCACGGAGTTAGAAGACAGACTCTCACAGAGGCTGTATGGCAAACCCTGCTACCGTCTTACATTTAAGACCACTCAAGCAGATGAGTATATGTCTTGTGGAGGGAAATAAGTGCACTATTTTAACTTCTTTTATTCTTTAACACTGAAGACAAAATTCATTTGCTCCTTGCTTTTTTCTCCTCAGCTTACCTTTCTTTCCTTACTGCCTGTTTCCATCACTATCCCTCTAAATCCATTTAGTATCTCCTTTTGGACATCCCATTTCCTACTCTCTTTTGCTTTGTTTCAGTAATAGCCACCTTTCCCATTTCCTTAAAACAGCAGCTTCTCCTTTTCTTTTGCCACTTCCCTGTTTCTCCTCCTCTCACTTCTCTCTTTTCCCTCCCTGTATCCCTGGATTCCGTCATCCCCCTTTCTGTTCCCTTTTTCCAGCAATTTTTCTCCCATTGGTTCTTCTGCTCCTGCCCCAGCAGCTTCCTAAGCTTAAATGAGTCATTTTAATTTTCTCTTTCGCTTGCTGTCATTTTACTTTTTGTTTCTCCGCTAATAAGATGGAGTCACTGATAACAAAATTACCGGTGGGTGCAACAAGAACCTACATTTCAGGACCAGATTCCGGTGCCCAAAATTACCATGAACTTTAATGGACCTCTACTAAATTAAATGTTCCACAAGGTTGTCAGTCATTATTATATGCAGTGCTTTGGGAGTGCGGAGTGGGGGGACAAGTTATACAAACATCCCTTCTCTCTAGCTGAGAGACAGCCCTGACGCTGGCCCAGTCAAGTACATCTTTAGTTCCCTCTTGCTGAAGCCTTTCAAGGTTTTTTTTATTGGGTGGACTTTGTGCACCGGCATAGGAGCTGGCTAAGCACAATAGCCTGTAATTACAATTTCTGATCTCTTTGGATACATCCAGATAGTAACCAACAAGGAAAAGAGATCCCACCTATGAAGGAATCACATCTTAAACTAGACTGAATAAAGCAAACTCACTGGTTCCACTGAACAAGCAAAATGATAGGGCAGATATATTAACTGCTCTCCAGGCAAGTGTAAATTGTATCTCCTTTATGGTGCCTTTATAGCCCCATCCATTTCACGGCAAGAAAAGCTCCGTCTTCACAGATCCTCCCCTTCGTCTCCCCCTCCCCACCCTTTCCACCTTGTAAAAGTATGCCAGATTTTGTCTGAGAGCAGTTAGAGATTCATACCAAACTTCATCAATGGCTTTACGTGTAAAAAAATGATCACAGATTAAAGTAAGTAATAAGACCTGATCCAACTGTTACTGAAGTCAATGGAAAGATTCCTGTTGACTTCAATGAGTGATAAATTTAGCCCCCAGGGACTATGAAAAATCAGCATTTAATCACACTGGTTCTCAGCGTACAAAACTCTCCTCTTGAAATGACTTGAAAGAAATGCTTAGAAATTATTCGCTGACGGTGTATGTTTCCCTTAGGTGGACTAATGTGATTATGGTTTGTATTCTCGTAGTCTTCCAGGTAAACACAGAGGGTGAGAGGAATCGAGTGAGAGAATGTGTCTATTTTTACTGTGCTAAGTTACAAATATTTTGGATACATGATGGAATCATCATGCTGCTACACACAGATACACACACCCACACCCACAAACACATACCCCCTATAAAAACTACCTGTTTCCATTTATTGCCCTTGGAACTGCGCATATACAAAGAATACCCTGGGACTTAATATCATTAATGGTACTTTAAACAGCTCTTCTCATCCACCTGGTAAATATGTAAATTACAATTTGCCATAATAATTACAAATGCACATTTCTAATTATTCCACATTGATTTCTACATAAATACCATTTCAAATAAAAACAACGCATGACACAGATTTGTAATCTACAGAAGATTCAAAACCAAGGCTGCCATTGCAGCTTTCACTCTGCTTATCGTTTGTCCTCTCACCTACTTCACATGTGCCTTGCCATGAAAGGAACGCATGAATGATCTTAACTTTCAGCCTCTTATCTTTCCTGGTTTATTTTTTTGGCTTTAACTGTACAGTAACTTGCCCAGATAATAAGAACAAAGTGTAAGTAAAATGAAACCAAGAGCTGCACACAGTTTTAAAATTAGACTGCCTTAATTGCAATCACAGAAGCATTCCCTGAGCCCAAATCCTGGCTGCTCTGTGGGCACGGGAGGCTGCCGATGAGGCCACCGCAGCAAGGGGGGAAGATGCAGGGTGTCACTGCACCCACCTGGGGCTCCCAAGTGATGTCAGTCCAGTGGGGAACGCCACCCACTGTGGGGTAGGGTCCATCTTCTGTCCGGTGACTCTTTGAAGCAAAACGGTTACAGAGAGAGAAAAGCGGACTGCAGGATGCCCCTTGTCCAAGGCATGTCCTCACCATAAGGCTGTAAACTCAGGCACCTTCTGGTTTACTGTCTAACTGTGTCGTAACTTCATGATAGGACAGCTTGAGCGGGAGAAGTCTAGAGCAAGATTCCCCAAACAGCATGGMTGATCAGTTTGTGGTTAGATCATTTCTCCTCAGAAAGAGGGGACATGAGTTTCATCCCTCTCAGCCAGGGGTGAGAACCCAACTCAGTCTTTCCCTCCAGACCAAGTGCTCTTGCTGATGGGATTTTATTAAAAGACCAGCTCAATCCCTAGTCCAAGTTTAGAAGGGAAGTTTGGGGCCACGAATGCCCCAATCACAGTGATGCTTAACTCTGCATTGCAGGTTAGACGGTAAGTGGGAGAGATGGGGACATTCATTTTCACCATGCCCAGCCTCCTTCTGTGGAGCTGGACTTTAGTCCTTCTACACTGGAAATAATTATTCACGAGGCAGCTGAGGACAGTGCTGCTCACTGGCTGGGAGTCAGGAAATGAGAGGGCTCCTTATTCACCCTCTGYGTGATTTCGGATAACCTGATGGTCTTCCTTTGGTTCTGTTTCCCAGTCCGTTGAAATGGATAACAGTATTTTACATTCTAGGGTCAAGTAGCTGAGATTCCCAAATGGACATCACAGATAAGGCTGGTGTATTTTATTTTTATGTCTAATTTTAATTAGCTCTCTAATGGGCCATCAGACCTGGGCCTGTTGTTGCTGGATGCTCTCTAGATGCATTATTATCTATTCTTACTATTCAACGTGTGTGTCGCAGTAGTATTTAGCAGCCCCAGTAAGGATTCTGGGTGTGTTTTTCTTATATGCAAGAGTTTTATATTGAGCTCTAAAAAGGATGACAATCTTTCAACTGTCAAATAGAAGCCCRGATTCAGCACAGCAATTAAATACATGGCTGAATAGGCCCGGTCCAAAAGCCTTGCCTAACTTAAGACTTGCTGTTAATGAAGATCTAAAATAGCCTCTATAAATATTATAACTTATTCCTGTGGAATTATATTTCTTCTAACACATTTGGGATGAGAGCACCTGACAAGGTATAATATTGTGGTCTTTTGTCAAGGTCCTTATTCTGGCAGTTTTCTTATCTGTATGGGCTGATCAATTAATTCATTACAGACCTCTGAAGTACAGTAATTACGGTTATTTTTCTAAAACAACAAAGGTTTAGAATTTGAGTAGATGCTGAATTATTAAAATAAACAAAAACGTAAGAACTTTAAAGAGACCTAGAGCACAAAAGCTAAGTTTGACATGGAGAACAAAAGCGGAGTGTTTTGTCCACCTCTTAACACTGCAGTCTGCACTAACAGTGGATGTTAGAGGAGTGTCTAGTTAGTAAAAAATAAGTTATACTATATCTTATAACCATCTCTAAGGTAAATTGTCTTTTTATTATTCTTTTTCACTCTAATTCTAATGTTTGGGATTTATCAAATCATTTAAGCCTGCTTTTTCAGAAAGTTATTTAGAAGTAAACATTTCCTGCACTGAACTAGGAATGCACAGAATTAATATCTGGCTGTTCGCACACACCGTCCCACATGCCCGTGCATTTGAGGCCATAGGCTTTGCTGGCTGAAGCGTTCCTGGAAGCCTTCCACTCTGAAGTGAGTCTCCCTGCAGCAGCAGGAATAGCTAATGTGTGTCGTGTATAAGCAATGATGACTGGTAAGAAAAGCATTTTCTGGGAGTTTAACGATCAGTTGGAAGAGTTTTCATCTCCATATCTCTGTCAGCTTGTCATTTACTGACAGGAAAAGCCTTTCCCATCAGGCATTTTTATGGTTCTACTTCGTGAAAATGTAAAATATAAAGAAGAAAAAAGGATCAGCTCTRCTTTACTAGTAAAAATTAAACGCCAAATGCAGCAAATAAGAAATAGTAGTAAAAATAGAAATAGGAGTGGACCCAAGGCCCTGGGGACTGCAGGGACCAGAACGGGGAGGTAGGAGAGCTGTTGTATACAAAGAGATTTTGCAAGCTAAAGAAAAAGAGGAGAGAAGCAAGAAACTTCATCAGGGCAGCTGCAGGACAAAAAGACTTTTTGGTTGGTTGGTTCTGATCAGAATTGCTATCTATTATTAATGGGTTATTTTGTCCCATGTTGTACAGAACCATCTCAGGCTTTTTACAGCATACGAGCAAATGTAAGAGTAAGGCAGACTTAGAAATATGATGGAGTTATTAAACTACTCTAAAGAAACAAGGTGAAATGGATGATTTTCTAAGTTAGGTATCCTTCTAAACTAGCAAGCCTATACCTTATAACTTGCCTATATTTTTTGGGCACTGCTTCCTGGGACTATTCAACTCATAATTTGTACAAGCATACGTAAGGTCTTGCTTTGCTAYGGCTTCAAGGACCAGGAAAATCAGAGAAAATCCTGCCGACCAGAGGGGATCAGCGAGGTGAAGCAGAATATTGGTTAGTGCATAAGAGGGCACTTTGGTGGTTGTTTCTAGAGACAGAAAGCTGTCCTGAGAAAGCAATCTCTAACAGGTACAGATGGAGCTAGTTCGAGTAGGCACTTTCTTATTGTCAGGACTTACCAAGACATTTAAGAACCAATGTGGGAGTTTCTCCTCAGATACCACTCCTGTCAAGTTCAGTGCAAGGTCAGCCCCAATTAATTTTGAAGGGCTGTACCCATAATGAGAGAGGACTGCTTCTCCAGAATTGCTGATTATCATTTCAAGAGTCTGCTTGCTTTTGCAGATAAATGTTGAAGGATTTTTAGTGTACTTCACACATGAACATACACACTACTTTAAAACTGTAAGGACCTAGTTAACCGAAGACACTATTCTCCCCTTATATACAGAAAAGAGACTGTGATACACAATCAGCCATCAGTCAGCCTGAGAGAGAAAGTAAAGATATAAAAATAAAATACTCCTGTAAAGGGCTGTTAGGAGTATTCAGCAGATTTCACTGTGACTTCACAATGTTCTCTAAAGGAATTCAATGCTGTATTGCTCCACATTAAGGGAGGGATTTACCATTTTTAGCGGCTCAGTTTCCCATAAAGGGAAGTGTAGTTCAAGTCTATTTAAATTTATCATTTTTTTCCCATAAATGAAAGCTGATCAAAGTAAAATGTGCTTTACCATCTCATTTTGAAGAGACAGATGCCTGTCATGTTCTGGAGGGGAAGGTAGTTCCCTTGCCAACGCAGAAGTATTTCTTGCCCTTGCATAAGCCAAGATGTTCCACATTGTATCAGAAAAATTGTGAAATGTTTAGTTAACTCTACTTCCAAATGACATCCATGTTGTGCTGCAGGTAGGTATCAGGCAGCCCCCAGCCCAGCCTGGCACTCCATTATGAATTTATAGCCGTGCTCAGCGCTTCAGAAGGCGTTTTGCTCAAGTTGGGATTGGAGGATCAGTCCTACGACTTTTTTGGAAACCATAAATTAGGCTTAGTGTTATGCTTCCTGGCTTTAGTGAGGCTGTATCTGTTAGTACCATTTATACACTACTCCACTTCAACCAGTCAGATAAATCATCAGCTTCATGGCTGGAGCAGAAACTACAGATATGACAGAGTACCCAAAACAAGCCGTGAACTCCTCACAGATATAAATTGGCGTAAGTGCTTTCATTTCATCACCCAAGCATTTGGCTTGGGATGGTTTAGCTTGGTATTTTTTCTTGATGATTTATTTTGTGTTCAAAGCATCTGTATGAAGCAGAGAGAATATGTAACCTAGCAGGCAACATTTAAATTCGGCAGGTCTTTTTTTACAGGTGATTTGTGCTTTGTGCAAAAGTGGGTGTTTAGGCTCCAAAGTTTTCTCAACAATTTCCTTACTGGTCTGTACAATCTTTTGAACTCAGGCTGTAAATCAGCCATGTGTTAGGCTGAGAGTGCTTGCAGTGAAAAAAGGATCTCGCAGCAAGTGTGATGTGCACACTGTTTTCTTTGCAGAGTGTGGGGTTTAAACATGTACTCAAGTTGTTGGGGTTTGGTTTACAATTATTACAGGTCACTATAATTTTTATATAATATAATATAATATAATATAATATAATATAATATAATATAATATAAAATTCATTTTTCCATGAATCCTCTGTATCCTTAAAATATCCATGCAGATGTCAAAGCATTTGTAGGTTTCATCACCAACTTGAATATACGTTTAAACACTACCCTTTTCCCTTTTTGAAATGCCCATTGTACATATTTTTACAAGAGGTGTTGTAAAAGCAGCATTCCTGGCTGCAGCCCGGCTTCTCAGGAGGTCTCCAGCACACTTATGCAGCTTCTCCCCCATCATGGGTGTTCCTACCACAGGGTATTGGTAGGACAGAGCCATGGGCCTCCTCTCTAAACTCATTCCTGTTTCGGGGGAGTGGAACTTCAGCATCCTTTGGCTTCCTGACATAATCTTTTCATTGAATCTTATTTGTGAATGTGCCTGCCCCAAATGGACTGCTTACAAAACCTGGGGGGGTTATAATCACCTTTCTTCTATTATCCTAGTCCAAGACCTGTCTTTGTCTCTCATGGCACCTGCTGCGTGTCTCCCGGAGCTCAACAGAAGGGTTATTGGGTGAAATTTAGCAGCCGCAGGAGATGAGATGAAATGAGCTAACAGTCATCAACTATTATCATCATGGTGACTGTTAGCACCATGATCTCCTACCAGCATAGTCATCACCTATTTTCCAAATCCCCTCTTTGGTTGATACAAGAGTCTTTGCCCTCAACTCTTGATCTCAGTTCATTTTGGTCCCAATTCTCCTTTCACTTCCCCATGTGACTTCACAGACTCCAGTTCAGCTGCACTTCATTTGCACTAATGAAAAGAGAGTTGAGCTTTGAGTCCAAGTTCTCAAAGACCTTTGGCCTAACATCCATTTACACTTACGTGATAAGACACCTAAATATCTTGCAAGGTAGAAGGGGTAAGTGTTCTTTCTTGGCTATCCTTCCTTCTACTATGGCATGGATTATTTTAGACTTTACATGTATACCTTATTCTCACCGCAGTCTGCGAGGCCACATTTCCATTGATGTAAGCATTAAACCAGCGGCAGGGTTAGAGCAGGCCCTAATTATATTACAGTTTAATAGGGAAACAGATTATGTCAAGTGGGAGGTCAGCAACATATTTTTGGAGCGCATCTCAAAGTTCACCCGGTACGCATCCCTTCCTTTTACTGGAATATTTATAGTTTGTTTGTTTTAAACTGGAAATATCCTTTCTGTGAGCTTCTCCTGAGAGCCATTCAGGACAAAGACGGCATGCAGAACCTCAACCACAGCCATCAGCCACAGGAGATCTGGATCTTCCTCCTTTTCAAACTCTCCTGTGATGGATTAGGATGGCAGCTTTAAAGCGGACAAGCTGTAGTAACCTAAAGCAAGCAAATCCCAAGCTCCTTTAGAGAAAACCCTTGCCCAGGGCTATAAACAGCCTGGCACCCAGATCCCGTATGTGCTGCAGTCAGCAACCTTTGTGTTCCTATGCACCTCAAAGTTTCATTTCTGCATGGGTGCTCAAATACATCTGCTACCCAGCTAGGGGCCTTCCTCAGGACTATGTCCAGTGGGTTCCTGATACTAAATCTTTCCCTACACCCTCCAAGGTATGTGTTTTCTGATCATGCCTATCCTATGCAGTGGGAGTGAGCGCCTGCACACGGTAGTCATGCCTTTCTTTCAAAGACCGGGTGCCTTTTAGGGCATTTGCTTCAAAGAAGTGAGAAGAGCACTCCATTTCTGCTCTAAAAAAATGCTTGTGTAAAATCTTCGAGCAGCCCTGGGAGCGAGGACCAGAAACAGAGTCTCCTCCCGAGCCAGCTGTCCTCTCTCTATTTTCTGCATGGCCTCAGCAGGGAGCATGGAGGGTGCTCCTCTCCCCACCTATAGCCTGATAGCTCAGGCAACCTCCCAGATCAAAAGAAATATGAGACTAAACCCCGTTAGACAGTCAGTGGAACTGAACCCGGCTCTTACGTATCCCTACGTAAGCATTCATCCCCTGAATGCTTAAAGGAAGCAGCACTACCTCATCCATCCACCAGCGTTTGCAAGAAAGGAGTGATGCCTTGCTAAACTAAAAATAAGTGACCAAAGTACAGGCATGGATCTCAGGTTTGTGGCTCTCAAGAGGACAGAGGCGCCTCCCTACAGTGCGGGGGGCAAGCGGTCCCCCATCTCCTGCTGGGGAGGCTGAGCTGCTCCCTGCACACCTTGGTGGCTCATTTGGGAGCCACTTCAAGGGGCTGAGGTCTTCCAGCTGAGGATCAAGACTTGTAAGACAGGGGGCCTACAAGTCAGGTATTGCTGTGACTAGATCTTGGGTGGCTGAGGTTTTATGGGAACTCCGTTGGCTCCCGAGCTCCTTATGTTGTACAGTAAGGACAGCAATTATTAACAAAGCGTGAGAAACCGCTTTGTTTTCTCCTGTGATGATCCAAGTGCACCACCACCAGGGACAACTCTCTTTCAGAAAGCAGTGGGAAAATGTTCAGACAGGAGAAAGTCTCAACGCCTCCATAACCATCTAATTTGAACTTGTAATGTGACAGAACTATCGTGTAAACATTTTTATGAGTGATTTGGCAAAGTTCAGTACACCTTGTAAACAAAAAGCATATTTCCATCCCAAAGCAAAATACTGTTTAGTTTTGAATTTTTCTGGAAACATCAAACTTGTGTTGATAGAAAAATGAAATGAACACATTAAAAAAAAAGTTCATCTCTTCTTTGAAACATGCCACCTTATTCTAAAATAACCATATTCATGCCAGCTGATACTCAAGATGTTAAAGCAAGGATTTCTCTTTCCTGCTAGAAAATACAGTCACTCGGGCAGGTAATCACAGCGTTGGAGTGTTTCATTTTGTTAAGCTTGATATAAACTTGTTTTATAAGATACTTCGCTTATCAAACGACAGTAAGTCCCTTAACATAAACACCACTGCAATTTTATTACGTGAATGAGCAGTTACTAGTTTGTTTTTTTTTTTTACTCTAAACAAGTGAAAGAATTTGGAAATCCTGACCTCGAAACACTTTCACACATGTTTAATTTTAATCGTGCACATAATCCCAGTGAGTCCAGTACTACTCATATGTTTAAATCTAAGCACGTACATAGGTGTTAGCAGGACTAGGCTTTAATATAGCACAAAATCTAATGTCTAGTTTTTCAGTGTTAAAATTAATACCTTGTTAAACTCCATTTTCTAAGAGAAGTCATTATATGAAACAAATTATAAAAATGAATCTGTATCTAACAAATATTTTAACTGATATATATATTATGATATATAATATTTCCAAATATATATATTACAATATATAACATTTCTAAAAAGTACTAAGAGTCATATGGGGGAACCTGACACACAACCTCGTGGGAGAAACCCTTAGAGAGAGGGCTACGGAGGGAGGAAAAATTTGGAAAACTTTGTTTTCCGGCAGCATCTCCCCTGGTGCAGGAGCTTCCCCTCACTTAGCAGAACAAAGTCTCAGCTTCAGTATTTGCTGACTTCCATGAGTTTCCTGCAGAGCAAATCTCTCCACGGAGGCATTTAACCTCCCCGCGCTGCCCCGTGGGGAAAACCTGGGAGCCCTCCCCGACCAGCTCTTCTCTTTCCAGCCCGCAGATGCGAAAAGGCTGGGTCGCCCCACGCTGAAGCTGCCTGCCTGTCTTCACGCTAACTCAGCCCTTCTCGGCCCATAAGCATGTGCTAGGGAGCCATCGCCATCCCAAACAGCAGTATTTGCCGTTCATCCGAGGGCTTCCCCGAGTATTTCCTAACAGACCTCATGTTCCTGGCAGGTCTGCTCACCTTTACCGTGGTGGTGGTCTGACATTAACATCCACGCTCCCAAATCCCTTGGCAGCCATGGAAGAGGTTGCTTGTGGTCTCCTGGCTGTCCTGCGGTGGGATACGGCAGCAGCCCATGCTGCTCCACCCAGACCAAGGGAAGACAATGCCACTGGGGCCTCATCCAGGTAAGGAATGGGACGAAATTATTTTCATTGCTGTTGGCATGGGTGTGCACTCCCAATTCTGTTTTCCGCTGCTAATTCAGAGTAACGTTATCGGTTATCACCAAGATAGCTATTTTTATTATAGAAAGATTGGGCCTTGTTACAAGATATATATACTCTGAGAACTCAAAAAATTAGTATCAGCTAATTTTTCTCTAATTCAGAAAACAAGCTGAATCTTGAGGGATCTGTTTACTTTTATTTGCTTTCTAAAATAATAATGATTTTCTATACTGAATAATTGTCTGTGAACATTTTGTTTTGGGAGCTCAGCTTGAAAAACAAGCTAACAACAACAAAACCCAACCAACCAGTAAGGGCAAGAAGTACTCACAAGATTTTATCAGTTACTTCCAGCAAACGCCTCTCGGTGCCTATTTCACTCTGCTATTTTAAGTTAATTTGCAAAGCTTCGGCAAGGAACAAAGGTTAAATACTTGGAATTTGCACAGGTTATATGTCACCGTGGAAWGCTAAATAAACGTTACAAATAAATGGTAGTTTCTTCAAGAAGGAAAAAGGGGGGGCACGGGGTGCAGGTGCCCTGAAAATCATTGTAAGAAAATTCCTCTGGAGCCAAGTGGGAAAGCAAGAGGTGGAAACGCAGAGCATTGCAGAGGTGCTGCTTTCAAGACCGCTTCATTAGGGGACTCCAGGTAGGTATGGAGCTGAGCAGAACTATTTTACAAACATCTCCTGTTAGGTATTACTATAAGGAATAACACAAGATACACCTGTAGTACAGGAACCTGCTCTGGTACTACTGGAGTACGTTTTAGCAACCTGAGCTGAGGGTTGAGCTTTGGTAGTTAGGGATATTGGTAATTAAAAGCAGTGAAAATAGATGTAACCACAGTGGCGCAGCATGCTACGGAGGTGGATATCTGCAGTTATAGAACTACAGTCCTGGATGAACTTACAGCAAATCAGATTAAATTTAAGACTGCTAAGCTGTGATATGGGAATTTATTTCTGTTGATGAGGCTTGGATTGTTCTGTTTATGTTTGGGTTGGGTTCTGCTGGGTGACTTTATCAACATGTGTTAAATACATTCATGCTGGTCTTTGTAGTAGCAGTTGCCATCCAAAGCCATCTCTGCACAGCAGGTACATTACATCTCCTGGTAAGTAAGAGGTGGGCAAACTGAAGGAAACAGAACTAGAGTTTGCCCACGGTCATGCAGCACAAAAAACGTAGCGGAGAAAACAGAAAACCTCGAAGTCTTGACTCTCCTGGCAAATGGCGAGTGTTGTCAACGCAAGGTACTGTGGCAAACCTTTCCTCCTCCAGCCCTCCTCTGCCATGAACAACTTTTTTACCAGTTCTGGTCCTCATCCAGCTCTGAGAGGCAGTGACGATAATTCCAGAATGCCAAATGTCTGGCCTCAGCAGATTTTCTCATGAATTAAAAAAACGGGGTGTGATGTGGAATTTTTTTCTGACTCCTTTGAATATGTCTCCTGGAAAACATCCTTTCTACTAACAGTTCTGCTATCAGCATGTATTTTCTGCATTTCACTCTCTTTCCCACTTGTATTATTGTGGTATGCTACAGGAAAGTTGTTAACTGGTTATTTTCAGTTCTAGTACTCTAGGAAATTGTAGCTACTTTGTGTTGGTATTTCAAAATTAGACTTCTACCTAGACTTCACGGGTTAATTCTGGGAGAAACTAAGCGTCCTCAACTCTTATGAAACCAGTGATGTTCTGGGTGCTCAGCACATTACTGAAATAAGACCTCATTGGAAGGATATCCAGATGAAGTTGACAAACTTCTAAATAGAAAGTGTCCCAGTTCATTCAAAAGCTACTTGTAAACTAAAAAAGTCAGAAAAAATGAACCTATCTCTCAAACTACTTACAAAAATCCTGAGAAGTCAGTCATTTCTAAAAATTGCATGGAACACTTGAAACAAGTAATCACCACTAAGATTTTATTTTATTTTTATAGTGTTTTCTTATGGCTTATACATTTTGTAGTTACTTTTTCTGCTATTTATTCAGAACATATTCATTGTAATTCTTCTCTGTACCATTATCACTAGCCTGCAGATAGATGATTTTATTACAGAGAAAAGATATCTCATCGTGGTAACAGCACTCAGTTTTGCCTTATCCATATCAGTTTTCTTCTTTTGTGTTATTCACATACACACGGTTCAAAATATTTGCGAGATGACCTCTTTTTTTGTTGTTGTTGTTTCATTTTGATCTTGTTTTCCTGGTGGAGAGGGTGTGTGTCACTTGCATTTTGAAATGAACTCTGGTAAATACAGCCGCTTCTTGAAAAGATCACTGCTCTCATTTAAGCACGACTTTGCCATAAATATGCAAGTGGGAAGAAAACTATGAAGACTTCTTGTGTGAACTACCCACGGGCTCGGTCTTCTCCCCGTTACGGCACAGTGCTGCTTCTGGATCCTTCTTTGCAGAGCACACGATCTACCTCACGGCCGTACATGACACCGAGTGCCAAAGAAGGATAATTGTATTGTAAGACTTTTTAATTCCCCAACTTACTTCAGCTGTTATCAGCAGCTGGTTACTTCAGCTAGCTGATATGCCTCGGTGTCTTGTAAACATTCGCTCTAGTATTGTGCATTACTCATAGTTGGAAAATCACTTTGACTCCTGTAACATAATTATGTTAATGTCAAATGAGTCACAGGGAAACAGAAAACTTGTATCAGAGCTGCACCTTAGTGCCAGTTTCTGAATGCTCCTGTTGGCACAGTAGAAGTAGGTTAGGGGATTTAGGGGGAAAAACAACTTTCATTTAATGAGTGATGTGAAATTATGATAATGACTCATAAGGAAACTTGCGTGACAATCAAATTCAGATTCACTGAAACATAAAATTGGTAAGAGAATAGCCTGCCTGATTATTTATAAAAGCGAGAATGAAAAATACTTAATTTTTAAAGAATGACTTTCCCAGGGAAACTTCACAGATATCTTTTGCACATAAACAGCTTTTGACATTCATTATTTAGTTGCAACGGCAGTAAGTGATTTATTTAAATTGACATCTTAATTAGATTACATTTCAGAGTCAATCATCTCCGATGTTTTATTAATTCTACCTCTCTCTTGATTTAGTTAATTCAAGTGATCATTTAGGAAAAAAAACCTTTTAGCTCACTTTTGGATCATAATGCAAAAAGCCGGAAGCTCTTCAACAAGCTAAAAGTTCCTGTAACATATCTTGTCCTAACTTAAAGCAGCCGAAGGGACAGTTAAGAGCAGAATGCGTTCCAGAGTTAAAAGATACGGAGACATACATCTGTGACACACTGGCTATCTCAGGGCTAAGCTGCAGCATTTTTTTTTCTATAATATACAGAGGCGAGTTACTCTGGTATTTGCCTACCAGGATTTTACATGCTCAAACATATATCAATATTCCCACATGCCAGCCTGATGAATAAGATACACCATCTGAATGTAAACGGAGGCATTTTTTTTTCAGATGGCTGAAACATCATTCTCAGAACACAAGAGTTTTAGTATTCTGACAGATCCCACTGTGCTATTCGATAAAAAGGCTCAAAACTACACAAAAGGCAAAAGCTGAAATGAAAATCATAACCAGATAGTTTAAAAGTCAGGAAAAAAAACCACTCAGGGCACTGTATCAAAAATATTTGTTGATAAGTAACTGTACTTACATTAATGTCCTATTTGAGAAACTTGGGAGACAAGACTTACATTTCTCTGGGAGCCCCATCCCTCTGAGCATTTCCCCTTCATCTGCTGACTTCGCATCTCATGCCTTTTCTGACTTTCTCTCCACTTGTCCCAGAAACTCAGTTAATAAACTAAATCTCACATGCCCCATAAGAAACCAACTGCTGTTACTAAATCGAGTGGGAATATAAGGTCATGCCATAGGTGACTAAGTACACCCTAGATTTCCCTACGAGCCATGATCTAAATATGACGCCACAGCATCATCTCGACCTTATACTGAGTGAGGGGCTTTATTTCAGAGCACATCAGAGATAACCTACTATGGACAACACCTGCAGCTTGAAGCCCTCAGCTCTCGGCCGAGTTAAAACTGTGTTTGATTAAGTCAAACACRTTCGTGTTTAATGTATCGGTGGAAAGCCTTTATTGTAGTACTTGGTGCTTCTGTGTTTCAGTTATAAATACATAGGAAATTAACATTAACGACTTCCTTTGCAAATCAGCGCCGTTGTAAATTAGCGATGCTGCTGCTTTGGGGCAGGACCTGGCATTCCTCTTCTCCCTGTACCTGCTACGCAGGGCTGCAGGGGACTCCGGCAGCAGAGCCAGGCCTTGGGGAACTGCTCTACAGGAGTAATAAAAAGGGTATGCGGCGATTAAGAAAACCACTCAACGCAAAACCCGAGTAACGTCAGGCGAGGCCGACGGCGGCCTCGTCCACTGAATCGCCCAGGAGAGCCGGCGGAGGAAGACCCCAGACAACCCCCACGCCAGCCCCGCCGCTTCGGGTCTGACCCCCAGCCCGGGAAACTGGGCCGGAGGGGTCACATTGACCGCCGGGCCGGCTTCCCTCAGGCGGCGACACCTGGGCCGGGCCTCACTGAAGGACGGCACCTGCCCGCCCCCCGCCCGCGCCCCGCTCCCCTCGGGGCCGGCTCCGCTCCCGCCGCCCGAGCCCGGCCCCTGGCGAGCGCTCCGGGTAAGGGCTGGGCAGGGGCCGGGCCCCGCGGCCCCTCGCCGGAGCGGCGGCGGCGGCACCAGGGGCTGGAGCAGGGCAGAGCGCTGCGGATCCGCGTCCCCCCCCCCGCCAGCTGCGCCCGTCCGTCAGCGCCGCCCGGGGGCGGGGCCGGGGGACGCTGCCCCTTTAAGGCAGCGAAGCCCCGCGCGCATTCCAGCAGCCTTCCCCCCGCCCGGCGCGTCATCGTTCCGGGAAGCGGATGGCGTCATCCCGTCCTCCCGCGGCGGTTGCCGGCGGAGGGGCGGAGACTTGAAACAAAGGAATAAAAATAGAAGGTGAGGGTGGGGAGTACGGTGGCCGGCGGGCGTGGCCGCGGCGGCGGTGACGGCCTCGTCGGGCTCCGTCCCGAGTACCGCCCCCCCGCCCCCCCCAGCGCCGCAGTGCGCGTGCGCAGTCCCTCGGGTTATTTATAGGCGCTCCCGGCGTTGGGGGGAGGTGATGTAATGCGGGGGCCGCCGCGCCGTGCGTCGTCGGCGGGGAGTGTGCGTGCCGCGTCACGTCACGTGCGTGGCGGTGTTTACAGCGGCCGCTGGCGGTTGCCTGGCGACCGGGCCGGGCTCCTTGAGGCGGCGGGTGGGGCCGGGCCGGGCCCGGGCTCCCGCCGTGGCGGAGGAGGCTTCGCCCTCCTCGGCCGGGGCTCTCCTCGTCCCCCGGCCGCAGGGCTCGGGCCGGGCCGGTGGCCAGAGGTGAGGAGCCCGCGCCCCTGGGAGGAGGCCGCACGGGCCGGCCGGGTAGGAGCGGGGCCCTTCACCGCCCCGGCTGAGGGGAGGGAGGGCGGGCGGACAGAGAGCCCGGGCCCGGTGCGGCCCTGCCCACCCCGTGGGGCGGGGAGCCGCGGCTGGGGCGCTGATTGCTGCGGGTAGTCATGCCTCTGAGTCATGGGGGTCAACAGCTCCGGCTGAATTTATAGCTCTTGAAACAGAGAGAGACTTCTTTGTGCGATGCCATCGCTTTTCCTTTATTTGGCATCAGCAAGGGAGCCTGTGACGTTGTTTAACCTCTCTTTGTGGGGTACTGTGTGAAAGAATAAGTCTCTCTCACTGAGAGCAAGAGCAAACAGCAAACCGTGGTACTCTTGTTCCAGTACCGTGCTCTCCCAGTAAAGAAAAGCAATGTATTATCTGGGGGGATAGTTTCTACGCCCATGGAACATGACATTCCCCACAACTAATTATTACATAAATACCACGTTGGGGATGCCATTTACGTTACAGTCTTTCTCTTAACTACAGCAATGACAGCAGTAGCTTATATCTAGAATCTTATAAGGATGCTGTTTCATTTCTATTCCAGTTGCCAAGTCCGTCTCTGTCAAGAACAGCCTGAGGATGTTCTGTAGCCTTTGTGGCTCTCTGTGAAAGACCAAAGCCTAGGGCTGTTTACACTCTCCTGCAGGAGCTGGCCTTGGCTCTTTTGACTTTTTTCTAAGAATTGGATCATCCTACATTTAAAAAAAAAAAGTGTTACAATGATTCTATGTTTGAAAGGATATTGGGCTGTTTGTGCAAGCTTTTAATAGTAGTATTTGGTAGACAAGGCTTACCTGCTTGTTATTGTAACTCTTTGTATTTCAAAATCAGGTATTATAAAGCTGCTGTGTCCTTTTGATCCCTTCTGCATGTGTCTTTTTTGAGAAACTGTGCACAGAAGTCAGTAACTGTGTGTCTGTCTCCCAAAGCTGTTGCTTTCTGTAGACAGACCAGGCAGCAAATAGATCTTTAGCTTGAGATGGCATCTTCTCAGATTGTTTGAACTCAAGGAAAATGTGGTGGGCCATGTGAAACAAGGAACTTGAACTACATCATCAGCAAGTAGCTTCTGGTCTGCTAGTGACTGTGAGCAGGTAACAGACCTAAGAAAAAAATCACTAAGAGTTATGCGATAAGCACCAAATAAAGGTCTCTCTAAAAGAGCTGTAAAGTAGGTTAAAATTGCCTGAAGGCAAAATGAACGTGCCAACTTCTGTCCCCATATTGCTGTGTCCGCATCAACATGCACAAGCTCTTAAACTCATCTTTTTTGTATTTGTAAAATAAAGGTGTTGAACTAAACCTAGACTAATCTGAACTAAATCTAAAATGGGAATATTTTAATTCCACAGTTTAACTAAATAGTTCATTTGAGATTATTTCCAAGTGTTTTTGGATAGGCTTAGCCAAAGTCTTGACTGGAAAATTGAAGAAAGTAGAGATTCAGCCCTTCATGTGTGGCAGTGCACTAGAAAAGGTAGTTGAATAGTCATTGGCAATCCTTCTTTTTCAGTCTTTCATTGTGATAAAGCGGCATATGCAGAGGTTGCATATCCAATCTGAAGGGCTTTGTTGTGCAGTGTAATTACGGCGTGGTGCAGTGCAAACTAAGGCTAAATACTGCTGTCACAGAGCATTCCGAGGGAAGGTGGTATGGTTAGTGAAGAGTGGCTGTGTCTTTTATTAGACTGAATCATATAGAGGAAGAGGGGAGAAGTGGACAAGCTTTCAGGAACACAAGCCTTTCTTCAGCTGCTTTATAAAAGAAGTTCCGGAAACCTGTATCAACAAATCTGTGTTGTTCCTAAAATCAGGGTGATAAAGCTGTTCTCTATCAAAAACCTGCATTACTTTATTAGCTTCTAGAAATTTAATAGCTGCTGCTTTTCCATTAAGCTGTTTCTGGTTACATGCTACTATGAACACACCTGTCAAACAGAATGGTGTTTGGACCAATATACATGTAGTTGCACAATTAATTGCTCTAAGTACAACAAAACAGCCCCAGGATATATTGTCAGTTCTGGAGATAACACTGCATCTCACTCTGAAGGGGGCATTTACAATGCTTACCTCACCATTATAAGGGTGACTRTATGCTGACAAGGAAACAGTCTTCTGAATGAGCTACCAGAATACCATTGCGAAGCTTACTGTAACTCTAGAAGAAAATCTGTACTGATTGTACATCTCTGCCTGGGATGTACTATCTTATACCAGAACCTCTCTGGAAAATAGTTAAATAATCCCCTTATCCTGGAAAAAATCCTATGCTTTGAAATGAAGCTTTCCCAGAATTTTCCATTTGCCCTTCGTAGCTTTCAGGTGGTGCCCTGTCAGAAACAACGTTCCTGGAAATCGGTGAGTGCCGAGCAGAATCAGACTATGTGTGAGTCTTGCATGATAAACGCCCTCTACAGCAGAACTACCACGATCTATGGGTCCTACTCATTCCCATCCCAGAATGTGACATACTTGCTCAATATACCAAATGTCCTCATGGAAGTTACTGGGATGAACCTGAACAGCTACCAGGCATTAGAGCCGTTCTCACAAGCTGAAGGACAAAAATGGTGAGTCAGCAGCTGGAGAATATTTTCACAAAGCAATCCAAGTAGACTGATAGAGTGCCTCCAAAACATAAGCCCAGAGCTTACCTTTTTTAACTCAGGTGGACACTTAAAAACTGGTTTCAACATAAATTAGGTACTTAATTTTGTCATTATTCTTCCTGTCATCCCTTTGCTTTCCCACAGGCAATAATTAACAGCTGTTCTTTAAGTTCTGTGATGATTAAGGCCTTTCCTCACTTCTAAGTGCTAATTACCCTTTTCTCTAAAAACATCTAGCTTTTTAACGTAATCAGAGTATTTTAATTCTTATGAGACTTACGAAGGTCCGCACACTTTTAACAGCTTAGGTCTATTGATCTGATTAAAAAAAAAAAAAGATGTATTGCCTTCTATGTCCTTGCCTTTTATGTCTGGAATCCATTTTCAGGGCAGACTGGAAGGAGTTTCTGGTGGAAGTTAAGAGAGAGAGATGTATTCTCTGACTCAACAGGGCTCTTTGTTTTCAAGCAGTAGAAATAAAGAGTATCTCTTTTGAGTTTCCTTTAATTATAAGCCTGAGGGTAGAGGGAAAGGAGGAGTGATTTTTGTTTCTCAATATGATGTTTGTGATTTAGTTCTGCCTGGAGGAGTTGCTGTTTTGTTGCTGAATTATAATTGTACCTTTCCTGTGGCTATAGAGGAGATTTGGCTATGTTATACTTCTGATTTGTGGTTGTCTTCCTTTTTCTGTGGGAGCTCTCCAAAAAGGTAAATGGGAGTTATATCTGTCACCTAAACGTGCTACTTTCTCCTTCTCAATCATAAGGATTTCTTTTTGGTATGAACCAGAGCTGAATGTCAAGTCAGTTCTTGCAGTCTGGCTTTTTCATTCTAGAGAAAACGTGATACATTTGAAATGTATTTGAAATACCATTTTCTCATTAGATCGTTAGGTTATGCAAGGTGGAGGATGGCAGTTACCCTTAAAGCTATTTACTACACTGTGGTTGTGAATCTAATGAGGGAAGATGGGATTCAAGAAGGGACATGATAAAAGTTTTTGTAGAAGTGGGTATAGTCTGGATGATGAAGGTATAGGAGAAAATTAATGTTTTAAAAAAAGTTTACAAATCCTTCAGTGTGTACAGTTCTGCTATTGCTTATGAATAGCCCTTGATGAAGTGTAGGCACTAAGTCAGTATACTGTAGTTTTCTTCTTCATGGGAGTCTCCTGTTTTTCTAGCAGCACCAAAGTCAAGAATTCATGGCTTTTTGAGAAATGAGATTATTTTATTTTATTCCTTAGGTGATAAATTCCTTTCTCCGAGCAAGTGTAAGCAGAATTATCAGTGATCCTGAGCATTTTTCTTTTCAGGTAGAAGAGAGTAGTTAAGATGTGAGCAAGAAACTTAGGAAATGTACAGTCTACCACAGGGTGTTTTAGGTAAGTCATTTAATGCTTTCTGACAAATAGAGATAATAAGTTTTGTACCTCATAGCAACGTGGTGAGTGTAACATTAAGACTGTTTATCATGTAAATACCTAAGATAAGTAGAAATTGCACACTAAAGGCCATACCTGTTTCTTTTGACCTTTTACGACTTTCTGCAGAACAGATACTGCAGCATCTGTATGAACTGAAACAATACTGGTATTCATTAAATCTGCTGTAGTCTAATAGTCTCATAAATCAATTTATTCCATTTGTGACATTTGTTACATTACTGAAAATTTGAATAACTTATCAAAAAAAGTCCCTTTCTTATTTCTGTCCTCCAGTCCTGGTAAGATTTCACAGCATCAGCTCTAACAAATTTTGTGATAGTTACCTGCAAATTAATCATAAACTTTTAATTCGTATCATAAGGTTATCATAGCTTTTCATTTAACGTTAAACTATTTCATAAATCTATTAATTTCTAATTGACATTTTGTCAATTAGTCCATTCACAGGGTCAGTGCAGGATTGTTACCTGGTAGCGTTCGTCACGACACAACGAATTACAGGATTTATGAACTTTTTGTTGTTGCTACCACTGTTTACCAACAGTATAACTTGAAAGTTTACATTAAATGTGACTCACAAAGTTCAGAAATAGATTAAGCCCTATTGCTGCATTCTCCATTCTAATCCTTCCTGCCCTCGCCTCCCTCCCCACCCCCAAATCTAAGTTTCCAAGACTAAAGTCAAAATGTTTCACATAAATCTTCTTGATGCAGCTCAGGCTCTTTGAAACTTTTGTTCTGTTCTGTTTGTTTCTTCCAAAACTTCCTGTCACTTCCTCTATATCCACTGGGTCTTTTTTTGTTTGCTCTGGCATGATACTTGCCTTTATCTAGGGCTGCCAGTGGTCTGGAACTCTGGTTTTCAACTGTTATTAAAAAAAAATGTGGATAACTTAATTTTAAGTTCACAAAGAAACAGCTGTAGTATACTGTAAATCACAATGGGAAATATATTTTGCAAAACAGGAACAGTTGTGTAAAGAAGTTTAAAACAAGTTAAAAAACCATTGTTTTCCCCAAGGGCTCCTGTTTTCATAACTGTTTAGATTCATACATTCTTTGGAACTTGTCTTTTGCTTCGAAATGCCTTACTAAATGTGAGAAGTTGAAAATGGACTCAGTAGATCATGACTACCATTTTGAAACTTCCATAAACAACAGGGCACTGTGTACTGTGGAACATTTATCTTAAGCGAGCACAACGCTTAGAAGAAATCCCTAATCTATTACTCATTCAGTTGAATGCACAGCAGAAGCAAAATCATGCATGAACACATGTGTCAAGGCAATATATTTAAACATTATCAGCAGAAATACACCATACAACTTACACCGGAGGAGGGAATTGTTGTTTTGTGGGAATTTAATCTTTCATTTCTTTGACTTTTCTGTATGTTTAAATCTCAAAATATTTTTTATTGCATGATTCTGGGATGGTATCTTCTTTCTGCCCTACATATAAAAGTAATGCAATAAGATAAAACTGTTTTCCAAGTGGGGTGTGATCCTGTCCTTGTTGAGCTCAGTGGCAGTTCTCACTAACTGAAGTGATGCAGGACTGGGTGTGTAGGTTCTTGGATGTGGGAGAGTTTGCTCGTTCTTGGTTTCCTTTCTTCGTATGGATTGATGTGTGACCAAAAGCCACAGGTTTGGCTGCTAAAACACACAACCTACACAATGTTAAAAGTGAAGATCATTTTAAAATTTGTTTGATTCCCTTTCAGTAACTACTTTTAAGATCATTTCAATGTACTGATTTTGTTTGTAGTCTGCTGCTTTTCCCCCTAGTACCATGTATGTAAATTGTATTTCTGATCATTGATTTGTGTTTGAACTCGGATAACTTCTTAATTATGTTGTTGTAAGCAGGGTCTTCTAAGGCTTTCTAATTAGCTTTTGTCTGATTTTGCATATTTTCTGGAACTGAGAGATTTCCCACAAAAGCTTGGTTCCTCCTTCCTCCCAGTAAAGTCACTAACTTACTTTTGAAAATGCATTTCAGTGATAAAACATGCCTAATTATAAGTTGATTTTTTTTAGCTTTTTAATTTTATTTRTGTTATAAATAATGAAATGTTTTTTAAAGATTGAATTGCATGCTACTTGAATGTTATTCAAGACTCTACTGAAAACTTATTTTTATTTCACTTTCACATAATCTATCATTGTTTTATTCACATTTTAGAAAAATGAATTGCAATAATTTGTCATGGTAGCTTATGTCCTAAAAGCCCTTTGTAATCTGGAAAAATAATGATTTTTAATCTTTGTGCTATACTAAACACAGTACTTAAAAATAAGTCTGGTTTTGCTTTAACTTCTGTAATTCGGATTGCTTTTAATAACTGTGATTACAGTGTAGTATCCTGCCTGCCTGCTGGGCAGTTATGCCATCTTTAGTGCAATCTTTGTAAGGGCTTGAAAATGCAGATAGAGAAATCCAGGTTTTATTCTTTTGCTACTTCATAACTGCTGTAGAGTTTTGTTGTTTCGTGATTGCTGTTCTGCTTAAATGCTAAGTTATTTAGCACTGAAAAGAAACAGTCTTCAGCTGTTGAAAATAAGAGTGCATCTGTAATAAAGGTTATTATGATTCATTTTTATGCTTGTTGTCAGTTCTTTGAAAAATATAATTTCAAATCTAAAAAGGCATATGCTTGTTTATTTAATGATCCCTTAGAATATGTTCCTGTGTCACTGAGATCAGTGATAATGGAATGAGGTAAGAATTGATTATTAAAGGTAAGATTTTTAAGTTCATTGAGAGTTTTATCACTAGTGGATAATATTCTGCACCCAATAAAGTAGAAATTACCACTTATTTCAGAAGGAATTAGGGTGAGGCTGAATTTGCTGAAAAGGTCTGTTTTCACTCAGACTTGGAGTATGAGGATTATCTGTTGACATATGTATTTAAACCCAACTGGTGTGAATACAAACCAGATGTTTCTTGGGAGCATTTTTTATAGTACATTTGAACCATAAAACAAGGTGACACACTTTTTAAATCAGTATTTCTGATTTTGCATTGAGGAAATGTGTATTCTAAGGTATGGTATTCTAAGTGTTACTTTGCAGATTCTTGTCCAGTTACAAATAGCAATCTTGTACAATATTAAGTGCTGCAATGAAAATCTAGATGCAAAATAGAATGACCATCTGTATAAAAGAAAATAAATCATGTTGATGTAAAACAAATAAGTACTCTCTTAAAATAATTTTCAGCAATCGTTTTAACGACTAGGTTAAATCTTGATTTCCATATCTGTTCTCACTGAGCACGTGAGAGGCTATCAGCAAGTAGCTGATGATGTCTAACGAAGAATCTAGTACTGAAAAACACTTCAGTATTGTTTCACTGTATTTACCACACCTAGTTGCATTGATTCGGGGGTACCTTATTGTTATAAAACTTCCACTGTGCTGTTCATTCTCTTCCTGTAAACTCTTCAAGAGTGAAAGTGGAGATAGTGTATGTCCCCAATCTTCCAGTCTCTTCTCCCCTTATGAATGTGCATCACGAGGCCAAGGAAGAGGTGGGACAGTGCTGTTTTGAAGCTAATCCCCTCCATACAAGAGGGGTTAGCAGCACCCATAGACGTAGATCTAGAGGAGGGTCATCTTGGTATTGGAATGCATTAGTGCCGTAGGTGTTGATTTATGTTATTTCTAGTAACAGGAGTAAGGGAAGTTACTTGGAGTTGTTTTTACTTCCCCCCCCACCTAATGTTTCTCAAAGATGAGCTTGACAGTTGCTGGTTTATTATAGTGCTCTAGCATTTATAGCAAACATTTTATTGTGATGATACTCTTATTAAAAATAAGACCTACAATTTGGACAATTAATTACTATAAACTGTCCCTTTAATGTGGTGTTGTGTTAACTCTTGATTCATTCAATCACAGGAGTTTTACTGTTAATATGGTTGGGAAGATGACTCTCTCATGGTCTTTGCCTGGTTTTACTAAATACTTAGATCCATAAAAGAGCATTTATTTCTCACAGAATTGGATTGTAAGTTTATAACAGAATGCAGTAAATTAAAGGAGAGCAATCACACAGAGGAAGAAATATTTTCTACCCTTTCTTCAGTCTCCTTTTGTTTTCATTGTATGATACAATATGTAGAGAACATGCTGAAAGCCACTGGTGTCCTTTTTTGGGTATCTTCGGATACCTTTTCTCCAAAGCTTAATGGTTTACAAAGAAGTCTCATAACATCTGACACTGGAGATGACCTGAGGTTTTGCGAGTTACACTGACAATTGTGTTAGTGAAGTATTGCATAACATTCAAATATGACAGTATGTCCTTCCTGCTTGTATCTGCTTTCTGAGAACTTCCATTTTAGGATGTTGAATATTAGTTCACTTTCTGATAATACAGGGTATGAGTTGTACATAATGTTTCACTGTGTACAGATGGGTGCAGATTGGAACCAACTTTACAGACATCAGATGGGTCCTTTCTGAAATACACTATGAATGTCTATACCATCTCGTTGTGCACATGCAGAGATACCCAAGTTCTGAACAAGCTCGTGGTAGCCATATGTCATGGCATAGTGTCTAGTTTGGGTCTTTGATGTGGCACAGTCTGTGCCGTGCTGTTGTGATTAGTTGAGTTTGTGTTGGAACTATGGCTGAGACAATATACAAGCTCATATTGCATATTATAAACTTATCTTTAACATTTCTGAAACTGGGAAGTTCTGGTTTAGAAGAGGATAGAGGCAAAGAACACTTTGTACAATATGCTTACACTATTCCATTAAGATAAATTTGATAAGAATATAAACTGGACATAAAAGTGTAATAATAACTTGACCCTACACACTGAACTATAGATATGTAAAATGTAGTACAAAAATGCAGTTAGGCATTTACATGCTTGTATAGCTTTGTCAATATAGTTCAGCTGCACAAAGGATATGTTCATTTAGCAAACGGTTGAGGCTGCTTTTTGTTTACATTTGCTTATACATTTTTTTTCCTCTAACTGCTTGGTGATGTTAACCCCTTGCAGAAAGGCAAAAGCATCTTAAATAACATCAGTTTGTTGGGTGAATAAGCCATAGGTATTAGCAAATGCATTAACAGGTCTCCAACAGTGACAAGGGTTTCTAGCATTGTTTGTGAAGCCTGGGTATATAAACTTTAACCATCATGAAGCTGAAACAGCTGCCAGATTTACTGGCAGTTGACTTTATTTGTGAGTGCTCAGAAGTCTGGGAATCTGACTGTTCATGGACAATATGTCAGTTTGGGAACTTCAGTCATCCTTATTTAGCATATACCCAAGGGTTCGATATCAGCTGTTTTGGGGTTGGGTTGTTTTTGCGTCATGGCTTGTTTGATCCAAATGCTATTGAAAGCAGCACAAATATCTCCATTGACTTTGATTAGTTGATCTCCGTGTGACATAATAAGCGTGTGTTGATTAATTCTCTGCAGTTGCTAATATGTACCCACACATAATGGAGGACCATTAGTGGTCATGGTCACTGTTAGTCAGTTTCCAGTAATATCTCATTTTTATTTTCAGACTGAAACCCCCAATCCTACACAGTATTACAAATGAACCATGTAAACAAAAAGTTCTTGCCATATAATAGTAGGAGCAACATTTTCTAAGCTTGGAGCTTTCCCAAATCATGCTCACAGATCCATGTGACATGTTACAAAAGTTGCTGATTTCAATGTTTGGTTTTTGAACATGCCTTTCAACTTGTAGACAGCTGAAGGTTGCTGCAGCCTATAAGCAGAAGGGCATAAAGGGCAGGGTGTTGCGTAGCGAAATGTAACTGTGACTCAGCTTTTGCTGAAAGTAACACTCATTTCATTTCTCCTACTTCCTTCTGATTATCAAGAAATGCCCTACAGCACTGGAGTAAAGGAACACTGCCCATTTAAAGAATACTTTCAAAACTTACCAGAAATAGTGAACTGCAGAAAAGTAAAGCAGTAACTAGCAGTGTTCCTTTCTTAGCTGTGAAATTTGTGGGAAGTACTCATGCTACAGTGCTATTTCTAATTTTAGGAGAAAAATGTCTATCACTTCTTGTACATAGATGTCATAAAACATTGGACAAAGGTGAAAACTTTCTGTTCAGATATCCCCTAATATAATTCAGCTTTGCTATAAAGATATTGGACTGTAATAGTAGCAGAAGTGTTTTGGGAAGACCTGAGAGAAGTTCTTCCACTGATAGCACATGTGTTTTCCATGCTTGATATGTGCGTATATCAGACATCAGAGATGGAAAACTCAGTAGCATCAGGACAGGATGGGCACTTTTCTCATGCAGAGTTTTTTGACCTTTCTTTGATGTGGAAAAGAACTGGTGCTCTTACATTCCCTGAACAACTCTCTGGAATGTAAATAGCATAGTGTTAAATAGGTAGGTTTGTGAGAGTACTCTTCATGATTAAGTTTGTCTCTAAGTTCTTTATGTTACTGTGAACCATGGTTTCTACTCTGCCCCTCATACCACAAGAATTCCAAAGCTTCCATGGCAGCACTCCCTACACCTCTCTTCCAGGTTCGCCACRAGACAACAGAGTGGAGGTAAACATAGCACATCTTTGTTTAAGAAAAGGCTTCAGAAGTTATTAGAGATACACTGACAGGATTATTTTCTTGAATCTCTGTCCCATCTTCTGTTCCTCACAAGAGGAATGCCTGGTCAAGAATCACAGGATTATATAGATTGGAAGGGATCTCTGGACATTATCCAATTCAAACCACTGCTGAAAGCATGGCCTACTTAGATTAGTTTGACCAAGGCCTTGTCCAGTCAAGTTTTGAGCATTTCCAAGGATGGAAGTTCTACATCTTCTCTCAGTAACTTGTTCCAAGGTTTGACTGCCTTCATGGTGAATAATTTCTTAATATCTAATCAAAATTTCCCTTGTTGCAACTTGTGTCCATTGCCTCATCTAATGCAGTCCTTCCACTGCGCATTTCTGAGAAGAGTTTGACTTTATCTTCTCTACACCCTTCTATTAGGTCACAGAAGACAGCAATAGGACTCCTCATGACCGTCTCTTAAAGCTGTGCAAGCGTGTTTCTCTCAAGAGTGCTGCTTTAGTGCTATTTATCTCTCCTCTGTAAGATTGAAGGTAGACGGCTTATCTTTGGACAAGAGAAGGTTTGTTCTGTCTTCAAGGCATTTTTGTAAGATTTGCAGAGCAGTAGCTGAAGGATCACTAAAAAGCCTCAAGACAGGAAAATACATTGAGAAATCTCAGATAAAAGTGTCTGACCTTTACAATGGGGAATAAGAAAAGGAGCCAATGCTTGATGGTTTCCACAAACAAGACTGGTCCTGTTGTCTGTCATTACAGCCAGACACAATGACATAACAAAATTGCTTGAAACTCTACACATCCACCCATCCACCTCCCCTTTTGTTAATCTCTAGGACCTTTCTGTTGCCACCCCTGCTAGAGATTATGTCACAGCATTTGTTCTATGGATGAAAATTTTTTTTCTTATTTCCGTTGTCTCCCTTGTTATGTATCAAAGTATTCTTCCCACTGCTGAGAGCTTTAGCATGTTTAGTAGTTCTTACCTGGGTACACCTTTCCCTCCTTTGATTCCAATGCCACTACAGACTGAAGTGTAGGCTAGAAACCTCTAACATCATTTTTCTTTGAGGCAGGTGCCCGCATTGGCTTTGCAATCTCTACTGATGTTAGAAGCAACATCAGACTGGCAACACCATCCTATTTTTACTCCTCTTGATAGAGCCTCATCTGTGCCAATAAACTGGTTACACCCACAGCTAAATTCCAGATCTGCTGGAAACAATGCAGGAGGTAGATCCAGGAGCAGTTCTCACATGTTTTCTCTGCCATTCCCTACCCTTCCTCTCAGCTGGATACATGTTTTCTTGAGGGAGGGGTACCAGAACAGGATAAGATAACAGGTTGGAGATTATTCTAGATTGTGCTCTGGAGAATTGCCATTACAGGTACCTCTCCCTGCTACAGGACAAGGGTGGCTTCTGGGGGCTGGAGTTCTGCCACTCCAGCCCCACAATGCACCCTGTATTCGCACCATATCTCCAGGGAAAGGAAGATGTCAAAATGGTGGCTTTGGGCATTATTCCTTACTTTGCGTCAATGAGAAAGATCATATCCTTCACTACTACTTCATAGGGAAGCTTCCTGCTCTTCTCCTCACCCCAGGAACACTTATGTTCAGCAGTTCTCCCCAGGAGCTATTAACTGCTTCACAGAAGCTCAGTGTTGCAATCAACTTGCTGAGCTGAGCCCAAAGCAACTTAAAAGCAGCAGAGCTGCTGCTTTGAGAAGCTTCTGCTGGAGACTGATACTTGCTACCCCTTTTTTTCCTCCCAGATACACGATTCCCAGTTTGTGAACTGTTGATCTAGACTGCTGGCCCAGATTATGTCCAAGAAATTTATTTCCACAGCAGAGAATAAATAGGCCTTAGAGCCAGAGATGGGTCCCTGGAACTTATCATAGAATCAAAGAATCATTAAGGTTGGAAAAGACCTCTAAGATCATCAAGTCCAACCGTCAGCCCAATACCACCATGCCCACTAAACCATGTCCCTAAGCGCCTCATCTACACGTCTTTTAAATACTTCCAGGGATGGCGACTCCACCACTTCCCTGGGCAGCCTGTTCCAATACTTAACCACTCTTTCAGTAAAGAAATTTTTCCTAATGTCCAATCTAAACCTCCCCTGGCGCAACTTGACGCCATTTCCTCTCGTCCTATTGCTAGTTGCTTGGCAGAAGAGACCAACACCCACCCCGCTGCAACCTCCTTTCAGGTAGTTGTAGAGGGCGATAAGGTCTCCCCTGAGCCTCCTCTTCTTCAGACTAAACAGTCCCAGTTCCCTCAGCCGCTCCTCCTAAGACTTGCTCTCCAGA
>JAYKAV010002662.1:3774225-3987779 GCA_035582835.1 Phoebastria nigripes | reverse complement strand
GTCTCTAACGACAGCGGCCAGACTGCATTCTAGCTGGGCTTTTGCCTTTCTGATTTCCTCTCTRCATGACCTGACGAGATCCCTGTACTCTTCTTGAGTACAGTACTTGTAGCAGTAGTCCTCTCTGCCATGGCCTGGTCTGGGTTGTACCTATTCCTTTCTATAGATGGTCCTGCTCTACTAATTTTTTGAAATGTGGGTAATCTCTTCCATCATCTCCAAGGATTGTAGTCAGCTCTGTCTCTCATTTGTGCAGGGTTACCTTCCATATGTGAGCAGGTGCCTTACAAGGTAGAGTTTAGAAAATTTACCATCATGTAGTCTGCTTGTAGTATTTTTTCATCATCACAGGATGAAATCCTGAAATAGTCTTTTCCTACATCAGATGATGTTGATAGTTGCTAAAGGGTTGCAGATGTTTCAATGATTCACGATGGCTCAATGGCTAGTCTTCAGTCCCTGGTGCTAGGTAAGGTCAAGTCTATTTGGCAGTGGTCCGATTACCGTGGAATACCTCGTTAACTCTTAATAATTCCAGACTAATGTACTTATCACTAGTACCAGAGACTTTTTTTGTCTCTTTCTACAAGGGCAAAGACCTTTGAGGTTTTATCCCAATTTTTGACAAAAAGAAGTAATGACTTTCACTTCATTGATATTATTGATCTTCCATTTTCATTCCTGAGCTTCATAGGTATAGGGGAGAGGGAAGGTTTACAGCCTCAACTGTTTGTCTAACCCTCTGTGTTACTCTGAACTGAAGCCTTGGCATTATCCCATTTATTCCACATGTAGAATACCTGCCTCTCCATAGATAATTTCTAACAGATATTTGGTGGATAGTATTCTCTTATTGAGGAGCTGAAGTGTCAGCTTGTTGTAAGTTTTTTAGATTACTGTTACATTACCTAGGTTACCTTATGATTTCTAAATAGCACACACAATATAGTAGGGAAGTAAATTTTTTTTTGTAATTCTGCAAACTAATTACTTGATCACCCATTTGTATCATTGCAAGGTGCTTTGTCACTTCTACGTAGTACACATCCATGGCCATATAGTGTTCCTCACAATGGAAATGTCTATTGCTGTCTTTGAGAATTGTATACAGATAAAAGTCAGTATAAGGAACCATTACATTGCTTTTTAAATATAAATGTGCATCTGTTTGGGGGGATGGACTACTTTTTCTGTAGTAGCAATACTTACCTCCTTGATTAATGTTGCTGTTGTCTTCAAGTCTAGGAAAAGAAATGTATTGAAGTAGATTGTAGAGCGTATTTTTGTTCTGTGCAGTAACGTTGCTTTATTTCTTTATAAGAGGCAATTAGAGAACAAAGTGCATCTTAGAATATTGTAGCGACATCTCTACTCACAGATTAAGTTCTTAGAAGGAAAATTTTCTGATGGAACTTCTTTAATCTTCTTGGGTATTAGTGTTGTTCTTGATTAAAGTCTCATTTCCTACCTGAGAAAAAAGAAATGGGTAATAACTGTAACAGAGGAAAAAAATGTATTTTTTTACTAACATGTCAGCATGATCGTGTACTGATTCTACATTTAGGAGTCATTTTTTGGTCTGCCTTACCCCATGTGCAGATATCAGGGGACAAGAGAGCAAAAAGGTCTTGTCTTCCTCCCTGTGTGCTGATTCTTTGTCTCCTCTCATCATAGCCACTGTAGCATCCTGCCTCTGCATTCCTGGCCCCTGTATACAGTCTGAGCACAGAAGTCATTCGAGGGGAGGGAGCAGTGAGAATGCTTTTGTGTACAGATAGCCAGCTTTCTTGTAATAATTTATAAGGACTACATCAGGAGCACAAATTGGGGAATCTCAAGAACTGCCCTAAGTTGTGCTGATGGTTGTACATGACCCTGACCCTCACTGAGGAAGGTGCAAGCCACGTCTCTTATATCCTTGTACCACTGCTGGCATAAGAACAGCAATGAACCTGAGTTGATGGTGGACAACCTGTAGGTATTGCGAGAAACCACATGGTAAGGACAGCCACTGTGAATTTGTTGTCTCCAGCCAATGGGCTTTTTTTTTTTCTGCTGTGTAACTCATGTCCTAAACAGGGACCACAGTGCAAAGTGATGCGTGAGATAATGTGTCCATACAAGAAATCCACTTCTTTTTGTGTGCTAGGGTGAATTCAGGTGCATATTCTCTGGATTCTTTTATTACAGTGGATTTTGCTACTCTCCGAATTATTAGTGGATTGTTTGTTCTGGAGACTTGGAAGTAATTGTGAACATCTGTGAAACGCTAGTAGCATATGAGCATTGTAAGCAAGTATCCACACTATGAAGTGATGGTGTGAGCAACTGACGAGTTGTGTAAATTGACCTTTACCTGTCCTTTAATTTTCCAGTGCCATATCAAGCTAGGGTTTTTTAATATACAGATGGGGCTGAAATTAAGGTCAATATTTAACTTGCAACTTGAGCTAAGATTACAGCAAAACCAAATCTAATATCAAATTTCAAAGAAGCCTGCAGGAGTGGCTCTTAGATCAAAAAGTAATAGTTGATCTGACGTGCCAGTCTCATTCATGTATGGGCCTTTAGAAGAATGAAAGTATTAATTCGTATAAACATAAAGGCAAAACCTAGGGGAGTGAGAGCACTTTTCATCCAAGCACGTAGACAGAATTAAAGACTACAAGGAGGCATAGTTATAAATTTGATTAGCAAAATTTGTGAGAGAATTACAAAGTGTATTGCTATTATAAAGCTTTCAATTCCATTGAGCTTCTGACTGCCCGAAGCAGACCATTTTGCTAGCCATTGCTGAGCTCTGTGCTGCCCCACCTAGATTGCTACAAGTATTCCAGCAAATTATTCTAAAGCTAGAGCAGGCATGTCTAGATTATACTGCAGCCAATGTTATGACTGCATTTTTAATTACTGTGAGCTAACATAATTTTTTCCTTTATGAGGACAACTCTTGGAGACACTTCTCTTTGATTTTATTGTTTCTGTTGGTCTAAGATAAAAGCCACTCAAACTAAAGGAGTATAGACGTTCTTCTTATGAAAAAAAAAAAAAAAATGCCAGTGTGAACACATCTTACATGAAAAAAATAGTATGTCAGTTGTACTTCACGCTTTTAAAATTCTAAGCAATGATGTACACATGAGGTTTTAAAGTACCTTTAAACGGGACCTTATGATGCATATACATCTTGGGTAATTCTGGACTTTCTAAAAGCAAATACGGCATTACAGAATTATTTTTACACATATGCAGATTTAGTCACGTGTAGATCAACTATCGATAGCTATGTAGATGTTTTGTGGTAGAGAAGTGACATAGCAAACAGTATAGAATATAAAACTGAAATGGGCCATATTGAATTAATCTTCAGTGTTTGACGTATATTCATAAAGGATTTAGTTAAATCCTTAAATTCACTCATTCTCAACAGGTAAGAATTAGAACATTGCTATTTATAGTAGAAAAAATGGGTTGCTAGAATGGGTTGCTACATGACCTGGAGTCTTCTAGTCTAAATATCATTTAATCTAAATATACTTATCAGTGGCTCAAAAAAAGTTTTATGTTAAATAAAACTGCGTAGTCAAAAATCACTTGACTGAGATACAATGTATTTAGTGAATAGCCAATTTAAGACCAATATGAACAACCACCAAAACAATTGTTTAATGACAGCAGTTCTGCTTTGTAAGAATACTCTTCTGGGAGCTAGCGGTATACTGAATTTCCATTAGTTTCCCATGTTAAAGTGATCTTTCTCTTCCCTTCATAGATGCACATCTATATCCACTGGACCTTCATGAATCTTAGTTTACCTCTTGGCTGCATGCACTGGGAGGTCCCATTGGCATAAGCAGAATATAACTATGCCCTGGAAAAATAGGATTTCTGGATTCTTGTTTGTTCCCTGTGCTGGATGTGCAGTGCCTGTTCTTTCATTGCTCTGAATGCTGAGCAGACATTGCGCTCAAATATTAATCCTGCATAGATAACTCTTCCTCCTAGGTCAGCAGGACTGTTCATGGAAGGGCTTGATACAGTTCTGCATTTCCATTTTCAGTTACTGTTGAAATGGCCATCTCTTTTACCTGATAATGTGAATTTTTCACATGAAATCAGATAATTCTGTTCTGTTTAATGTTATCAGTTTAGAATTTAAATATTTTTCTTAATGCAATTCCATATATGTTATTCATAATTGTAAAGTATAGTTACTTAATCAAGTACATTTCAAAATACATACAGAACTGTTCAGGATAACCATCCAGTATCATGTGTGCCTATACTAATCTATAAGCTTATCTCTTCTGCCAAGTTTTTCACAAAGTAATGTCAAACTCACTGCATTTTGCATAACAAGTTATTTGGGTTTTTTAATGCATAAAATGTGGCTAGCATTGTTTCAATGTATATATGGATGTGACACTCCATATGACAGGGGGATATCAGTGGGAGTGCTGCTGTTAGAATAGGATCAGGTGCTCTGTTCTGTGTGGTAATACAATATCTGTATTTAAGATAGGTTGGGTATAAATTCTAGATTCTAATCTCTATGTTTCAATGTACATATGTATTAGTATACCTTGGTATACAAACCACTGTATTCATATATGTTCTTTACCAAGCTGGTGTTCCAGATGAGCACCAATCATACAGTTTGGTAACAAGTAATTTATTTTGTGGGTATGTATGAATACATATAAAAATAGCATTTATAGCTAAATATAACTTACTGCTATTCCAATGGATTTTATATTTTTAACTTTTTTATTGGTTGTAAATTAGATTAATTTCTCCGGTTTAATATTTTCTGTATGACTTTCTAATCAAGAGTTGTATCATGCAGAAAAAGAAACCAAGGAAAGTTATTAAATCCTACCTGGCACAGATAATGTATTTAGATTTCCTTGTAGTGGATGTTGCCCCATATTGTCACATGCAAATGAAACCTTTTTACAACTGATTGATTATTAGAATTACAGAGCATATTATAAAAAGAACAGTCATTTACAATAAATCTTTAGTTTTCTTTAGTTTTCAGTCTCGTGTTCTAGTAAGACTGTTTGGAAAGAAACCAAGTATTGGGATTTTGTGTGACTCACTGTGGTAGGTAATTCTTAATCTCTGAAAAATATACATTCTACAGTCCTTGGAAAGTACACTGTTGATTGTATAGGAGGTATTTGAATTGCTTAATGTATTACCAAACACTTGATTAGTAAATAATGCTTTACCTAAGTGAATTTTGCTTACAGAGAAATTCCATGCTAGGTACAACACACCACAGACTTAAAAGTAAAGGAGAACGTGTTTTGTTTTTCTCAAATCTGTGATCTGGAATGACAGCATAGGATGGAGTTATGCTGTGCCAGAAGCTCTTGGTAAAATCCAAAACCCCCACAAAATACATCTAGTTTCATGTTTTATTATGTACTCTGTATGTGTGAACAAGGCTCATCCATGCTTGCAAATCTTTTAAAAAGATGTTGCTATTATTACTGATGTGGATGTCTAGAAAATGTGAGCTAACTAATGTATACAAACATGCAGAGTACATATTTCTGATGTTGGAATAGTACAGAGTTAATGAAATGGCATGATTTTGCAGCAAGACCAGCAGAAATTTAATTATTCAGAGGCAGGGTTGTGAATAATTTTAGTTGGTTTTTGGCATACATCTTGGTGAAGTTAGTTTTGTTTCATGAAGCAGAAAGTTTTTGGAATGAGATATATGTTAGAGTTTATAAACTTGTTCACACTATTTCCTCTCACTACTAATCATTCTTATACCATGTGTTGTAAACTAAACAGTCCAGATTCCAGATGAATGTTGATGTCTGCAGTACAAACATCTGTTTTATCATCCTTTAGTACTGGTGAGTTATTTCCTCTGTTCAACCCTAAGTTGTCTATGGAAAAAATATCCATCTATGAATTAATCAGGTCCCATTATCCCTTGTTACTCTGGCTTCAGCACAGTTCTTCACCATGTGAGATTCAATGTTTGTATTATTTTAAACCAGGCCTTGCTCTCTTAATAGAGTTTGAAGTTGCTACTGCTCTTTACAGAAATGTTTTAAGTTTTTCATAGGTGAATGTACTAAATAGGTTCTTATAACCTACCTTACCTAATTTAACCTTTTTTTTTTTTTTTTTAAATTTGCTATGTTTTTGACTTATCTGGGTTATTCCTTTTCCTCCTATAATCCTATATATTTGAAAGTTAGCTGTAGAAACCTTTGCTAAACTTCTCATAGTGTGACTGTCTTCATGGAAGTCACATCTCATATTTAGTTGCTTACTTCATTGGTCTTACTTGCTTAAATACTCTGCTCTATCAGGGTTTAAGGATTTAATCCTTTACTACACTTAAGTATTGCATCACATATATAGGATTAAAAAAGCCAGTGACCAGGCTGAATAATGCTAGGAACCCAATTTCTGTATTAATCTGGTGAGAACTGTGAGTTAATGATAGTCCTCTCAGACAAGTTAATTTTCCTTCCCTGTTTCATTTCAGCTTTAAGCATTTGAGTTTGGATTTTTCTGAAAGGAGCCGAAAACCGGGGTTGTTCTCTGAAGTACATGAAGAAGGCAGGATCAAAATCTGTAAATAAAAGTTCTGCATAGAATCAAATACAATAATTTTATTAGAATATTTGTTAGAGTTTTGTATTACAGTTGTGAGACTAAATTCACTCTATCAAATAAGAAACAAATTACAGTATCCTTTGTGCAAGGATCTGTCATCCTTATGTCAGGATAGATTCAGGTTATTCTCTAAGTTCATATCCAGTATTTTTTATCACATTTTTAGTTTTCTACCCCAAGTATATATTGGGAAGATTACTGTTACACAGGCTTTCCAAAAGATTTCCATGTTGCAATGAGCTTGCTGCCAGGCCTCAAACAAAATTCAGGAAATGTATTCAGCCATATATATTCATTCAATAGAATGATATCAGTGATACTGGCTGAGCAAAGTAAAGTCTTAACACTCAAGCCATTAACATTACTCTGACTACAGTACCTTAATTTTTAATGAAGCCGTACTGTTTATTCCAAAACTTCAAGGAATGTCCTCAGTATCATTTTGAAATTTCCAACTGATTGTGATGATATATGAAAGATCTGGTTTCTCTTAGGTTTATTTGATTTTACTTAACGTATCTTAGCCCTGTGGAGCATTTCCAAGTGGTCAAGCAAAGAAAGTCAGAAGCAGCCTAGAAGAGAAAAACAGGGACTTGTGTTTTGGGGAGAAGGAAGAAGGAAAGGCAATGGAAGTTATAGTTGGTGAAATGGATGGAATTAGGATCAGTGAAATGAGGATTCTGGTAGAATTTTTTGTTGTCAAAAAATATGATTTTTTCAAATACAAAATGTTTTCTTAAAATGAACAGAATTTTCATCATCTTGTTGAGAAGCAGATGAGCTGCTCCATTTTTATCTCTGTTTTCCAGTCAAGCAAGCAAGAGCCTGAGGGAAGCAAGAAGATACACAGTTATTTAATTTACTAAAATGCAGCTATTATTTCTTCATTTTCAAGGCCTTCTTGTGCAGGAAGCTTCCAGATCTGAAGATCGACATTCACTGCTTCACACGTCTCAAACTGAAAAATATTCCACACATGAAGTCTTGTAACATCTTGCAGTAAGACACTTGGAACCAATTTACATGTTGCTCCATATGCAGGGTTTCATTTTGCCACTGTACTGTGGAAAGAACTATTGCCATTAGACAAGCTCTGTTTGGATTGGGGAGGCTCGTGGAAATACATCTAGCTGCTCGCAGTTTAGTCAAAGAATTGTGGAGCTGTATACCTTGTCAATCAGTGTTCTGCTATTCCAGTCTCTTTTTTTTTTCCTAACACAGGCTTTATGTGGACTGGTTTATCAGTAAAAGTCAGTTACGTCAGACATGTTTCATATGTCACGTTATTGTTTACTATTGGAAATGATCCACTTCTGACTTCTTGGGTGAAATTAATAGCATTGTTAAAAATTGTAAACTGCCTCCTGGCTTCATTATAATAGGCTTGTATGACCATGATCATGATGACACCTACAGTTTATTATTAATCTCCAGCAATTTGAGCAAGGAATTCTGAGGCTTGGTAAGTTGGAAAATTAAATTATGCCTTTCTTGGTCCTTCTAGATGTAATTCAGTTTGTCATTCGCATATCTACTACTTCTTAAGGATGGCTTATTGATTATATGGAGTTTAAAAGTCAGAGCATTATATAATTCCTTCCTGTTTCAACATTTCACAGTATGGTAGTAATATACAAACTATCGATGGAAAAATTATAGTAAGGTAATAGTACAATTATTCTTTAATGTATATGTTTTCGGGAGTTAAAAAGAACAAGTAACAGTCTATCAGCCTCATGCTTAGCATACGTGTGTGGTGCATGTGATTAACTGATATGGCTCACACAGTTTTTATCACTGTGCTTTGATTTTTATCACACTTTGTGAGTCAGGGTCCATTAGCTTCAATAAAAACTTGGATTAGAAACATACAGTGACCATGTCTGTGTTCTAGGAATTGGTATTAAAACTTCAGTATTTGGGATTCATGCTTCTAGGAAGGTGTAGTGGAATGCTGTGATACAGGGGTATCTTTTGGAAAGAAGCCATTTGTGGTCAGTATAGATTCTTTTCAAGGTTGTTAACCTCTGTATCCTTAAACTATATTTATATAGCTGCCTAAATTATTTCTGCAGTTTCAGCTGGAATATATTGCCCAACCAAAACAATTGTGTAACACAGCTGTTACCTTTTGCCCCATAGATGCCTACCTTTCAGTTATGGCTGAAGTAATCTCTGGGTAACTTCTAAGACAGTTGAACTGGTTAAAATTTTTCATGTGCACGTGTTTGAATATTAATTAGGTTGTTAGGCTTAATAACATTATTATTACTGCATTTTGTCAAGATACAGGACTGTCGTCCAGAAAGTCTATCTGTTGGCTTTACAATCTTGCCTAAGGCATATTAGCTTGGCAACTGTTTTGTTAGAATTTGGAGAGTATTTGTTGTATTCACCTATTGTTGCTAATATGTTTAATTCTGTAATGTGAATGCACTGGAAGGCTACGATAAATGCATGGTTTTCTATTATAAATATTTAAATTTCAGTCTTTTTTAAAATGAATGCATGTTATGTGAAACTGAAGATATATAATAATACCTTGTTCTATTTAATTTTCTCTTGACAGTGCTTGTGTATTTTCTTCCTCTCTTAGCAGTCTCAGTTTCTGCATCAGAATGGCATGTTCACATTTGAAAAGTTTTTTACCCGAGACTTGCATCTTTTTCCAGAATACTGGTATCTTACCCGAAACTTGTCTGGTAGCTCCAGAGAATGGTAGCATGTGAGCTAAGACAGCACGGTACAGTTTAAATCCAAAGTCCATGTTCCTCACTGAGGAACCATGTCATGACAAAGTATTTTGAGGTTAGTGTGAAACTTGAAGGCTGATTTTTCTGACAAATACCAGGTCCAGATTTGTACACTGAATCTGCCTATCATAGAAATCTAGGTCAGCTCATCTTCTCTGACTTTTTGCTGTTATCACAACCCAGGCGTAAGAGACTAGGGACTGATTTTTATCATGCAAGATATGGAGTATATCATATGAATTAGGGTAGTATCATTTTGCTTCTCCAAATATGTGTGCTTTGGTGGAGGGACTTGAGAGAGCAATGATAGAAGTTTCCTGTTGAACACAAGAGGAGATAAGTACTTAACTAAGTGCCCAAGCCAACAGCRTAATAAAAAAGGAGGCACTTCAGTTTCCTAAAGCTCAAATTATCTTTTTAAGAGCAAATTCCAAACTCTGAACCACTGGAGTTTGTGTAGTAAGTGTCACACTGACATTTTGTACTGCCCATAATGAGATGAACCCACAACTTACAGCATTAGCTACATCTACCTGTCCTGTGTTTTATCTAAATCTAGCTGTCCTGGAAGTGTCTTTTTGTATAAATATATACTAATATATATAAAATACTCTAGGTAGGCTGCCTGTCCTTTCACAGTCGTATTGATAGTGGACAACTCTATCGGGTTTGCCGTGGGTGTGGCCACGGGTGATGTTTCTAGGAGGTATAACATTTGTGGGACTGGAAGGCATTCACCACCCTGCCTGAGGCAATAGTGAGGCGGTTACATTACATCCATGTGCACTGTCCATTTCACTCTTCCATATCCCTGATGAAAAGTTGGTAATTTAGCCAGAATCATTTTTAAGCTGCATAAGTAAGAACATTTCTGCAGTGTGCATTTTTAAGTTCTCTTCTAATGGAGAGTTATTTTGTCCTTTGCTAGGCCTTTTTATTTTAATGGTTGCAGAGGTTAATGGGATGTCTTGTGTTCAGATTTTAATGCTACCTTTATATGGCTGCAGAAAATAGCTTAGTGATACAACCCTTATACTTGTAAGCCTGAGGATCCCTGGAAGCATAGGTCAGTTGCAGTATATTAAGGCTCTTCTTCACTCAGAGCCACTAAAATTTTAACCTTTTTTATGTTTGCATGCAAATAATTATGTATTGTAGAGTTGCACAATTCCCAGCTTTCCCCCCCAAGCCTTGTTATGATGTGCTATTGAGCTGAAGATAAGAACCTATGTCCCCCTTTTGGGCTCTGTTCCAGCAGTGCTTAAGTACTCAGGAACAGATGCGTCTTTCTCATACTGTCTGCTGTTTACTTGCAGTTGTTACTCAGTTCCTTTAAATCACAGCACTAAGATGCCAGCAATCCAGATACCAGAGATTCTGCTTCATTTCTCCCATAAAGAAATCTGATTTGGCAGTTTTCTGTTCTTTGACTGGAACTTTTTAAGACACCTTAATTTTATGTATTTCGGCTTTCTGTAAAATACTTCATATGCTGTAAATGAAGATGTATCATCTCAGAATCAAGAGTCACATGTTTAATTGCAAATTACTTGAGCTTACTGCATTTTGGTGTAATTCCGTGATGTCCTCACCCAAGAAACAGCACATGATTATTTGTAAGCTTGCCATATCTAGGAGGAAATTTGATAAGGCTTTCAGAATCTGCATTGTAAGGCCAGTAATTGCTGTGATCCAATAAGGGAGCCCTCTGTGGTGGCATCACTCGAGAGAGTAAGCGTGGTGTGACTGCTGCTGGCTTCTCGGATCACGCTGTCTAATGCAAGATTAATGAGGAGATGATGCTTTGTAACAAACATCTAACACTGCCACCAGGTCACAAGTTTGATTTGAACCAATCAATATAATTCATTCTCCTAAAGGTAGCTAATGATAGCATGCTTATGAGAAATGAAATGGCCTGCAATCTAAGACAGCCTGCTTGTTCTTACTGTGTCAGCTTTAAAGAAACAGTATTCATTTTATAATGTCATCTAAACCTTGGAAAGAAAGGAGAGTTTCAATTCAGAGGGAAAATGTTAAGAAAACTTTAAAAAAAAATGAAACTCAAGAAAACTGAACTAAGGGAATCCTTAAATTAAAAATAAATTTGAAATAAAACTCAGTGAAACGTAAGGGGAAAAAGAAGAAAGTCTCATATTCTCTGAGTTAATAGTATCTGAAAGAGAAAAAGAGAGTTTGATTTGACCTTGGGGTTTAAGGATCTGATGTACATTAATGTCTGTGTTCTTAAATAGGAGTGACTCACACGCCTATGAAAGGCACGGGGTCAAGACCCCACCTATGTCATATTGACCCATCTGAGGACAGAGAGAAAGAAATTGGACCATCATTCTTCTCCTCTTCTTTTACTAACAGAGGGCCAGATAAGTTTCTGATGTAACCTAGATGAGTTTTTTGGTGTTTAGTTTGTGGTTTTTTGTTTGTTTGTTTGTTTGTTCCCCCCCAATTATACCACCTATATTAATTCCAGAAAGTAAGTATGGGACACAGAGGAGGGCATGTATTCAAGTATTTCCCTCAGAGATGATCCTATGAGAGACTGAACAATCTGAGAATTAGAGGGCAGAATGAGGAAACACAAAGGCAAGATTTTCTTCTGAACTTCTCGCTAAAACCTTTGAGCTGGATTTTGCATTCTTGCTTCTATCTAAGTAATATTGTGCTGTGAAAGTGTTGGCAGTGAATTACTGTAGCTACACATGGAATAAGATACTGTAAAATAATGGAGCTTGACTTTTGAGCTCTTGATTATGAGACTTCAGTTTTGCAAGCTGCAGAGTAGGAACTCCCTACTTTTTTCTTAAAAAAAAAAAAAAAAAAAAAAAAAAGAAAAAAAGTTCAAATTCTCTAATGAAAGATTCTGATTTTCATAGCAAAATAGAATTGCTGTGCTCTAGGTATATATAGGACCATACTGACCTGGCTCCAGTTACTTCTTAGGTACAAAGCAGTATTTCAAAAAATCATGACAATTTATTTCCTAAATGAAAATAGTATTTGCTTAATATTTAGGATACTTGCTTGTGTGGTACTTTCTTTCTGTCTAGATCGGTAACATCATAAACTTTGTAAATGTTAGCATTATTTTAGTTAACAATGTTACATTCCTAATACCTGGAACAAATTGAAATTGTCACCAGAAATATCAATTTGTCATCAAAATATCAATACCAGATCTAGAAAAGGCATTAAAAGCCAGGAGAATTTTCCTGCTAACATCATTTTCCAGGAGCACAGGTGCACCAAAACACTCCCTTGCAGTGAGTAAGCAATCTATTTGGTGAGTAAGCCACTTCTAAAGCACTGAATAGCAATTCTAATAGCAATTCAGACTCATATTTTGCCACTTTTACACAGTTGTAAGAAGGATGTATATTGTCATTAGATGACATTTCTTAATGTTTAGCTTTCTAGTTTTCATCGTACAGTAGCGGTGAGAACAAATTAATCACCCCTAGCTGCAATTTGAGGATCTTTGCTTCAGTTACTGAAGCAATATCTTTTTTATTTGATTTCTTCCCCATCGATTGCATTTTTCCTTCCAGACTGCACTGTGATCAATTGCTATTGTGTTTCTTGGATTAACTTGGATTTCTCATCTTTTCTATTTCCATTTCCTTTTTTCTATTCCAGTAAGTGCTTTAAAGTTTTAAATGTTTAAATAGAACCTCTTTCCCATAAAGCTTGGAATTTGCCAGGATCCCTTCCTAGAAGAGGAGCATGGTCTAATGGTCAACACACACCTGTGAGATGGACACTGCTCTGTTCCTACCCTAGTTGATCTACTTTTGTGGCCTTAGGCAGGTCTCTAAACTACCTACCAGGAGAGCCATGAGGATTAATTTTGAACAGGCAAAGTGCCATGTAATGCTTAACATTATGTCTGACTCTAAGAGTACTGTACCTTTACTGCCATCCTTGCAAAAACAGTCTGTGATGTTAGTGGGGGAAATTGTGTTTTTTCAGTGATCTTGCCTGAAAAATGACAATAAGCTTCCTGATTCCAGCAGTACAAATTCATAATTGCACAGACTTTCTTTTCATGATGAAATCAAACTCTGTCATTTGTGTTTCTCCTTGGCAACTGATATTTCTGCTAAAATTTCCTGTAACTCTTAGAGAATAACAGAAGTTTGYCTATATTTGTGAGGATCCATGTTGAAATAAATTTCAGAGTTGTTGCTATCCATAGTCCTGGAACAGAAGATGAAAAAAAGAGAGATCCAGAAAAAAAATATGCTAAAACTGATGTCTGGAGAAACAAAGTAGTACATAATGCTGTTCATTTTAAATTGTAATTACTTACACATGAAGGATATTGTAAAGGAAATATTCAAAGTAGTGAATTTTGTCAGCTTGTTAATAGTTTGATCAGACTTGTCTTTCATAACAGACATTTTATCTACATCTTTAGCATTTACCTTATTTTTATTACTGTGTTGCCTGGGAGCTCAAGTCAGACTTTTCTGTAATTGCTTTCTTTTGATTTAATTTTTCTTGAATATGAGTGACAAGACCTTACATGTAATCACTCTGTTTTACTCTGATTAGCACTTTGTATCCTGACATTAATACTTCTCTGTCTTTCCTGGTAACATCTCACCCAGAATATCTTAGTGTTATCTGTGCCACATCACAGTGATTGCTCATAGTCATCCTCTGATGGACTAATTCACCCTCTTCTTTCTCCTCATTTGTTATTTCCAACTTGTCACAGGAATTCTTACTCCTATGTGTACGACCATGCACTTTATTTTGTCTAATTTCATTCTGTTTCTGTTACTGCAGAGTTACCCGTTCTCCTTTGGTGTGGAATAAAGTCTTTCTTTGTACTAACAGCTTATCACAGACCTAATTTCTGTGCCAGGGTCACAAGGGAAAATATTAAGTATGTCTCAAGACAGATACTTGAGGAATTACCCTAACAGTTTCTCTCCAGCCTGATACTTTCAATTGTTTTCTCTTTAGTGAGTTTTATAGAAATACAAGGACATATATTCCAAATTTTCCTGTTAAGTTTATACATGGATCTTAGATTGTATAAATCATACTGAAGTGTGAAAATGTATCCCCCAACAGTGATCAGAAAAGTCTCTAAGAGTTTCCAGACATTCTTCAGGTATTTGCAAAGCAGCTCCATTCAGACCACTGTGCCAGCACTAAAATTTCCAAGCCGAACATCACATTTCAGAAGGCATCCCTGCAATTGTTACTTGCTCTGACTCAGCCCCCGTGTAACCAGGGCTGTGCTCTGGAGCTGCTAGTGGCATGTGTTTTTGAGCACCTTTCAATAGCAGAACAAGCCAGTGTTTGTCAGTAACTGGAGTTCAAGTTGTGGCATCCATATGCACGTGCTCAGGGCTTTATTCAGTCCGGTCTTGAACACTGCCAAGGATGGAGACTACACAACCTCTTTGGACAACCTGCTCCAATGCTTGGCTGGTGAAAAATTTTATCCTTACGTCAAGTTGGAGCCTTTCTTGTTTCAATTTGTCCTTTTGTGTCTCATCCTTCTGCCACTCAGTGATGAGAAGAGCTGGGCTCCATCTTCTTGGTAACCTCCTCCCAGGTATTGAAAAGCTGCCATTAGGTCCTCCCAAAGCCACCTCTTCTCCAGGCTGAACAAGCCCACCTCCCTCAGCATCTCCTCACCCAGCCTCTGCTCTAGTCCCCTGACCATCTTGGTGGCCCTTCAGTGAATTCACTCTGGTTTATCAACATCTTTCTCATACTGGGAGGCTCAAAACTGGGTGCAGTATTCTTGATGCAGTATTCTCAATACAGTTGAAAGCGTGCTGAGTGAGGGGGGATAATCACTTCTCATGATCTACTGGCTATGTGCCTGGTTGTACAGGCCAGGATGCTGTTGCCCTTTGCTGCCAGGGCACACTGCTGGCTTGTGTTGTCGCTGCCAACGTCCCCAGCTGCCCAGCCAGTTGGTCTCCAGCCTGTACTGCTGCATGGCGTTTTTCCTTCCCAAGTGCAAGACTTTCATTCGTCCTTGTTGAATTTCATAATTTCCTGTCAGCCCAACCCTCTAGCCTATCTAGGTCCCTTTGACTGGCGGCCCTGCTCTTGAGCATATTTGACTGGTCTGCCCAGTTTGGTGTCACCTGGAAACTTGGTGAGAGCACACTTTGTTGCCTTCTCCAGGTCATTGATAGATGTAAAACAGAAATGGTCCCAGTATAGACCTGTGCAGTACTTGTTACAAGCCTCCAGTCTGAGGACAACCCATTAACCACTACCTTCTGAAAGCAACTATCCAACCAGTTTTTTACGCATTACATCAATTCAGTTATTACATTAAGTAGCATTTTATTGTAGAAATGCATTTAAGCCATGATAGCGAGGGACCAGGATAGTCTGGAGAAAAGAAAGCTGTGGATAATACTACTGCTTTTTAATCTAAGCTTTAAAACCTAAAATGATTTCATTTATTCTTAGCTGATCCTGAGCTAGGAAGTCTGAAACTGGATGCTCAGTGGAGCGCAGTGTAGAGGCATCCAAGCTGGTGCATTATAATAATTTATAATGATATCTGGAATCTAGTGAGGTTCACTAACTCAGATGAAGAGCTGTGTGAACAATGTAACTTCTGAACTCAGGCTTGCCTGAGAATCATTATAGTCATATCTGTGTGCTGTTGCTTAGGCATGGTGGACTTAAGCTAGCATGCACATTACTATTTTAAGTATCTCTGCACCTGTGTCCTGATTTATCTGCAAAGTAGGTAGCCCACCCAGAAATTTGACTTGAGTTATTGGCTATGGGCTGACAATGGGGTCTCTTACTAACTAGGTAGTTGAGTCTGAGCACATGTCTTTAGTTCATATTTTCCAAGGCAACCTCCTGCTTGTATTTTGCACGTGATTTGGCAAATATAAATTGAGTCATTTGGCAAGTTTGTTATCTGATGTCATTTACAAATTAAGCAGATTTTTAAATGATCCTGTTTACCTTTATAGTTTTTTGCAATTGTAGAACCCCTTTAACACTAGGCCCTGAACATTTTGGTCTTGATTTTGCTTCAGTTGAAACTTCTGAAAAACTTGCCACTAATGTCAATGGGAACGAGGTGGGGCATGTCTATAGAATAAAGACATTATGTCGGCTGGTAGTGGTGCAATGTGTGTGAACAAAGCTGGTTTATCTCACTAAATGTTAAGAGGTTTACCTGAAATCACTTTCAATATCCTTTCTTGTTCTCTATATAGTAAAGTATGTAATTAGGGAACATGTTATACAGCAAACTCAGTTTGAAAAATTGATTTTTAAAGCATAAAAGAGGCAGTGACTGAAGTCCTGCCAGGCTCTATTGAATACTCACATGTATTATATTGTAAACATAATACGATTATACTGTATGTTGTCATAATAATTGGCAATGGTATTAGAGTCAGTCATTGAGCGCTTTGTTCATGTGGTAATAGATGACAAGGGCTACAACGTTTGTTGGCAGCAAACTTGTTTTCCTTTCTGTTTTTCTTAGTAAATTGGTTTCAAAATAGTTTTGTGGGTTTTTTTTAAACTGACCATCTTAGGATCCAGATGGCTTTATCTCTTTTTAATGAGATTTGGGACATTCTCTTTAAAAGTGGTGTTCGCTCAGTGCTGCCAGAAAGGCTGCATTCTTCACTTTTCTCAAAGCATGGCACTGTGACAACAGAGATAGGGAAGGCTTAGTAGTGATCAACAGTGCAGAGGGGTGGATTATGTCAGATTCATTAGGATCCAGGGCTGAAAGGTAGCATGAGTCAGGAGAGAACATAAAAACTGAGTCTGGAGGCCAGCGAATAATTTTAGGTTACTGGATAGGAACAGCTTATCCATTAGTCTCCATAGGCTTGATTCTGTAATCCTAACTCATGCAAGCCATGTCACTGGGTTCCAGCGGGCTGCCATGTGACGGGAGCTATTCGTTGTGAGTAAGTGTAGCAAAACTCCTCCATATATTTGCAAAGGTCCTGAAGGGACAGCCAGGATAGATAACAACTGGGAAAGGGGCATTTTTCCTGCTGAAACTTCAAGACATTTGTTACTGAGTGAGTTGCTGGAGTTTTACAGGACAAGACCCTCTTAAAATGATTTCTTTTAAGATCCAGACCATATATATGACAGGACTCTGCAGGATCCTGAAAGGCAATTTGTGGTGGCTTGAGGCATTCACAGTAGGCATGCATTTCAGTTATGATGGAGTGAATTTCACCTAATACAAGTTTAACAGCTGAAAAAAGGTTGCCTGTACCAGCTTTTCATCTTCCATCAAATTCAGACTATAAGCCCCGACTACTTAGCTTCAGATTCCTGTGAAATCAGCACCAACACACACCCTATGCATCACCATTCTTTCACCTTTACGTATATCCTTCACTTTTTGCCAGTTTGAGTCAGCTCTCGCTGACTTCAGTTGCACATGATATAGCCATATGCTTCCACCCTTTCTAGGCTTCCCTGCCTTTTCTTGTACTGTTTATGTACCTGTCCTGCCTGTCCCTGCGTCAATCATTTTCCATCTCATTTCATGTTGTGTACCGCTCTCCATCTCAAAGTCCATTTGTGTCTGTCTTCATTCTCAGTCAGTATTATTCTTTAGTGCCTGGTTCTTTTTCAGTAGTCTCCTTTGGATTACCGGCTGCAGAATATGCCACCTGCATGTATCTCTAGTTCTGCCAGCAGAACAGGAGTTGCAATATAATCAGTTCTACAAGAATGTCTTGTTCCTGCAAAGCAGGCATAACTTTATTCTGTTTTACACTGATGTATACACTTCGGCTTTCTTTGTTGACCACACAAGTATTCTGAATCTGCCCAGGTAGCTATATAGAAGGGATGGTATTTAGCTACCATGAGATGTCTCTACCTGTAGTCAGCATTTAGAAACGCTGTGTATCTGCGAGTGAAGAACAGCACCGTTAGTTGAATCTTCAGAGGGAAATGGAAATTGGTAGAATACTTGCCCGAAGTGATATTTATCATGTCCTCTATCACTCTTTCCTCTTGAAAATGCTAGCAGATGTGTGACCTCGTATGTGGTGCGGTGCAGTATGGGGTAATAGCCCAGTACTGAGTCATAGGGAAAAGAGGCATCCGTTTGAACTACTAATACAATATCTTAGTTCTTTAGGGATCTCCTGTCCAGGGGATGTCCTTCTATAACTGTGTTTAGTTTGTGAACATCTTTTAAAAATCATCACTGAAAATGGTTTAGTAATTTAAGACTATGTTGMAAAACAAATTAAATAGTTGTTAAATACAATATCTCAACAATTTCCAGCTAGAAAGCACAAAAATTAACATTGTAATGTTTTTTCAACATTGTAAGGTTTTTATTTACCTGCTGGGATATCATCTGGTATCTGATGAAATTGCTGCGGTATTTCCTCACTAAGATGTAGTGAGATGTGCATGTGTATATTCTAATGCATAGTGGATTCTCAACTCAGGTATAATCATTGCAAACTACAGATGTTCCAAGTGCTTTTCTCCTCAATATTCTGATTGTTAATTATGTGGCTAATCAGCATTTTAAAACAAAATTTGCACCTAAAGAGTCTGTTCATCCAATGGGGACATGCTAACAGGTTCTCCCGCTACACAAGTGCTCTGCACAGTAAGACATGCATTAGCTGCCTGGGATCAAAACAGAATCAGAACAGGAGAGTTTTCGTAGCACACAAGGTAGCTGAAAATTGTTTTTTCAAAACYGCTATGAATTTTTTGTGGTGTACTTTACACCCTGTGAGGGGAAATCTATTCATGCAACAGTGCCCAGTACTGTAATTGGGACTGATCTAGCTTGTACTTTAACCATGTAAAAAAAATCCTGTTGTCTCTACAGTTTTTTGTGACTTTTGTCCACTCCGCTGCTTTAGCAGTCAAGCTCTTTAGACCATGAAAAATCTTGAAGGCGCGGCTGTGCTTAGCCACACCTCTTTCTCTGAAGGGAATGGCAGAATCTGATAGAAAGGTTTCCTGTACTAGAGCCAGTAACCAGTAGTTGGGCCTGTTTATATCCTCTAGACTGGAAAATTCAGAAAAGGGTAGGTTTGACATTCTTGGTATTCTAAGGTAATATGCTTGAAGGGACACAACAACCTAGCCTTAGGAAAATACACCCTCCAAATGTTTACAGCTTTTTTTGTACCTTGTACCAAAGAAGGAAAGGAGCACATGAACACAGCTTTTCCTTGATGAGTCATTCCTTACAATTCTCCCTTTGATAAAGTTATTTGCAAAGAGGCCTAAAGCTGTTTTCTTCAAAGTGACACCGTTTATTAGAAAACTGAAAGAGCATGAGTTAGCTTCTGCTGCTTGCACGTTGATAAATTTACACTTATCTTGCTTTGGAGGCAACTCAAAGGGCAAATGCAGAGTTTGTAAGCATGAGTGCTGCACCGCTTTGGAGTCATGCTAAACTCTTTGCACTTCATAGTACCCTACCCTTTCAACAAGTACTGTGGAAAATGTTGGCTGTCATCTTTTAAACAGTACCGTATTTGCATTTCTCTTGATCATCTGTCCCTGAGCAAAGTTCAGTAGGTTGAGGAAGTATTGTTTAAGTGCAGTTGATCTAAAAATATATCAAAAGGAAAACTACTGTATATGAACAAATTACGGAGAGGCTTTATATAGGCTTGTTGATGTCTGTAAATACATAAAACAAGGAAGCAGCAGCTTATGACATGGTTATTTCTGGAAAAGCGGAAGATCTGACTGTCATTATTACACCATGCACAGAGCCAAGCAGTTGCTCCTGAAGAAATTGTGAGTGGAATTAAGAACCCCCAAATTAGAAAATTAGAACTGTTTCCATAGTGTTACAAACTCCTTGCTCCAGACCTTGCCTCTGCAAATCAGTGACAAATCACATATTAATGTCAATGAGATTAGGTTTAGGATTTTCGCTTCCCTCTCCGACCTATCTTTTCTTTAAACAAAACCCTTTTCTTTTCCTTTCCAGGGAATACCCGTTCTGATGATAAGGCTGAGGATCTAACAATCTTTAGTGATTTCTGGCAGATCTCAACATAGAGTATTCCAAAATTAGTGAAGTGGTGTCAGCTCACTTCTTCAGAAGAGAGAATAAAATATATTTACTGTATCCACAGGGGGRAAAAAAGCTAGAAGGAACTACTAAGTCAGTTAATTTGCTCTCTGTATCATAGGTCATTATTACCCAGTTACCTCTGCATAGAATATATTGTGTTCAACTGCAGTAGTAAGCATGCAAATATATGCTGAGCTATAACACTCAAAAATGTATCCAGACTTGAAGACCTCAAGAACTAAAGATGCTATTGAGAATTCCCATGGTAATTTGAGTTACTTACAACTTGTTTAATATGCCATGTTTCCTACTTGAACTTTGTGTTTACGCTAAAGAACCCTGTAGGAGCCAGTATCTTCTGTGATATATTAAGTCAAGCTAGTTAATAATGTTAACAAGTGAACTTTAAGCCTTTCCTTCAAACATGTCACTGTAAGGCATTTTCCTCTTTGAATCATTTTGTCTGCTTTTTTGTATTCTGTTTTGAAAACATTCTTTCTAACACCAAGTGGTGTTTCACTGCACGTTTCACCAGTGTTGCATATAGCTGTATAAAGCTGTGTTGCTTTTGTGTCTATACATACAAGGATCATATTAGGGGTTGTTTTTGCTACAATGTTAGCTGTTTGTCACCTGTAATCCTTGGTACCTTTCAGACCATGTGTTTTCCAGGGAGGAGACTTGGCTGCTAGTGGAGCTTTTAGTTCTAATCCCTTTGCATTTGGCTGTATTAAGACATGTTTAATTAGAACGGGCTTAGTTTATTAAGTGATTCAAATTGGTCTACATGACTATCTTCAGCTTTCATCCCCACAATTTTATTAATCTCACAAATCTTACTATCATGGATGTATATATTTATTTCCAAATCACTGATAATTTATATTTATTTCCAAATCACAAATGATAAGCCCTTAAGTTTGTTACAAGTCTCCATTCATTATTACTTTGTTAGATCTTTCAGTTTTCAGTCCATTTAACAGATTTTATTGATATTGTGTTGTGCTAATTTTCATAATGAGAATGTCATACACTATTAAGTCAACTGCTCTCCACAAATATTTTACAGATATCCAATTACTTTCATCAGCCAAACATCTGTCTCATCAAACAATGCAGTAACTTCATTTTACAAGGTATGTTTGCCACAAAACTGGGTTGACTGATATTAGTTATATTTCGGTATTTTAATTCTTTATTAATTTTATAACAGCTTTATTACCTGGAAGTAACGTCAGACTAACTATCCATTAGCTCTCTGAGTCATCTGCTGGCCTTTGTTATTATTGGCACAACATTAGCACTTTTCCAGTCAAATGGAATTGCCCTGGAATGCCTGAATTTATTAAAATAAACATGATTAGTTCTCAGGCCTCCTCAGTCTTAGTTCTTAGGTGTGAGGTAGATGGATTGGCTGATTTTAAAATGTTTATTTCTAGTACCTGTTGTATAACATCCTGCTTGGTTACTAAGGGACTGGAAAATAGTTCGACATCATCATGTGACATAAGAACATCTGTCCAAATATGGGATAGAAATATTTCTACAAATTTCTGTCTCTCCTGCATTGCTATTAAAAATTTTATCATTTCCATCTGGCAAAGGGTTTATATAACTGCTAGGACTATTGTAGTCTTGATCCCTTTTTTTTTCTTTTTAAATTCTTCATGTTACATTGGTCCTGTCAGCTGTGGACTTTCCGCTAATGTTTCTAGCTTGCCTTACCGATTTTTTTCCCTCCATAACTCCTAATTCATACAGATTATTACTGTTTCTCTTTATCTTCATTTATTATATAGTACTTTTTATTACGAACTACTGCTCACACTTGAGTAGTGAAAGAAGACACAATTTTTAGCCAAAATTACCTTCTCCTTGACTGTGGAGTTACAAATTCTTGATCATCCTAAGATTTATTTTTAAAGAAACTTCTCACTTTTGACTTTCCCACATCAATTTCAATCATCATTTTAATTACTCTGCTAGGATACTGAAGTTGCAGGTTGCTGACAATTGTAACACATGTACCACGCTCATGACTTTATGCAGCAGCGTCTCCCTCATCTCTCTTACTCATTCTGCCCTCTTAGTGTGTTTTTCTTTTTAGCATTTAAATCAGGTGAATCATTGCACAATGTTCACTAATAATAATGGCATCATTCTTTTGCATTGGTGATAATTTCATGTTCTCTGGCTTATTACCTCTTCCAATCTCAGTACATAAAGGCCTGAAAAATACCATCTTTTAATACCCTTTGCCACGCTAATTCAATTTCTTCAGGGACTGTTTGAGCGTGTACTGTATTTGCCTTCTTACCAATTTCCTCAGGTGTTGCTACTTCAACATTCTTCTGCCTACTCCAGCTTATCTCCAGATCAGAAAGAGGTAACACTTCCACCGTCCTCTTTTAGAGTTTTTCTAAGAGGTAAGATTACCATGGGAGTGGATTTTCATAAAAGCTCTGTTAATGAAGTCTTCCCAAGTCATGCACTTGTTTGTCTGTTATCCATCTGACCATACTCACTCTGAGGATAATGCCATCTGTTCCAGAAGTGATGCTGCAAAAAGGAGATTTCAGATATATTTCATCACAACATTATGTTCTCTATGCAAAATTTTCACCAGCGTGCCTTCCACAGCAGTATACCAGCAGAAGCCAAAAGTAAATCTCTTTTTTTTTGATGGTCTTATACAGCAGGCTCTCCTTTTAATTTTGTGCATTTTGCCTGGGTGACTCAGACTCCTGCATATCTGGAGGATGTGTAAGCTTTTCATTCCAAACTAGTGTCTGTTTTTCTTTCTTGTTTTAGAATAGTGTGTAGTAAATTCAATGGGATGAAATAAAGGGTGTTGAGGGAACTATAGCATCCAGCTGATTTGTTAGTGATGTTGAAGGCTGCTCTCCAGGAGTAGAGCACACGGTATATTTTGCAGTGAGTGTTCAGATTTGGTCAGCATTCAGAAACAATAGCCATTTGGAGGTGATAAACAAAAAATGTGGCTTGGACATACCTCCTTGCTTTAGTATTTTAAATCAAATGCCTTCCAAGGGCAGGGCCCTTAGTGCAATTCTCCCCTCTGACTTCCTCTTTCCTTCCTGAAATAAAATAATCATCGCTGTAGGTACTCCCAGCAAAAACTGTTTCCTTAATACACGTATGTTGCAAGTAAGCCTTTAAAAAATTATTTTAGTAATGTGCCTGCTTAAACCTGCCAATTAGCACAGACTAGAGAGGAAACTGGAAGTAAATAGTTACTTATTTCAGTACATTTTCCTATCTGAGCACAGAATACTGATAGATCATGAGCAGAGAGGAAAAGACAGCTGACAAAATTCAACTGCACCTCTTCTTTCATGGGCTTGCAGTCTGGTTTATAACTGAGGAAGGAGAGGAACAATAAGCAAGCGGAATTAGAACATACAAAGAATTTTAAATGCAGGCTTTTCTTTTCCTAATTCCTAGCTATTTTGTACTCTGTTAAAATGGTCATCTTCTTATACAGAGTTCATCTGTATAAGACGAGAGCAAATGGCCTCAAGTTGCACCAGGGGAGGTTTAGATTGGACATTAGGAAAAATTTCTTTACTGAAAGAGTGGTTAAACATTGGAACAGGCTGCCCAGGGAAGTGGTGGAGTCACCATCCCTGGAAGTATTTAAAAGACGTGTAGATGAGGCGCTTAGGGACATGGTTTAGTGGGCATGGTGGTGTTGGGTTGATGGTTGGACTTGATGATCTTAGAGGTCTTTTCCAACCTTTATGATTCTATGATTCTATGATATTTTCCAGTGATAGAGACTCAAGACCTAATGATGCCTGGGTGTCACACGTTTAACCTGTGGTCTTGATATGATTTGTCCAGATCATGTTGCTAAATAAATCTTTAGATCTCGTGAGTACATAAGAACATTTATTTCCTTCCTGAATGAAGATCATAGAAGTACTTTCTGTAAAAGCCAGAAGAGTCCTACTATAGTAGCAGTGTTATATTTGACATGATAAATGCAGAAAAAGTACTACGAAAGAGTCACAGTGGCTGAGCCACACAGTCTTTCTGAATCCAGACTTGTTTGGATGTTTTGAAAGAGAAAATGAAATTGTCACATGGTTGCTGATTATATAGTGACTGAATTGTTTCAAACTACATGTGCTTTGGGAGATAGAGTCTGCAGCTGGGAAATCCCCAACATGTGACTGGTACAGCTGTGTTTGATAGTGTGATTAAGCGTTACTGCAGACCTGAGTATTTCACTGCGTTGCATCTGTACCTGTGGGTGTCTGCTTGTTGCAGCGTTYGAGTAACTGCCAGACATTCCCAGTCTTTCAGAATTTGCATCAGCATGTGAACATCCAAGCTGCTTGAACTGTGCTAATCTTTTGCTGATAAAGCAATGGGGAAACAGAGTACCAAGTGCAGCGAAGAAGAAAATTTCTCTTAAGGGTGAATACAGTAGCTTTAAGTCATCTGCATTTGTGCCATCCTGCCAAAGGACATAAATAAATGGTTAGGAAAAAGGGAAGCTTGGACTTCTGCTTTTCTTCAAGCTATTTTTATGTTTATCCATCCCCATCTTGCACCTACATTTCCTCCTCCTGTGGCATCTTGTCAGCAATCGAGATGGTGAGTTGTTTGGGATAGGAGCTCTTGTTACTTACTGGTACAGTGCCAGGGATAATAGGACCCTTATTATAAACCCTTATGGGGTTTATAAGATTTCTTTTGTAATATAAACCTGTGATTTCAACTAATCGTTCGTTGGTTGACTCATTTTGACCCACTGCATTGTCTAATACATAGAAGCGTTAGGCAGTGGGTCATGCAAACTGTCACCGCGTTCACATGGGAAAAGGGAGATGCTGTACTGTGGCTTTGAAGTGACCCCTCGGAGGGTTGCAAAACAGGCCTCTAGCTACACGGTTGGAAATTGGATCATTAACAATTGTAAAGCATCACTGTGATGACTTCACCTGGTTAGTAGTCAAACTTTTTCACAATTCTGCCACTCCCTGGAGATTTTCTAACACACCGTGGGCTCCGCTGTCTCTCCCAGATATGAACTCATAGCGCAACCTGGTAGTGAGCAGTAAGCTCCATGACATTCCAAGAAACCATCTCTCCTGGGTTTCAGACTACCAGTTATATGGTCCCTAGAATACTATGATCCCTGAGCAGAGTGAGCTACTAAGAAATAATTGATTTAGGAAAAAAAAAAACGCACTGAAACACCAGTTTACGAAGTTTTATATATTGTGAGAAAAATGCACTATTTTTCACTGTTTGTAAAATATTTGCAGGATAGTGTCCCTTGAAATTACATTTAGCCCTTGCTTCTCAGATTTATCATATGTTTCTTTTATATGTATGATGTCCTGTTAGAATCCATTGTAGCTCTGATCTTCTTCCTCTATCTCAAAACTTCTGGCTTTGGGTTATAATGGTGTTGCTTCAGTCTTCCTGCCAAAGCTTTGCAATACATTTAAAATATGTTTTCCTCTCGATGTGTATCACCTTATGTTTCTGGAGACCAAGTAGGGCTTTTTCTCTGATATTTAATTAATTGTTTCAAAATGCCTAATGGGGTGAGATATTGCTAGTAGGTGCTTGAGAGGATTTTGGTCTAGTGTTTAATTTTATACCTGCAATTTTTCACACACTGTGGTGAAAAGATCTGTGGTGAAATGTTGTAGCATGTTAACCTTACCTTCCCTAATTCTAAGTGTAAGCTGTGTTTGTAGACAAAATTTAATGTTTGTGCTCAGGGTTGCTTGTTATCAGCTTTACATTGTAAGTGGCAGAAAGGAAAGTTAGTTGTACAAATAAATGTCACTTTTTAAATACAGAAATAGATTTTCTATCTGCAGATTGGTATATTATTTATTCATATAACATCATTTCTTTTTTTAATATTTTAATTATCCCTTTGTGAGGCCTCTAGGGCCTGATACTTCAAAAGTCTAGATATTCTCTGCCTTCACTCATTTCATAACGAAGAGCAACCTATGCCTTAGTTGATCTGGTTAATTAGTCAAAGGATAGCAAGAGATGACGCAAATGTTTGATAAAGCATGTAGTAAGGATTAGCACAAGAGCAAAAAATCATGAGATGAGCTATTATTATTCCCCTAATTTGTTGGTTCCTGATTTGTGTATGTTATATATATTTCTCTGTATTGTGTTTGAGGAAGTAGTTAGATGAAAGGTCACGACTGTTTTATGAAAGTGGGTGAATCATATACTGATTCACTGTGTAAAGGCAGTGTATGGTCAATGTATTTGGACTGTGCATTCCTTTATTAGTTTGCTGTCCATTCTACTGTGGGAACCTAACTTAAAAGAGATTAATTGGGCTACAAATCAGTTAAATAGAAATGGTGTTGCAATATAGCTTATGGACTTGAATGGGAAATTACATAGTTCATTTAAATTGCACACTCAGTACAAATTTAGGCTGCATCCCCAAAATCTTTGAGATGTAATTTAGATGAGCAGGTATCTGCTTGACAGAAGTAGGATGTGGGGAGCATGCCCATTGCTTTGATCATGAGATGGAGATTGTGCTCCCTTCACTGACTTTTGTGATTGTATGCAAGTGTCGTAGCTTAAGGACATGTTGCCTCCCCATATTCACCTTAAGATACATACAGTGAAGCTGGGGTTGGGGACAGGATCTCTGTGACAGCTTGTGTGACCCAGAGCAGCAGTTTCACTCTTGCTTTGCCGTCATTGGCACTGGAGATGGGAAAACTCCCCACAGCTGGGGTTTGAGGAGGACAGAGAGGGAAAATCATGTGTCCCAGACAAAAATTTGGAGTAAAATAATCACAAAGATTGCAAGCAGGTTGATGGAAGAGTCTGGGTTAGTTTTGTTTGTTTTTTTCTTTAAGATTGTTTGGGGCAAATTTGACACATTTTTAAATGCTGCATCTGCTCAGTCATTTGGTTAACGTGCCTAGTTCTCTGTTAGCACCAAATTATATAACGTGGTGGGATTTAGCCAGCCTCACATGCTTCACCACAGCGTGGTAGGTCATTTGACAGTATGAGGAACATAATATGGTAATTAGGGAATCTTGTCTTTCTTCTTTTTTTCCCCCTGCAAAACACAATTTCATGCTTGTGGGAAGGTATCRTGCTAGCAGTTCTGGGAAGCGACACTTTCTCTTTATCCCCCGAACAGATACAATACGTACAGGTACATTGCAGGCTTTCTTCTTGCTGGCATGACAGCATCTCCGCTCTCATGTGGAAATGCAACCTTTAGGGCTGAAAAAGCCTCAGGCGTTCAGCCCATTGTTGTTACACCTTCTTGCTAAGACTAACAAAACTTTAAAACCGGAGAATTCCCTATAGCTTCAGCCAGAGCAGACAAGAGTCCAGGTTATCAATACTGATGCAAACGTGAAGCCCCATGTGCTAGAGGTACTATCTTTTACTTGAGACAACCAATGTCCTTCTCGTAAATCACACAGTCCAAAACTTAAAACTGACTAATACAGCCCCAGTGATATAGGAAGGGGACTGCATGTGCATTAAGCAATCACGTGACTAGGTACTACTGTATGGAGTGAAGTAAAGAAAGGGACAGTCCTATTTGCAATACTGGTAAATCTACTGTAAAGTACTTGGAAACTCAGTCCGTATTTAGGATCCTATCTAGGAACGTACCACTGAACTTCTGTATGATACTCAGCAACTGAAAGCTAAGCAATTTCATTGATACATTTCTGGATTGAGGCCTGAGGTTTCTTCTAACGACGAGTATAATTGCAGCTCCTCTGCTCTGACCTTTAGTTGGCTTAATGTTGGCATCCAAGCTTGAAGTTTGGTTTTCTCTTACTACACCTACAAGTGGAATGCCAGTCTGATGTGCTCAGAAATTAAACGCTGAGCAGAACAAGTAGAAGCACTGTTGGACACAAGGGTTCAGTATAACTTGGGCACCATAACTTCATTCTTATAATGCCATCTTGAAGATTTTAATTTTTTTAAGCTGAAATAAATATAAATAAATCTATTTTTCAGCCTTTCCTCTTCAGGTGATTTGGGTTAATGTATATGGAATTGAACAAATTTTATAAGTTTCACAGTGCACGTCTTTGGAATTACCCTACAACGTATTTATTGACTATTGCTTCATTCTAGCAGCCACTGTGTTTTCTGCAGCTAAAAGAAGGTTTTAAAACTTGATTTGGAATATGAACTGACAAAAGTGGGAAGAGAGAGAATGTCTCTGTAAAATGCCTGTAATTACCTTCAAATATGCAGGCATTATGCAATATAGGATCTTAAAAGTGATTTTATCCCCTCTTGATAGGCACGGAGCTTATCTCCTTTTGAGATCAAAATTTACAATATTCAAGGGGAAAAATTAGGACTACTGATTCCCCTCAAATTTGTTTTTACAATTATTTGTATAAATTCTCTTCTCCTATGACCAATTTAAGCTGTTTGTTTCATATGTAATTGTATCCAAGGGGAAGATGCAGCTGGGTTAAAGATACGTGTTTGTGTGTGTGCTTGAATATTCCATTATTAACTAGTGAGGTGATTTCCTGAAATCAGGAGGTTTTACTGATGGCCTTTATTTTATGTAATTTTATGTTAAAGAAATTATATTGTATTTTAAAAGATAGTCAAGCACATCAGCAATTCTGGAAAAAAAAGTAAGCGCAGGCTTCTTGGATGTTTGAACAATTTGGACAAATGTGCAATACTAAGTAGTCATGAGAGGGGAGAAGCACGTATGCAGAAGAAAAAGATCTGAGCTTGGGAACTAAAACAGAAAAACCAGAGAGTGAGTAGGAAGCATATCTTGGGTAAGAGTAAAGAAAAGCTGAGSAAGAGCTCTTGGGGCAGCATCCTGCTTTACCAGCTGGGGGCACTTTTAGCTGTCTCATTTGTTTGATTCTTGCACAGCTGGAAAAGATCTGACCCTGTAAAAGGGCTTGTTAGTTTTATCTTGAAAGTATAGCTGATAAATAAATTGGGGGGAAAAAAAGAAAAACAAACAAAGAGTAAAGTCAGTTCTTGTTTCTGCCTTCTGTCTGTGGGAGGTTTCTATCCCTTCAGCTAGAGTGCAAGCACTCAAACAGGTTGAGTACCTGTATTTGGCACAGCTGAGAGGCTGAAACTGTGGTGAGGAGCACAGCCTGAAAACAGCATCAGAAGTCTCCTATTATCTGGCATTAATGATGAAAGTTTCTGTGCTCTCAGCAGCAGAGGTGCTACAGAAGAGTCCCACTCTCCCCTGGCCGTTCCCTCCTGTCCCCTGGCTGTGGCAAAGGCTGATCCAGCAACCTCTGCAGCTGTGCTGTGGCTGATGGGGTGGAAAGTCCAGTGAGCAAGGTGGAAGTGGGTAACAGGCATGAGCGGATGGGGGAATCTGTCGAAATGATAAATTAATACTAGTTATTAGTACAGTTAAAACTAGTTATTATTTGTGAACTTGATAATAATTAAAACAGTTACTGTTTTAGAGTAAAATTCTGTAGCAGTATCTTCTAACTGGAAAGACCTCCAGGATCCTGAGTTTTGTCTAGGTGGTCAGGTAAAAATGTTAAGAGCTGAATAGTTCAGCTGGTGCCAAAGTTAAATGTGCTTCAGCAGCAATTAATGATCAGATTCAGCCTCCCTGAGGCTGTGGTTTTGCAAATGCTTCTTTCTCACAGTATTGCCATCCACTTGCTGTTCATTCTTGCTTGCTTCCCACCTTTACCCGCATATTCACTTGGGCCAGTATAGAAGTTTGTGTGACTGCACAGTGAATTAGATCAGGAAACTAACTCAGTTTTTAAAAAATCTTTTTTTGGGGGGTAGGGGAGGGTTATTTTCCTCAATACAGTTCAACGTGTGCCGTACCAGCAGTTGTCCTGGCACAAATAAAGTTGTGGTGTAAGGTGGGAATAAGCTGGAGGGAACAAGGTATTAAAGCCAGCACTGTTGCCAAAAGAGGTGTTTGTGAAAATACACCTTGTTTTGGTGCAGAGCAGCAGGAAAAAGGGTGTAACTAACTCTTCCGGGAATTGCTGGGTTATGTGTGGTCATTTTTCTCAAAACAGAGACCTAGCTCTGAGTGCCTGTGGACCCCCATTCAGATCCCTCTTTTCTGTAGCAGGCTGAACAGAAATCTCATTGCTTCGAAACTCTGGAAGAGCATGCTGTGCTAGACTGGAATGGATGTAAATTTATTCACTGATAGAAAAAAAAAATCCAACCTGAAATTTTCTGTATGATACTGTTGTTCTTTGGTGCAGTCATCTCATTGTCCTTTTTTCCATTGTGCCCTGGGTACTGCTGCCACAGGAGATGCTGCAAATGGCCCATCGTGCTGCACAGATGTGTGTCCCTTCCAGGTATTCAACTCGAATCTGTCATTCCTTGTGCTGTAAATCAGCCCTCCTGGACTGCAGTGGCTGCACAGACAGCCTGTTCACTCCTTTCCTGTGTATCTCACGACTTTCCCTGAACTGTAGTTCCCTCAGGTACAGAGGTTCCTTGTCTTCCTTTTTCCAGGTGTAATATAGTAAGATTTTGCTCTTTATCCAGTGCTTTCTACTTACAGTTCTTACAGCTAGGTAAGCACCTTCTCATTTCTTACACAGAAAAATAGACATAGGTGATTGTAGCAGCTTGACCAAGATCACAACCTGGTCTCCGTCAGAGCGTGGAATAGTTAAATAGCTCTCCTCACTTCAGGCCACTGCCCAAGTCATCTGCATCTTAACAAGCGACCGTTCCTTCTGGCAACTTGATTTGCTTATTTTCGTAGTTGCATGTTATGTTTCTGTGGTATGTATTTTTCATTAATATGGGCTAATTGGGTCATTAAATAATGTTAATGAGAGACAACCAAATCCTGCTGTATGTCTGTATGCATCTCTCATTGCATACCTGAGACCATGCTCACCTGTATCACTTCTCTTATTCCAGTCCTAGGTTCTTCCTGTGCTGTTATTGCCAAAGTACACAGTGCTATCCTTGTGCAGTGTAGATAGATACCTGCTAAACCCCTTTGATATCATGAAGCTCACTTCACCTGGGCCCTAAGGAAAGAGGCTCATCTCAGAGTCAGAAATCGAGAGGAGCCTGCACATTGAAGTCAGTGACTTGATTCAGAAACCTAAATGGGATCAGAGTTGTGTCGTATGACACAATGAGAAGATAATGATATTAAAGAATAAAGAACAATAATTATCCCCTGACATTTTCTTTATTAATTTTATTATAAAAACTCATTGATCCCTTCAGTTCTGTGCATAGTCTGTTAACAGGTCAACTGCTTGAAGCCTTTCTCCAGTTTTTACTCAGTTGGGCAACTTTCCCATCAAAGTTGATGCCATTTTGCCTGAGTAAGCAGACCAGTAAAAAGGAGAGAGCATTTTAGGATTTGTGCCACGTAGCAGTGTTAAGAGTCTTTAAGGCTTCTCCTTAACCCCCAGCCCGACAGAGAAGCAAAGACACCCCATCGGCTCTGTCAGGCGCTCTCAAGCGTGCTCACATGCAAGGTTATCATTGCTGTGGCTGTATGTTGATGCTCCTATCTATGTCCCGGTACATCAGTAATGTGCCATTTTTTTTCTCCTCACTTTACTACACAGAGTCCTCTATCTTCAGGTTGTCAGATTTCTAAACAGGGTTGAAGCCATGCGTCTTCTCTGCCAAATGCAGTATGTCCAGGAGGTTACATCATACTGTCCTCTAGTGGTGAAATATTCTGCCTGCAATCTTGTCTCTTGGACTCGATGATCTTAGAGGTCCTTTCCAACCTTAATGATTCTGTGAAAAGCAGGGTGCTTTCAGGCACTTCCTTCTCTATGTTATTCACACGTTAATACTGTTCTTGAAGAACCGTCTTGCTTTGAAAAGGTTGCCTAATAATAACAAAAACATTTAGGAAGGAGTTCTTAACAGAGGAGCTTTGTAACAAAGTTGATGTGAACTGTGATAGTGATGCTTTGCTAACATAATTCAGTTTCAGGTTTAGTTTTAAGTTTTGGTTGGCTGCCTCAGCCATTCTTCTGTGTTGTTCCTTGAACTTGCAAGTGGAAGAATATTTGTTGAAGTACAAAACATCAAGTCAAGGGATTTGAGTTATTGCTCTGTTTCAACTGTAAAGTGTTGGCAAAACTTTGGATATTGTTTTTTCCCTACTATTTTCTGTATGGAGAGTGGAGTGACAATAATAGCTACTTCATCACAGTGTTTGAGGGCTGTTGATGGAAACAAGGTCCTCAGTGCAAAGAATATGCGGTCTAAAACACAGTAATACATTGCCTGTTACAATAGGACCAAACTCTTTGAGAGAATCCTGTCTCAGGAGTGGTACTTTTTATATGTTTGCATAAAATCAGGGTGAGCTCTTGCCATATGTAGATCACCGTTTTTAAGTTCTTTGTTTTTCAGTGAATACTTACCTAGTATCACAGACTCCAAAACAAGACAGAGGCTAAGGAAAAAAACGCAACAGATTTCAAATGTTTGTTTTCCTCTCTTTACTTTTCATATAGGTATATTAGAATATGTTTTGTTAATATGTTTAGACCTAAATGATTAAATCATTGATTAATTAGTGTTAATCAGTTGTTGATTTAATCTTTAAATAAAAAAAAAAATTATTAATTCTTTTGAGATAACTAGAAAGTAATAATAATTTCAAGTTACTATCTGGTATCCATCTAACTAATGATATACAGGTGAAAATTCCACCAGTTACCCTGTTGATAATTAATAACTCTTCTAATAGAAGAAAATTCACATGCATTTTTCTGCAGTCTTCCACAGGCATAAGTATAGAAAGAAAGAAAGAAGTTCATAAGAAACTGATCATCACTTCCAGCCAGTGTCACTTTTTTTCCCCCAAGGGAGCAGTAATCTGAGGGACTTTAGATCTCCAGAGTACAGCCATTAGGTAAGACCTAATGATGAAAAGGTGTCATTGTACTAAAGAAAAATCAGCATTCAGGTTGCTGATTGAAACTCTTGGAAAAGTTTTCATCTATATACGTTCCAGAAGGAGCCGCTGCTGACTAGTAATTACGGCTCAGAGCAGTCCAGTTCTGTTTGTTTAACCATGAACACTAATTGTCCTGTGGCTGTCGGGAGAGATCACTAGGAATTCAGTTGCCATTTGCCCATCACTTAACGCTGACCTAAAATCTGCCTGTAGACAAAGCTGCCTCATGGAAGACATAMCCTGAACTGCATGACCTTGATGTGAAGTGCTAGTGCCAGGGTTGGAATATGCAATGACTTTGTGTTTCATTACCAAATTGTTACCTAACAAGACCCAAATCATTGCTACAGTGTTATTCTGACATATAATAGACTGGATCTTAAAACGTGTGCTAAATTTGTTGTCTCCTAATGCGTGTGTGGATGATGTAGCTTTCTTTTCTGAATGGGCAAAAAGCCTGGGATTTGTCTTTAAATGCTTTGAGGCTGAAGTGTTTTTGTGTCTGTTTTCTGAGGTCACTGTTCAAGACTCGGCAGACGGACAAATCCTCAACTTAGGTCATCTGAGTGAGGCTACTGGACAGTTAAATTTAACACTGATCAAAGCTAATTTGAGGGGTGGCAGTTGTATGCTAGATGGGCTGTAGCTCAATGTGTTACAAAGTATTGCTATAAAGGCATCAGTGAAGGATTTGCTGTGGGGGAAATAGCAGTAATGTAAGTTCTGTGATGTGTCAGACAAACCACATTCTTCTGTGCCTGTGCCCTGTACTAAATTGCTTTGTGGCTTGCTTTATATGTAATAGCTTTCTGACATATGGTTTTTTAAGACACTGAAGTGTTGCTTAGACTTTAATACATATATAGTTCACCACCTGTATGGTCCACCACCACATGAGGCCCTGGAGTTAGCTAACAACATTAGTTCAACTCAACATTCCTCTCCAGACTGGTCAAGGAGTGACGCTTGCTGACAACTGGCTTGCTACTGCTAATGAAGCTTGAGATGAAGCTGTACATTGCAGATCAGTGCCATGTTCCTCTACCTGCATAAATGAATTGTGGATAATGTTCACCAACAGCTGTTATTGTTTGATCACTTACAAACACAGGACATGATATCAAAACCAAATAGCCCTCACGTACATAGTCAGCAGGGAGAATATAAGCTCCTCCGTTAGGTATTCTCAGTTGCCTGGGGGAGGGGGGGTTTGCTGGTTGGGGTGTGCCACATAGGTACCAAGATAGATCCCTAAGGTTAGACAACATGAACAACTCTGCCTTACAGCAAGTCCAAGATACATCCTCTTTTAAAAAAGATTTCAAACTGAAAAATAGGTCTACCACATGTCTTAATAATTCTCCAAATGTCATCTACTCTGCCTTGCTTAGATACCTCCTTTAAAAACACAAGAAGAGGAGCAGTGTTTTGATAAAATATTTAAAGAACTAGATCCTTGTTCAAAGGTTATTGGTAAAGAGGCTGCACTTGATTTTCAGAACCTGAGATCCTGATTTCAGCTTTYGATTTCTATTGATACAGCTCTGTTGCTTCAATGGAGCCTGTCTGGCTTTCCAATGACATCAAATATGGTCTGAAATCATAAGGGAAAGCTATTTGCTCTCATTTTTCAGTCACAGTAGGGAATATCCAGAAGTCTATGAATATATTGATTTACAGTCTTTCTGAAAGTAGATTCTAATGATGTTAGCAACTGAAATCAACCCCTGTGGACACTTGGTAGTCAAGAAATGTTTTATTTAATTCAAGCATGGAATTAATATTGATATGAAAGCTATACCAAGCAATTCTTACTAAGCTGCAGTAAGAAGTGCCTTGTGGACATTTCTTTCTTTGCTTTCTCTCTTTTTTTTTTTTCTTTTTTGTTTTTTGTTTGGGGCGAGTGTTTTGTAGCAGCACAGTTAAAAAAACCTTGCAAGGAAATGCACAGCAGAGTGAAATATTTTAGCAGAGGGCACAGTACAAGACTTGAGCCTTCTTCTGGTTTTGTTTTTTTATATTAGGAATAACTCTATTGCAGTTTGATATTTTGTTTGGCTCATGTGTGATGGATTTTCCATACATGTATGTGGTAAGAAGGGAACCAAATTTCTTCTCATACTGGGTATGTCAGTTTTTTCATAAGTAGCATATCCTGCTAATTTTGGGTCATCACATTATATTATCTGTTTTTACCCTATTGGCTGCATACAGTTTTATCTTTAGAAGCTGGGAAATTTGCTCATAGCCCTTAACTGTATCCCTAGCACTTCATCCTACATTGTTGTAAGTGAAGCCAGCAATTGCCTGCCTTCAATTCTTCACTAAATATGGAAGAATTAACCCATTCCTTACTCTCTTACCAGAACTTTTCGTACAGATCTTTCAAGTTTGTAAGGGTCAAGCCCTTTAAAAATAAATTATTTAACATGAGGCAGTGACAAAGTTGATTTTTGCAAATAAATTACTTCTAAATTAATATTGCTAATACTTTGTCAAAAAGTTTATCCCTATGTTTCCCTTTTATTTATTCATCCTGTCTTCAGATTTTTGAGTTTCTAAGCCCTTTTGTGCTAATTTATGTTTCCAAATAAGCTGTATTTTTATATACAAGAAATAGTTTAGATGTGGCAGTAAAGATATGGATTTTTTTATAACAAATACTGTAGACACTACTAATTTATATCAGTAAATTTAATAAACTTTTTCTCCCTGCTCTTACATGAAGATCAAACCACTTAATACCAGAATTTACTACTGATTCTCTGGAATTTTATATCAGTAATGACTGGGAAGTCTATTTACTATGCAGATAAAAGTAAGTAATACAAATAGAGTTAAGGTTAGAGAAAATATTTGAATAGGAGATAGTAGATGTGAAAAGTACATGTCTGAATGGCAAAACAATTAGAATGAGATTCTTGGTTGACACCAACCATTATAGCTCCATGGAATTTAATAGACCTATACCAATTCACATGAGTTGAGAATCAAAATAAAGAAGGTAAGCTTAAGAGAAAACGGGAGAACTACGGATAGGACTTGGAGTACGCAGTGAGGAAGTCTGTAGGTTGCAGGAAAAATACACAGCAGAGGTGACAGTAGTGCTGCAGCCACTGGAATTTTTTTTTTCTCTGGCTCTATATGTCTGGTAGTTGGCACATAAATGGTTTCTTATACACGCAAGAACATGGAATAGGTAAGAACGTCGCTGAGTTTGTCTCTAGTCAGGTTAAAAAATACACTTAAATTGTCCCGCCGCTGGATGTCTCTCTTGTTCTGCTTACACGTATGAGGACTGGCCTTTCAGAGTGAAAAACCTACATCTCAGAAAGATAAATGGGTCAGTATGGAAAGCCAGCTGTCCAGTGCTGCCCAGCTGACTGAAATGATATGACAYCAGTCACCATCATATCGTGGAAATGCACCAGGTACATTTTCTTTATTCCTGCCAGGGGTTTCTGGCTCAGGTCAGTTGAAGTTGGTAGTAACTTTAGCTAGAAAAGAACCAGATTTCCTTTTTCTGGAAAAGTCAGCACCTTCTATTTATTTCTCTATTCTGAAACAGAATTGAGAGAGACACATTCAGATGTGTCTCTCCATGAAATCCTGTTCCGGAAAAATAACATTAGGAGAGCCTTTTGGTTACCTGTGTGAGTCGAGGGTTCAGGAGCAGGTGTTTGTTTTGCTCAGCTGCATTGCTTTAAGCAATGGAAATCTTTCTGCATATGCATTATCACCTCTTGTTTGCTTGATGCGTCAAAAATAAATGAATGCAGGAAAATGCTTAAGAAATCCTTTTGAGGTTAAGAACGTCAAGGTCTCTGACTTGTGTAGAATCAAAGAGTTTCATACTGCTTCGTAGCACATAGCTTCCAGTGATCTGAAATACAGGGAAGAACAGAGTGAAGCCTCAGGCAGTGATTTCAGAAGGACCTATGAAGGTGAGCGCTGAGAATTTAGGGTTTCAGTGATTTAGCTAGGATAATACAGGAATTTGGAGTTAAGGAGGAATGTAATAGAGATCTTTAAGTTTCAAGGTAATGACTAGATAATTTTTTCCATTCTTCAATTCTCCACTCTGTTTTCAGAAGGAGTTTCATCTGTATATTGTGAGATAGTATGTTTCCTTACATTAATACTATTTGTTTAATTCTTTAATTTAAAACCAACTTAGATTACAAATTCTGAATGTTAAAAGTCTGATATCTTTCAGAATTTTGCTGGATTTTTTTTCTGTATCTCTCGGTATACATGAAAGAAGTTACGCAACTTTTTACTTTAATGGTCGGCCAGTATTTGAGCTCCTCTAGTTTATTTCTGTCAAAAATGTTGACGTGAAGTGATGTATCTTTGTGTACATTCTTTATAATCAAAGTGGGATTAAACTGAGGTCCTGTTTCCCTGAATGTAGCAGGAAAAAAGACAATAGGAAACAGCTCCTTTGGCAGTAACCCAGGCCTCTCTTTTCAATGAGTGCTGCACTCGGAAAACTCTGGCTTCCTCTTTTTCTCTCTCTGTGAGAATTCAGGATCATTCCACAAAGTATTTCACTGTTTTGGGGGTTTTTTTGCCTGCATATGTAACATTTCTGACTGGGTCACTTACACCATTTTGCTAAAATTATATACACACCTTTGTGTTCGCATCCATGTAGCTCAGATTTTTTTTTATTTGCCTGTCTTGTGGCTAGTGCTTGGGAGGTGATACCTATTTGTCTGCATCTTCTGTTTGCCCACAGTTATATTTCATAAACTGTTTTCCTCTCTAGGACTACAAACCAGTTTCATTCCACACTGTTTCCTGTCAGTTTTCTCTGTAGCCATTAAGGAAAACAGGCAGGGAAAGTGTGCCTCCCACTTTGTAAAAGGTGGGTTTATGAACCAATCTATTACCTTATTTTGAAATGTGCTGTTATCAGTTCTTTTGAGCTTCACTTCTTTTTAAAGGACCTAAATGGCATTTGGTCATCCAAGAAGTTTTGCTCTCTCTTATCTCGGACAGTGAAATTTTAAGAATATCAGAAGTGTTGTTTAACAGTCTAAACTAAGCCTTAAAACAGGGGATGTGCTCATTGCCATGTTCTTAAAGTCTAGGGCAGACAAACCTGCATTTTGCTATACTGAATATTTTAAGGCCTCTACTCCTTCTGGATTTTAGCTTTTCCAGGTGAGTATTGGGAAAGATCCTTGCCTAATCCTGATTATGTATAAAAACAATAATCACAAGTGGTTATTTAGTGCAAGAGCCAGGTTATATGGTTGTTATCTTAGACTGGCAGTGAAACCCCTGGAGAGTTATTTAATTTTGTAAATTAGCATGCAATTAGAAAAGGAGTTTTGCTTTGAGTTTTTTTGCGGGGTGTTTGGGTTTTCTTCCCCAGCAAAATCAAGAATAAGCATCATCATAATGTATGGTTTCTTTCTATAGCTTTCAGCTAGATTTAGCGGTTGCTTCAGAGTTCATCATTAATTATCCTATACTGYATCTTGCAACAATATTTGTCCTAGTGTTGTCAGAACTCCCTATAGTGTGGATCTATTAAAACTCTGCAAAAGCAGACATGAAGGGAAAGGGATAATAGTGTATGCAGATGAGTGCAGTAYAGAGCTCTGACATTCCAGTGTATTTTTAGTCAAAAGCAAATGTCTGTCTAATTCAAGGATTATGGAAGAAAAGTGGATCTGTAATTATGTTCATAATTAGAGAGGTCCTTTTTTGGTGCTTAATCTAAATAATGTAAAATATGTAGGTTTCTGAGCACCATAGAAAACATCAAAGCTGATAATGTAGGAGGTTATTGTGGTCCAGGGAAAGGAGGGAGGACCGGATTCTAAAATAGTGAAAATCAGCATAGCTCAGTTGGAGCTCTTTATTTCTATTGATGTACGCTAGTTGAAAATTAGTTTATGACTTCAAGTTGCATAGAAACAAAGCAAACCAAAGAAACTGTTATGAAAGCATCCATCTACGAAAACATTGGGGGAAGAAAAACACAGTGAAAACAGAACTGTTTCTAAATTAAATTTACTATTAAATTTAATAAAGTTTCCTAGTGGGGAGCTCCTGGAAAAATGTGGACTGAAATATGAAGCAAACTTTGATTGCTCTTTTAGCTGCCTTGACAGTATATTTACAAGAACTAAATTCTTCCCCCCCCCCCTACTTCTAAAAACTCTTTCTAGAGAAAAATACCCATGCTTCATAACCACCTTAAGAAGCATTTGCTATGGTTGTTTCCAAAGGAACAGCTTAATAGTTTCATAAATATCAAAGTTAATAGGCTCCTAAAAACAAGGAAAATTGCCTGTAGGTGATTTCTGCTTATACAGAAATAGTTACTCTCTGAACTGAAACTCTCTCTAAACTTTCTCTGTAGGCCTGTTACCTATTACTGCATAGTTTGCTGTCCTGTTCCTACTTCCTTTAGCTGTTTTGAATCAAGAGTGGGTAGAGCAATACTTAAATGAAATGTACTTGAGGGTAAAACATGATCTAACAAATTATAGAAAATAAACAATATTAAGCGTAGCTTGTGACTATAACGAGATCAGAAACAGCCTAATGGGGACACATGGTTTTTTGAAACTGCAACAGCTATGCCACATCATCATAAAGCCATACTTATGGCTGGCTTTGAAGAAAAGATGAAATCTTTCAAAAAGTACCTTCCAGAAAGGAGTCTGAGAAAAATGATTTTTTTTTCTTGTATTGAGTTGCTATTTGGTATGCAGTAGGAGCTGCTTCTCCTTTATTTTTGCTGCCTTTTTTTCCTTGATTTTAATTTTAGTGGTGTTAAGGCACCTAACAGTCTTGATAAGCAGCTTTTACTAAAGATAGAAAATCATTATTTTCTGCATAAACTTGGTCATGTGTATAAGCCTCATAACGGTCATACTTAGAGAAAACAAGAGCTCTTTCCTCCCCTTAGAGGTGCAGGAAAACCCAGCTGCTGGCAAATTAACTTACATTGTGCTTTACTCTTCTTCCATTTAATATTTGTGTTGTACTGGGGGAGCTTATCATTATTAGACAGCTCACAGAATCATGCTTATGAAAGGACATGCAAAGTATGAAAAGACATGCTAGAAAATTGGGTCTTCCTGTTAGGATTTCCTAACAGGCTTTGAGTCCTGGTGGACTTTTGCTGCTGGAGCCTTAAACCAGTCTAAATGCAGTAGAGTTGATTTTACAGAAGGCAGCAGGAGACTGAAACAAGACTGAGCAGTGCTGGTTTATGGCATGGGAACAGTCTGGTGAAAGCTGCTGGTACTCTCCCCATCACGACTGAGCTCGTTCTACCCTGGAAGTGCAGGTGAACTGTGATTTAGTTTGGGATATCTGCATCCTCATTTGGGGTGCCCATTAGGTAGAAACTAAGAGGCCCTTGCCCTACTCTTCTTTACTGTTCCTGTTTTTGGTAATTTCATTGTATGTGTTCATCATGTTAGATATTTGTATTTCACATTCCTCAAGTCTCCTAAATTCTTTGTCAGTGGGGAAGAAACATTCATAAAGTCGTTTATCCACTGGCAAGTTTTAGAAATCTGTTATCTAAAGTTGTACGTAGGAGCTTTTATCAAAATCTTTATTTTTGAAAGGTAATTCTAAAAGTACATTGTTACTAGTAACACCCCTGGGAGACTGGTTCCCTCCGAAAAATGTATGACTCCTTAGAAAAGATGATGAGATGTCGTAGTCTTGACTTAAGAGTGAGCTCTTAATTCCCTCAACTGCTGTTTTCTGACAAATCCATTCCTGATGCTCCGTTGCAGGGTGTAGTGTACAATAAGGAAAAACATTTTTTCTCCTTCAGGCAACAAATAAGCCTCTCCCCCTTTCCCTCTGTTCAACTGTAGTTGAGCAAAAAACATCATAGAAACTTAGAGGGAGAAATAGAATTCAACATTTATTTTATATTGTACCTAGTGATTAGAAGAAATATAACTTAATCCCCAACAGTTCTCTCTTTAAAATGTGTCTTCTTTCCCCACTACACTAGTCTGAAATAATGAGGCAGGAACCAGCCACGCAGTTAGGCTGGCTCTGGTCTTCTCTTACTCTGCTGTGGCTGTCAGCATCAAAATTTCTATTACCTCTCTCTCGCTTAATTTTGGGGGTCCTTCTCTACTCTTATTCTTCTTCCATGGATGACTCCCTCCTCCTCATGTCACTCTTTCCTTTTCTTGATTCTCCAACATTGAGAATCAGTTTGCTGCACATTGGCAGGACTGGACCTACTGTGTATTTTATTCTGTCTGATTGAGGAAGCTGAAACTTAGCATCCCTTGGATTTCTCCGGGTGTTGTGTAATTGAATTGTCTAGAGTGTTAATCATCATTTGATTATTCTGACATTCTTCATGAAAAAATATGTACATTAAAATCATAATGTAATTACAGAATTTGCTTTTAGCATGAATATATTTCTTCTCAGTGACATTGAAATTATTTACTACTCCCAATATTTATATATTATTTTGACAGAGATGCAGTGGGCTATGAGTAATTTTAAGGTGGCACAGTTTACTCCATGCAGCTTAAAAGCAAGGGTTTTCCCCCTCCCCTTTTGCCCCATGACATTTTGTTATTAATGGACACATCTGAATTGTCAGCTTTCCCAAAGCCTTGGTGTACAGGCTGGAATGATCAGATTAATTTAATTGCTTAACCACGTCGTTGCTAACTAGGAGTACTGAACACCGTCTTGTTCTTGCTTTATCTTTTCCCTAGCAGTTCTTCTCGTTTTTTTTTTTTTTTTTTGATTCATCCTGCTAGTTTAAACATAAGAATTCCAAGCCAAAATAGCCTGTAATGTGGAAATGTAGGCTTCCAGGAGCTGTGTGGGCTAGGAATAAACTTTTGACTTTGTCAGGAGGCAGGATGCTAAGTCGGCTCAGCTGGCAGGTTAATTATGATTGTCATGAATATTAAATGATAGAACCAAAACAAAACTCCCAGAGAGACACTTATGCACAAATCTTACATAGCAACACAACCAGCTCAGACAGCTGGCTCTCTGTAGACTTTCTTGAAAGAAAACAGTGCTGAGGCATATTAGGATGATTTTTATAAACCGGAAAGCCAATTTGTGATGCATTGTTTGAAAGTTAGAGGTCTTAATGATTTATAGCTTGAAGCAGAAATCTGTTTTCCGAAGTAGATAAATAACAGGTAAATCATATCTGTGCTGTTCTCCCTTGTATTAAGTGTTTCAGAGTATTTTTGAGCTTTGTGCTCGCTAAAAATATGTACAAGGGGTAAGCCTTACTGTTAAAGTTCATACCAGCTCTCTGGTGTGCAGCTATAGTCCCACTTCTGAAGTTCCTCTAATCCTTTCTTTGGTTTTTTTCCTCTCTAAAAAGACCACATTGCAGGGCACAGAATAATAAACTACAGTTTGTTTTGTTTCTTTCTTGTGATTTGTTCCAGACAGGATAAGTGCTTGCTATTCACAGGGTTCCTCCTTCAGCTCCAGTGGTGTAAAGCTAGCTCCTGCTACGTGGAAAAATTGCTCCAGCACATGCAAAAAATTAAAATTCAAGAAGCTTGGATTTATTTGAAGTAACACCATCATAGATCTGGGATGATTCCATTAACAGCACTGCAGTCATGCTCTGTTTCTAAAAGGATATCTAAAGGTGAGACATTCTCTGTGGTCTAGAGAGTAATCTTTGTTACACTTTATAAGTTGGGGTCAGATTCTTGCACATAACTTCCTTGACTTTTATGGTTATGTAAATTTATATCAACTTAATATGTGGTTCAGTGATTTTCAGACACCAAAAGGAATGAGCTGAAATAACAGAGTAGGTTTTCTCAGCTAACTGCATGTAGGCACGATCCATTTTGTGGTGTTATTCTGAGTATAAAAAGATAAAGTAAATCTAAACTATTTTTAGGTGTGATGAGTCAGTCTAAATGAGTTGATGGAAAAAGATATAAATGAAAGGACAATCCAGTCAGAGGAACTTATGGACAGTAATGCCTTTATATAAACATTCTGCAGAATTCATTTGGCTTTCCAAACTCTGTCTGTAAATCAAGAGGTGCTTTTCAGTGGCTCATGGAGACCTCTCTGGTCATACGGTGCTAGCTGTCTCTGTTTTCAGTTTAATTGCATTAAAAACAGAATATATTTTTAAAAGCAGAATCTTAAAAGTATTTATGTAAGTCATTGATGCGGTTATTCCAGTGATATTACGTGACTATGAACAGAGTGCGCAATCAGAAATAGAAGTGGCCAGCAGGTTCCCAGCTGTGAAGAAAACAGATTCRGTGAGGTAATTTTTCAGCTAGTATCAGGACAACCCCTGATTTATTTCTGTTGTTGTTAAATCAAACAGCCTAGTGGAACGAGAGTGATTTTTTTAAGGGTGACATAAACCAGATATATTTAAAAGACTTTAAAAGACTTTAAAAGACTAGTTAGACCAGCTTATATTTGTGTTTTCACAGTACCATGAGGAATATACACACATACTCTCTGACAGGGCTTGCAATAAGGTGAGCTACGGTATTGTGGAATAACAGTTTGTAACTATTTCCCTATGTATTAAAGTTTCCCATAAATATGTATTACTTTGTGAAGCAGATACAGCTAACAATTATTCAGATAAAATCTTGCTTAAGACTTTACTTTTTTTTCAAGCTGAAAAGCTCCTTTAGGTACTTAGGGAAGTTCAGGTTAATGTATCTTAGTCTGCAAAGGCTACAAACAGTTGTTTTGGGATTAGAGGCTCATTTCTTTCTTACTTTTTTGAAATATCTAGCCTATTTTATCATAAACTAGCTAAGCCTAGTGGATGAAAAGCTTACCTCTAGCTTCCAGCTGCACCTTCATTTTGCACATTTTGAATGGATCATTAAAACTCTTGCAATGTTGTGAAACACCTCTTATACAATGTCTTTAAGTGGCTGAGCCAGAAATACTGTTGGGGTCATCATGTTTCTACCAGTATTTCAACAAACAAATGACCAATGGACGTATAGGCAAATTCTAAGTGATGACAGACACGGATGAACATGGGTAAAATATATTCACTTCAGCTGAAAGATGAAGCACCACAAAGCGATACCTCTTTGGTGTGAGGAAATTAAAGCTAGAGCTTCAGAAAGTAGCATTCTTGATATTACAGCCATCTCAGGGTCCCACCAGCCCAAATGTCCAACCAACATTACCTTCTTCAAATGGCTGAAAGTCCCAATAGGGATGAAAGACAAAGGGAATTCAAGGGAAGCATCAGCTCATTTAACAGCCAGGAAACCTAGCATTAAGGATTGCAAAGTTGTAGTGAAGCTGAGAATTGCACCTTCATCTCTGTGTCCCAGGTCACCTCTTCAGCAGCAAAACTCCAGCTTCTTTCTTAAACTAGAATGGGCATCATTTAAAGACAAAATGAGAAAAATTGATAAGTTATGGACTGAATAGCAGCAGCAGCATGATTTTCTATGAATCCAGGCACCTGCAAGGTATCAAAGCAAAAGGCATCAGTATTTTTGGAAAATGAGACTGAGGATGTCAAGCAAGGAGCCAGCAGTCATGAACTGTTTAATTCATGCTGATTTTCCCAGAACTGTATCCAAGGAGGATGTCACACTTTTCCATTCTCAAGTTCAACCTTTTCTCTGAGTGCATCAGCAAGTTTCACCTCTTCTGAAACTGTACTCTCCCGTGAGTTATTTATAATCTCCTGCTGCTTCCCGTAAGTAGAATTTCACTCACCTTCCTTCTCTCTGCCTCAGATTGTTATATTCCACTGATACGCTTCTGCTTCACATATAAACCTTTCAGCAGCCTTTCTTCCAGCTCCTAGAGATGCTAAACTCAAAGGAGACCATTCAGAGAAATGGAAAGGAAGTATTTACCCTTGACAGCAGCAGTTTAGGGACTGTGACGGTGTGCTCACCCTGCCCCCGACCTGACATTTGTAATATTTAATGTGTAGAATCATAGAGGCTCAGCACATACTCAAACATTCCCCCTAAGCATGCGTTCTTAAAATCCTTTCAAGTTCACTAAAATTGATAGGTTGGTCTTTTGCACGCTAATACTGAGAGCTTTTCAGATATCCCTATAAGCTGCCATCATCATTTCATTTCTGTCTACCATTTTTGTTGTGTCAGAGATCAAAACTCCAGGGCGTTATTTCTGACCTGTTCAGTTTAAAGAATACATGGAATACAATATGTTTTAGAAAGACTGTAAGACTGTTGCCTTTGTCTAAATTTCTAAATCTGTCTGTTGTGTATCTCGGATGTACATGTATGTTTGTCTTTGTGTAACACAAAAATACATCACAAATGCTTTGGAAGTCCTACTGTCCTATTCTTAAAAAGTATTGCATAACTATTTTAAAGTACAGAGCATGGTTAAACAATAAATAAGGAAAAATCAGTGATATTCTTGACACATTTCCAAGCATAATGTAGGACACAGACATGTTACCTAAGAATATAATCTCAATTTAAATGTGTAATCCCTTCAGTTAACACTTTTGCCGTAAGGATACTTAGGTCTGATGCATGGCTGCACAGTTCTGCAGTTTAGAATGAACACTTTGCTTTTTGCGGAGCGATATTTATTCTTTTTAATGAGACTATGTTTTCAGGAGCTTTGCTCAGACATAAAAATTAATAAAGGGTTAAACCTAATCAATAAGTTTGAGTTACCTAGCCCTTATCTGTGATCATTACCAAAACAGCACTGCAATGTAAAATAAAGGGTATGTAGCCGCAGCCTCCAGTGAGAAGAGTAGCCTCCTAGGATACTCTTGATCTGCCACAGCTATTTTGAACCATTTATCAGTTTAATCTATAAAGTTCTCCTCCAGGCAGTTAATTGCTTGGTAACTAAGCTCTGTGTATCCAACACAACTGATTTTAGTATCTCTGCAAAGGAGCATAGAACTAGGCACAGGGAAGTTTTCACTTCAGTCGTCATCTAATTCTATCTGCCCAAGTGCCAGAAAAGAAAATTCCCTTTCCTCTACTGGCTGAAACAAATGCTACCTATAAGGTTTTTTTTCATTCAAAGATTCTGTCGCCTACAAAAGAAGGGTGCGAGGCTTTAAATTCAGCTCTGCATTCAAATATTCCTACAAGTTTAGGCCTGTTTGGATTCAGTTCATGTGTTTGACTCTTGGTCATCAGTCTATTATCTGTGTTGTCGTAATCTCTAAAGCCCAAGTAGATATGCCAAGAAGTGGACTCAAATTTTCACAATGTGAGGGTTAGAGCCAAGTCTCTGCTTTATCTGCTGCCTTTGCACAATATGAGAAAACTTTCAGCAAAATCTGAAAGGCAAAATATGGACATTGGGACATCAATTTCTTTTCCTTTTTCAGAGAGGTTTCTTCAAGTTTAGGGAAAATTATGTTACATTTTGATTTTTCTTGGATGGCTTATCTCCAAGATAGCTTGCATCCAGATTCCTCTAAACTTTTCACTTCTCAGAAGGATAGTGTCTCATGTCAGAAGGATAAAGGCTCATGTCAGGACGTACTGCAGAACACGGTAATCTGAACATTCATTAACAGTGCAGAATTTCTGATTGCAACAGCTACAAATAACCTATGAGAAACAGTAATAGGAATTGTTTATTTAAGAATACTTCCTGTGGCTCTGCAGTTCATCCAGGTGCACAAGTTCTATTTTTCACAGAATGTTAATCTCTATCTGTTATTTTGGATTTCTTGTCAACAGATAACCCAAGCCAAGAAGATCTAAGCATAAGTTTTGTAAACAAGTAAATTAGGATTCACACCTTCTACTGAACAGGAAGAAAAAAGCCAAAACAGAAGGTGTTATGTAAAGACCAACAGATGGGTAAGGGTACAAGTTTAAATTGTTATCACTGACCATATTTGACAGAAGGAAAAATAGGAAGCACTGTCTGTTATCAGACCTGCATGTACTGCTCTGCCAAATCTACCTTACCCAGTATAAATTGTCCCAATAGCACACCGAGATACATTCTCATTTCCCACTTACTCTGTTTTCTGGGTTAGGGCTTTTTTTGGTCATGCCAAGATCAAAATCATGCTTATGCTATTAGAGTACTTCTAGCAGTGATGCCCACCTATCATACACTTAGTTCTTTGAGACTCTGATTGAACAGAGTGAAAAAAAAAATCACCTTTTGATATAGCACTGATTTTTCTGTCAAAGCAGTAAGATACATTCTATATTATAACTGTCTGAATCAGCATTCACAGATAGGGCTCTGAGTGAAGTAATTATTACAAATCTAAAAGTTAAGGGTTTTTTTGTTTGTTTGTTTTAATCAAAAGCATTCACAGACAAGGACTGATTTTCTTTGAAAATAGCCGTTCTGTATACCATGTAAGTAGCTTTCAGGTTATAGGTTCATGTGTATTTTACTTTATCTGAATATTACTCATGGTGCATGGATTTGTCATATAAATTGCATGGCTTGTATATTGTTTCCTGTATGGACAGAAAAACATTAAGCAAAAGCATAAATGGATGATGGATAACAAATTGTATGATTGTCATCACTTACATAAGTTCTGGGGATTTCAAGATATCCCTGAGAATATCCAGTGTTCATCTGAAAATATGCAAATACTAATCAGAGCTACTTAGCACATCTTACTGATGTGCAGCTGAATCCTACTGAATGGCAGCTTTTTCATTCACAGTAGTAGTCAGAAGTTTTTTTGAATTTTTTTCCTCTCAGTTTAACCAGATCAGCTGAAAAATTGGCGTTGGACTTCCTATATGAAACTTTTCACATCTCTTCCGTTTTCTCTTGAGCAGATGCAAATTACATTGAACATATTTCAGATAAGTATATTTATCTATAAAAGAGACAGAATACATCTGTAAAAGTCAGCTAAACCATTTTTTGTTTGTTTTCTCTCCTGCACCATCAAGTGAGTTCTACATGTTCTTGGGAGTCTTGCAAGGGAAAAACTGCAGCAATTAAATGCCTTTCCAAACTATCATTTGTTGAATATGTAGCCCGATGGTGGTTTTGAAACAAAAGTTAAAGGAGGTGATTTACAAACTGCGTTGAGGCTTCTCCCATTCCAAAGCACTGTACTTAAATAGATAAGCATCCTCTTTTAATTTTTACTGAAATGTGAAAGTCTGGCAGGTCTGACAAGCGCAGTCTGAAACGATTGATGATCCTACACCGATTCCTATGTTATTATGAATTCACAGCCAATATCATCAGACCACAAAGAATACTAGCCTAGGCTGCAGTTTTCAAAGAAACATGAGGCTTTTTCTGTATAAGAAAACTAATACAGAAACTGATTCACTTAAATCAATGAAATGCTCATATTTTGGCAAAGGGCCACAAAAAGAATGGTGTCCGTATCCACATTACAGTTAGGAAAGAAAGAACTTCGCTTTATGTCTAATCCCAAATTCTTGGAAAAATCTCAGCCACTCAGTCTGCAGGATTTGGAGTACCTGCATTCTGGCAGATTAGGATGCAGTAACTAGTAACTGTGACTAACAGCTGCTAACACACCTTACATGTTCTTAGTATGATTTCACTTAACTGCAGTCTCTACAACTGCAAAAATAAACATAATACTTTCATCTGCATTTCATAACCCCTTTATTGAATTTTGGTTGCTTATATTATTAGTCCTGTTGCTCTAGTTGTCAATCAGAGAAGTCCTTCTTAAAGTACGGATGATATAATCTATCCTGTCACAAAAGTTAGTCAAATGTATTAGGATCAAAGCGAGGGACTATTGAAAAGAGTGCCAGGTGGGAAACAGCAACTCGGGTTATGCATCCTCTAAGCAATGAACCCATCTGATAATTCTTAACATTCTGAAGAGTAAACTATTATTAAATACTAAAGTAAGGTAATTCTTGGTGCAGCAATTCCTTAAAACCTCAGACCATTCAAACACCCATGTTAAGTTAGCAAGATGCAGATTAGAAGCAGCACAGCAAAAATAATGACATTTACAGTGTTATCTGGAAGCAGCAAGTAAACTGAAAAGAAATTCTTCGCTCTCCAAAGGAGGTGTGGAGTAGTAGGAGGGCTACAATAGGGCTTTACACAGCTTGCTTGTTTTGAGTGCAATTTATAGATAGTGAGGGCACCTGTTTTACTGGAATAATACAGAGGTCAGGGAAATGTAGCTGACTGAAAAAACAAGGATAGCATACAATTTGCTTGTTTTGAGTGCAATCTATAGATAGTGAGGACACCTGTCTTACTGGAATAATACAGAGGTCAGGGAAATGCAACTTACTGAACAAAACAACCATAGCAGACAGTTTGCTTTTAAGCAAAATAAATTTCAGGCTGCTGGCCAGTAACAACCTTAGACATAAAATAGTGTCATTAAATTAACACTAAAAGAAATACTGTGGTACTATGAATTCATTTTTAAAAAGTAGTCAGTGAAAACGTGTTAAGGATATATGCCCACTTAAAGCCTTATTATCATAACACTGTTCTATTGAGTGGGAACCTCAAGTGAAATAGCCTAGGAGGTGATTAAATGTGAGTCCTTCAGTTCCCAAACTGAAATAAAAAGGAAACGTTTTGCATTCTAAAATGCACTCAGTTGTGATAATCTTGTCTTTAATAACAGAAAGGAAGGACTAGAGCATCTCCCTTCGTTCACAGGCATGAGTGAGGGCGCGTTGGATTCACAAGGATCTCATGCTACAGGAGTGGGGTTTATATCACCATTTCCTGTTGCAACAGGAGGGTTTCTTCACTGAAATGAACCTGAAATTTAGTACAAATAGAAGCCGAGTTATCTGCTTCAAGATCAGCAAAGGTGACCTTCATAGCGTGAATAGGAAAAGCAGGGAGAGAATAGTAACACTCAGCCACTCAGTGGTGATGAGTTACAATCTAACTACAACATTTTTGAAATGCAGCTGGATATGCTAATCCCAGATGAAGCCAAGACTATTACAGTAATCACAGTAGCACAGCTACTGAAGCTGCCCCGTAAGGAAGCATGCAAGGAAGGGAAGAGAAGGGGAAAAAACAGCAGGCATTGGAAAACTATTTGTGAAATGCTGGCAAAAGAACAACCACCATTACCACCAAACCCACATGCATTCCCATAAAGATGGCAGGTATATACCCATACCTGTGGGCAGGCATCATCAAGGGGCCAACTCCCAGCTGCTGTTGGTATCTAATCAAAAGGTCAGCAGTAGTAATAATAATAATAAACCAAAAATAATTCTCTGAAGCCATAGTATTTTCTTAGATGCTAAATTATTTATTCCACCCCAGGGCACCATGCAACAGGAGGGGGGGCCCATGGAGTCCCTCCTGCAAATTAAGTGGTCTAATGGTAAGACACAAAACAAGTTTAGAGTAAAATCTGTAACAYTGTGAAAGAAAGGATAAATAAATAGAAACAGCTTTTCTAGTTATTCAGCTGACAGGCAGCTGTCCCCTGCAAACCATAAAGTGCAGAATCATCTAATAAAATCTTTTCTTCAAAGAAAATGGCCAAAATGCTAAAGAAATAGAACAAAATATAGAATTGTATTTTTATTATATCTACGTTATTAATATAGAATTGGGAGCAGCTGCTCAGTTTTTCCATGTCAATTCAACCTGTCACAGTGGCAGATAAATCCACATACATAACAATTTACATTCTACTTAAGTTAGTGAAAGTCAGTGGTTAGCAGCATTTGTATAGCTCATGCTTTTACGGTCCTCTTGTTGCTGAAAGACTGCCAGAGAAACCCGATAAAGGGGGTCTGCTTTCACCCTACAGGATTTGCAGTTTTATATTAGGTTAAAAGGAAGAGGAATGTATGAATGCACACTTCATTGCAACAGCAATGATGAAGCTAGAGTAAGAACACAGAAAAGCTAACAGAAATTAAAAATGAGAGCTGAAATTGTCAATATAAAGATGCTAACAATATCCACAGGTTACTAAACTACTATAATAAATCTGTGCTGTAAGAGTATGTGGTAAACAGTGGGCTATCACTTCCTTTTTCTGTCAGAGTGGAGGAAGCTAGAAGGAAATCATCATAATCTAATATAGATGACATCTTTGATAATTATTTTAAAAAATTGAAGTGTCATTTATTCTAAACTAACATAATAATAGTCTTACTTAAAATGTCACAGTAGTTCTCATGGGGAAAAAAGATTTTTCTTGGTTTACAGTTGTAGGCTTGCATAAATATTCCTCAGTAACTGCATTTTAAGAGATTCAGTGGTTTTATATCCGGTATTCTCAAACCTATGAAGTATTATATTCCACAATGCTTTTTAAAATATAAGCCTCTATTACACCTCTTTGTACATGTGATACCTACACTCACCTGAAGCACAAAGACTTGACGTTAGCTCGTCCAGATAATGCATTCACACTTTTCCAAGGAGTGGGAAACAACTTGGGATTTACAAAAAGACCAGTCATATTTCAACTATTAAAAACTTCCTTATCTCTTCTAAGGAATGTAATTTTACATTACACACTTGTAAACAGAGAAATCCAGGCAGAACAAACTTTCATATGAAATAATTCCCATAATTCAGAGCAAACAGCCCAAGTGTATGACACTAATACAGATCTGTTTGTTTCCGGGAAGGAAGAACGCTATGTAAACTATCTGTATACACACGTATATATTTTCTAAACAGAAAACTGACTCATGATAGCTAATTGTTGTACTGAACTCCAGAAAATAGGGAATCAATTTAATATTCTATCGTGCCTCTCCCCAGGCATTCTCTAGGTACAAAAATGTTCCTCAAAACTCATCTTTAATGTTGAAATGTGGCTGATCTTCAGGTTTAAAGTCTAGATTGGGGCTGCCATCCTCATTCAGAATTCGTCGAGAAGTATAGCCAACAATTGGATATTTGGCCTTATAAACATTATTGAAGATATCATCCAGGGACTTCAGTTCCTCTTCTGTGAGTCCTGTCTAAATGAAATATGGAAATAAAAGTCCTGTCTCAAAGAAATAAAAATACAGATACTTACATGCATTTTTCTTTTTTATTGATTACTATAAACCTTAGGGTCAGCTTTTGGGTTTACTTTGCAGAGCATGATTAACAAAATTGATAGTATAACCTGTAATTTTATTCTTTTCATTCAAATTCAGCCTCGACAAAACTTTAATGTATTCAGTTCAAACAAACTGTTAATCTCCCTTCATTTTCCCTGCGTAAGTAAATCACACCTCAAACAAGCAACAACCCACTGCCAGAGTTAGCATCCACTGCCATGTCAGTGACACAGGATACACTAAATCAATTGACAAAGAAGGTGATTTACTCTCTTTGGAAGCATCTTTTTAAACAGCAGGTGATTTCCCCTTTATGTGCTTACATAAGTTGTATTGATTCCACAGATTAAAATCTTTCCTCTTTAAGGCTGTTAGCACTGCACCTTCCGTGAGAAGTAAATACATATCCATTTATGTATTTAAAGAATATTAATGCATTTTGGTTTTAAAGATGTGAATTGACTTAAATTAATACAAATAATATTATCATTCATCATCTTGCAAAAGAATAAAACTTTGCAAAACGGAATTAAACTAATAGTCCATTTTCTTACTATGTCATGTGTAAGATCTGCTGGATCCAGAGACATCTTTGCAACTCCTCTTGTTGAGTCTTTTCCAGCCAAAGCATTGTACGGGGCTCCTTTTCCATAAAATTCTGTCAGATTAAAAAAAAAAAAAATCCAGTGATGATCTGACAATGTACAGGGTATGTTCAGCCTCTACTTTTCACCAGCCTGTTATACTTCTCAGTGAACTGAAAGCAACAACTGAAGTCCAAGACTCTTCTTTCCAAAACTGACTTTTGATTTACTACTTTTTGATAATACATCCCAGTTCTTAAAAAAAAAAAAAAAAAAAAAAACAACAGAGGGTGGGGTTATACAATACAACTGTTAAACTCCTATACTGCGGTCTTAAAATTTACCTATTATTTTGGGAGCTGTGCTTTACATGCTCATGAGAGGTTTGTAGACTCCAGAATTTGCAGTGGCAAGCCTTGTCTAACTCAGGATTTGAAGATGAGCCAACGTGTATGTCCAGACAAGCTGCATTAACAAGCTTAGTACAAACAAAACAACAACCCGTTAGTTTGCTTATGATGACATTAAGGCAAGTGTCCCAGGATGCCCATGGTCCCTTCAAACATTTTACAGCAAATCTGGATTAAGTAGCAGGAGTTCAAATTACAACATCTGTAGTTCTTAGGGAAGGCACAAACAGCAAATACAGCAATAAATGGTTTAGGTGTAAATGATGAGACAAGAAGCCTCAATAAGAAAACTTTAAAGGAGAAAAAAATTACTTAGCCTCCGCCCTCCTTTCAAAATCATAGTCAACTCCTCCAAGAGTTTTGACCAGGCCACTGGACAGCACGGGTAGGCAAACACCGGCACAAAAGGAAAAGATGAAGCTGCAGCAATGATGATACTGTGTAGTGCAATACAAGTACATCCAAGTTAGCTTTGATCTGGTCAGTTCGTGTACCCAGTGCAATAAAATGCTGTAGCACCGGCTTCCATGTGGCCTGACCCCACATCTGGCGAGGACTCAGGGGTCTGGGCAGGTGTCTTCAGCATTTCTGTCATCAGTGCCCAAGCTTACGGGACTATGCTGGCTTGTCTGTCTACATGTACTGTAATCTCAAACCAGTTTAAGTTCTAGACAAAACCTTAGTGGGAGAGGTGTCTGAGGAGGAAAATCGAGTTTTTTAGAAAAGGAAAGAGTATGTTCTTTTTGTTGCAATTGAACTGCAGGCTTCTAATACATTGGGAATATTTAAAAACAAATGACTGAATAATAGCATGAAAACAAAGCAGACAGCAGAGAAGAAGCAAACTCACCTTTTCCAGAAGTGACATCAAATACTACTCCCTTCACCGCCAGGTAAATGGGCTGTCCTTCCTGGAAAGAAAGCCATCAATATATCCGCAACACTGAAGTGTAGGCAAAAGGCAATTAATTTTAGCTATGAAATCCATAGGCACTCAGGACACAAGAGAATTAAATTCTCTGTTGTATGTTTTCTCTTGTTTGTGTGTGTATACAAGCACACACGTTCTCTCTCTTGAAATTTCTTGCTTGTGCTTTAAACTGTCCCTGAGCTTTTTTTTTTTTTTGAGGATTTAAGTATATGGAATGAGAGAATCTTTTAAATCTAAATGTCACAATCATAGAAGACATGTCCCTCTTGCAAGTCACCTCTTGTCTGCACACTTGCCTGCTTGAAGGTGATCAATTGCATCTTTCCGTTCCTAATGCAGATGGATATTGCCCAAGATAAAAGGGTGTATGGCCAACAGTATTCTTTATTTGATTAAGAGAACAACAGATAAATACATAAACACAACAAATCTGATCTGCTGACATCTGTTTTACTTAATAAGCCAGCGCTTCTGCTTTGTCTTTTATGTGTAAGATCTACTTTTTGTCAGATGCTGGTTAGTTTCTTCAAAGTATCTAGAGAAGACCCTGAGAAGGTCAGCCAGCAAGTTTTTCAAAGAAGACAGATGTGTATCAATATAGGACTTCATCATTTTGAATGTGAAGTTCTGCTGAGATTTCTGTGTCACAGAAAGGTAAAAACTCTTAAGATGAAATTGCTTTGTTATTTCTATAATCTTGTAGGGGAAAAAAGGGTCTAAATACATGGTTTAATGAATTATTGAGAGAAAATTACTTTGGCTCCAACTTACGGTAATCTGAAATTCACTGGCATGAGTACCTTGTCAAGCAGGCAATGAATAAAATAGGAACATGCCATCTAATTGTCTGTACGCAATTTCAACAGACCAAAATCAGCAGCTGCCAGCAGGACAAATGAATAGCAGGCTAGCAACACACGAATGCCAACAAACTTCTCACGAATGCCTAAAAAGCAAGTTATCCCATAATTACTGGGAGGGAGGGAATAGCACAGCAGCAGAGCACGAGAAAACCAAATGTTAACGTGGTTTCAGGGCACCGAGCAGCAGGGAAGGTGGCAACGCTGGGGGCTGTGCCGTGCGACGCCAGGACCCCGCGCCTACAGCAGCCCCGGCCCAGCCCGGCCCCGCGGCTTTGAAGAACCGGCCGGGGAGGCTCGGGGGCTCGAGGCCCCGCCGCGGCTCTGCGCCCGCCCCTACCTGCTGCCCGTCGTATCTGGCCAGCTCGGGCTCGGTGAAGAGGCGCACGGGGGCCTCGGCCGGCGGCCTGAAGCGCAGCTCCCGCTCGGCCGCGGCCGGCAGGGCGCCGAGCAGGGCAGCCAGCAGCACCCGCGCCGCGCCGCCCGCCATGCCGCGCAGGACGGGCGGGCCCGGCCCCGCCTCCAGCCCCGGCCGCCGCTGGCAGCAGCGCCGGGCCCCGCTCGTCCCCCCGCCCCGGGCAGCCGGACCCACGGGCGGGAGCGGGTTCCTGCCCCGGCGCCTTGGTGTTTTGGTTAAATAAAACTACGTGGGAAGAGCTTGAGCCAAGGCGCGTATGCACTGAAATTCAATAACTACTTGTGAAGTGCCCGGCGCTACTCCGAGGAAGAGTCCTTAGAGGCTCAGGGCTGCAGCGGGGGAGCTCTCTTCCGCGCGGGGTGCGCAACCGGCACCCGAACAGGCATCTGCTGAGAAAAGACTCCTCAATTTCCATCCTTTTTCCCTTCTGAAGTTTCTCTGCTTGCTGTTTTAAATGTTTATTCACAAAATCAGCACACGTAGGCCAGGCTTCGTCTTTATGACTTAAAAAAAATAATAAACTGACATTTTTAGCCTCAGGAAGGAGAGAATAAATAGGAAATTTTCAAATGACGTGATTTCCCCATGCTGTAAATACAACACAGGGAAATATTCTGGGCTGGCAGAAGAATAAGCGGTTTGATGTTTGTAATTCTGTATAGAATTAAGAAAATTAGAAACTTTTTACAATTTAGATACATGTATCACATCCCTCACTGTGGTGCTGGCAAGTGAGGACTTGAAGGATTTAGAGCCTGGATGTTTGACGCTGCAGTGCCCAGTCTTCCTGACTACCGCGCTGTAAGTCAGATCCCTGTTTGGTATCTCTGCTCCTCGTACAGTGTTTTGTGAAAGCTGAACAGTTCGGAGAAGGATCTGGACAGTAAATAGGAGATCTTTGTTTTAACAGTTGTTTATAAACTCTTCTTGTATAAAATCCATACGTCCACCTCGGAGGACACCTGTTCCATGTTGCCTGAGGTAACACCCTTTTCCACAGGCTGTCCAAAGGCAGTTCTGTACATTGGTGTAAGCAGAGCTGAAGCAGCTAATCCAAAGCAACATCTCCATAGTTCTCTTCTGGATGACAAAAGCAGCACAAGATGAGAAGCACAGGGGAGCAAGGGCATGTCACCACAGTATGGGGGTGACGACCAATGGGCCACATCCCTATGTGAGGAGCCAGGCCAAGCCTGCAGAGCCAGGGCATGGGGAAGGTGAGTTGCTGTGGCCATCTGGGAGCTGACTGCTGCAGGCTGCTAGCTGGTGTGGCGAGCTGAGTATTGGTCCTGTTAGGGTGAAGGTTTACAAGGTTGTTGCTGTGATTCTCCTTAAGCAGTGAAGTTTGCCTACATTGCCTAAACAATAGCTCGGCTTCAGAACGGGGTTCCCACCCTGGCTGTCCGTCATGTCTATTTGCTGACTCCACACGCCACAAGACAGGTATGAAACGTCAAGCAGAAAAGAGACCTTTAGTAAGGCTTTGGACGAAACAGCTCCTGAACGCTCCCGTTACTCACGAGAAAGAGCTCTGGCATTTGCCAGGTTACTCTGCCTGCAAATACCCTGTATGGCTTGCCGCAGAGACCATGCTGCTGGGAAATACGCAAAAGTCTAATTTGTCAGTCTGGTTCCAGCCACATTATAGATTTACCTTTTATTCTGAAATAATTATTTATATAGTGTCTCCCCAGGGGAGGGCTGCAAGTGCTGAATACATCTGTCTGAAGCGCTATTGATTTGGGGGCAAGTTAGAGCCTGCCTTTGAACCACAGACATCTGAAAAATGAATAACAAGAACTAAAATATTTTCTTTTTGACAGGAGGAGCTGTATACTAGGATTGTTGTCAAAGGACTTCAGACCTTGGTTATTAACTTACTAGGTGTGGGTCTTGGGCATAGGGAAATGATCTACTGAGCAGGGTCTCCACTACAGCATTGCGTCTCAATGCAAGAAATGTCATGCATGCTTTTTCTTGATGATGAAACATTAACAATTACTTCCATGCTGGGGAAGAAAAATAGCTGTGCAGGTATTTGTGGATGGATGGCTCATGAGTCAGCTCTTACGTGGTTTTGGCTTTTATCTTCCCGGAGCACCCCATTGCTGCCAATCCTTTGCCGCCACAGCATGGGTGGGTCTTTGTAGGAGCCCTGCAGAAGTTTCGTCTGGTTGCCAAGCGAGTCTGTTGTTTTGGTGTTCTGCTAGCAGCCTTGAGCAGCAAAAAATAAAAATAATTTAAAAAAAAAAATTAATATTATGTGCATCTTGGGGAGAGCTGGCAAAATTGTTTTAAATTGCTTTTCCAATCTAGTTCAGTCTCACGTAGGAGAGTTTGTGTTGTGAAGTGTGTGGTGTAGAAAAGACTCATTTCCCTGTCACTATACAGCACACTTCTGTGTTCTCAGTAGAGAAACAATTATATGAACCTTACAACAAACCCGCTTACGTGTGCAACGAGCAACCGCGCTGCATTTGACGGCTTTGTGCTGCCTAGAGCAAGAGAGCTCGGCAGAAATTGCTAAGCGAGCTCTGGAAGCTGAAACAAGACCCGACTCCTCGATGGCGTTGCAAGCCTTGTAGCATCTGGTGCGTTTTAAAGCTCCGTCCCCTACACCCTGGACACGGAAAACGAGGGTGGTTATCGCCGGGGCGGCTGCCGGCGACCCCGGCACGCTAAGGGCCTCCTCGCTGCCTGCCGCTGGGGTGAGGCCCGAGCTCAGCAGCAGGGAACTGCCCGCTGCCCGGCCCCTTCCCCACAGCCCAGCGGCGCTGCCCGGCACCAACGGTCGCCCGGCGGCCGTTACAGCGGCTCCCACCGGACTACACCTCCCAGCGGCCCCCGCGCCGCTGCGGCGAGGCCGCGGCGCCGGGGCGGGAAGCAGCCGGCGGGCGGGTGGGGGGTCCCGGCGCCTGCGTGGCCCTGCCCGGGCAGGGCGGCTCGGCTCGGTCGCGGTGTCGCCGTCCCGTGCGGTGCGGCTGGGCTGCCTTCCGGCCCCCGCGGCGGCCGCTCCCCGACGCCCCCCGCCGATGCCATGCTAAGACCAGAGGTCTCCGCATCCTACCAGGAGGTACGGGGTGGGCCGGGGCAGGGCTAGTGGGCGGCGGGCCCCGGCTCGCCGGGAGGGGCCGGGGCAGCCCCCGGGCGGCGATGCCCGACCCGGGGCTTGCCGCTTGCCAAGCGGTTACACTCAACGCTGTCGCCGTGAGCTCAGTTCGGCTCCGGTCTCTGGCTCTGCGGCTCGGCGGGGCTGGCCGCGTCGCTGCCGGGGGCGGAGAGCCCTGGCGAAGCGGGTCGCCTGCCGCACGGAGCCCTCCGCAGCTTAACTTGCCCCTTCTGGCCCGTCTGCATCTGCTCAAGCGCCGTGAGGCTGTGTGCCTTCACCCGCCTGGTGCTGCCCTAGCCCTCCTTCTTACTGCCGGGTAGCTGGGATGTCAGGTTGCGTCTGCACTCGCCAGAAAGAAACGGGTGTCTTGGGTGTGCTTAGTTTCATGTTTTACCTTTAAAAGTGGTTAAAATAATCGGCAGCGGTACTTTTAATTGTATGAGCTAGGTACCGCTGGCCGGTGAGCTCTGTAATTGGGGCTTTCGTAACGAGGAGATGGTCTGTCGGGCGTGAGAAGCGACTTTGGTACCAGGGCTCTCGCATATGAAACTGAAGGCCGCATTATCATCCTGCCGAGAGCCCGAGGCAACGCCTAGTTTGCATATCAATGTACAGGCTCCAGCAACCGGAATTCCTTGCTCGTTCCTATCTCTCCTACTAGGGATACAAGCTATTTGTGCCAAGTTCAGCAGCGGTGGAAGCTTGCAGCAGGTCACTTCTGTTTGCATCTTGCAGGCAAAAGGAATGCAGATGTTTGCCTTCCTCTGCACGTCATGGGTAGTTTGGGGCTCTGTTTTAATACGTTCTAATTTAGTTTAGCCTGTTTAGTCTCAGCTTCTGATTTTCGTGCCAGGCTAGAAGGCATTGGAAGGTGATGAATCAGTGGACCAGCAAAAGGCCTGCATGGGCAAGTTCTCCTTTTATTTAAGAGGGTTTTATCCAGTAGGAAGGTTTTATCCCGTGATTATCAGGATGAAATTAACTCGTGTAAGAACTTGTATTTAGGGGAGGTACTTGAGAGAGTTAATGAAGTCGCATTGATGCTTGAAGTATGGACTGGACTATGCATGTTACATTTCCGCCTTGTGTGTCAGCCACTGCTGACACTGCTTTGTATGTTTGGGATTGTCCCAAACTCCGTGGCACGAGTCTAGATGGCATGTAAGTGCAGCGGCTGCGTTTCCATCCCTTCTCTGGCACCTGGGGCAGTCTGTGATGCTCCTGCCCCTAGCAGGGATGCTGAAGTGTCTGGAATTGCCTTTTCTGAGCTTCTGTTTGTCCAGTGCCTTTCTGTGTGCAGGACTGAAAAGGAACTGCCGGGTTATGAGCAGGCTCCTGCAGTTGTTTCTCACTCAGCTGCACATGCAGAGCCCAGAGGAATGCTGAACAAAGGTCTGTTTCATGCCCTTCCTGCTCTTGACATCCTATCCTATCTCTGCATCTTATTGCAAGCTTAACCCCCCTGCAAGTTTATGTTCCTTCTGCATTAGCACCATCTTCACCTCTTTGTCAAAAGTAAGGTGTAGGAAGAGCTGGCCTGTGAGGGCGAAGACCGCTGGCGTATGCCAGGTTCACTGTTGCCAGTTGCCTTGATGTGCGGATTCTGTCAAGTGCGGAGAAACTAGAATCAGCTGTCATGCAGTAATGCTGTGCTGGCTTCCCAGTTGTTAGAAGACTGTCGTGTAATACGTCTGTGAGTTGTTGGGTTTGTAGGTGTGTGCTGCTGTGCCTTGTAGAGTCACTGTGCTGCATGCCGTATGCTGAGAACGTGGTGGCGGAGCCATGAGCAGCGCTAGGCTTATGGTGGCCTCAGAGGATTTATGCAACTTCACCTCTTGTCCAGTCAGATGTTTGGGATTCGCAGTGAAATTAGTTGGTTTTTAGAGGGTCTTACACATCAGCTCAACCTACTTACTGCACCTGAGGCAATGTTAGCACTTCTGCTTTTGATTAGCTGTCCTTCACTGGTTTTATGTGTGAAAAGCTTATGCAACTATGTCTGCCGTGTGAGCAGAGATAATAAAACAGTCACATATTGTTTGGGTTTTTTGTTTCTAAGGAATGCTGAAAAGTTACATTTTCTGAGTTTTTCTTCTCCTACGTGTTGAAGAGTCGCTGTAGGTCCTCTTGAGAGGATAAGAAATGTTGCATATTGTGTTCTTGTTTAAACTTGTGTTGGGATCTTCTTGCTATCAGGAATAGAATTCGCTTACCTTCTACATAACCTCAGTCAATGAGGTGCCTGTACCTGGGGAACCGTGGCTGAACCAGAGAGGTGTGGGAGTCAGCTGAGAAACTGCAGTGACTTTGTAACTTACATTAAACTTTTTGGGTCAGCTCTGGTATAAGGAATTTGCATGAGTGTAATTTGAACTGGCTTCTTAGCTGATTTAGCTTAACCAGTACAAGAGGTTCAGTGAATACTCTTCCTGTGTCAGAACAGCTTATTTTGGGTCAGGTAAACAAATAGAACTGGTGTGGTTCTACAAAAAGAAGCAGAGTCTTAATTTTCCCTTATTTTATGAAGATAATTGAAAAAAAGCATCTTTGGTTGGACCCTGGTAAGTCTCCTGCAAATGAGCTGAGTTTAGCCTATTAGCTGTTCACTCCATGCCTCACACCATGGGAAATCATGCTTTATTTATGTGCAAAGCATTTAAAAACAACTGGGTAACTGCTTTCAACTTGGTTTGCATGGTAGAAATGAATACAGAAATACGGCAGTAGGTGATGGAGACTTTACGTCAGACTTTGAAGATGTAAAATGAGTGGACTCTTTCCTAATAAGTGCAAATGATGATCTGTTAATGATATAATGATGATCATTTCAATACTGAATTAACGTTGGGTGAAAGAAAAGCACTTCCTTATGGATACATGCATGTTACTGTTGAGTAGGTTGGGGGTGTAAAGTTTAATAGCATTCAGTATGGCTGCTGCATTAACTGTGTACCCATTTTCCTTGAAACAGGAACAAAGCTAATCTCCCTTACCTAATTAGGTAGGTGATGCTGAGTGATTAGCTTGGACAGTTACTGTGCAACACATGATATGCTGTAAGCTTATGCCCTGGTTTGCCTTGCTGTAATTTATATGTCATTCCCAGCCATGAAGGAAATTTGGAAAACATACGGGAGACACTTTATATATATGTATGTATATTAAAAAAAGAAGTCTAATGCTTCATGATCTCTTGTGATGCCTATCTGATGTGACAAGCTTCTGAGTTTGACGGAGGAATCTTGGCAGTTTGGGCCCAGGGCTCTGAATAGCAAAACAAGAAAACATCTGGTCTCTTGTTGCTGTTTTAGAAATACTGGAAGACTAATTAGTTGCATAACCACTAATATATAATAATATGTACAGTGAGCTCAAATAAGTACCAGAAATGTAGGGATGTTTGACTGTTGTCTTGTAATCACCCACCTGCCTATGTGGCTGAGACTGCATTTGAATTACTTGCCCTAATACCTGTCAAAATGCAACTTGCTCTTTATGCACCTCTTTATTAAGAAGTGCTAATTCTCTGTTTGCTGGTATGTGCTGTGGTTTGTTTATGCCTAAAAATGCATTCTTGAGTGACAGATCGAAGTTCCTGCTTATTTCAGAGGGCATTGCCCTAATTGGGGGTTTAAAGTGAGCTGAAGCTGCCAGGGAAACAATTACTTTGATCTTGAAAGAAAAGGTGATGTTATTGTTGAAGCAGCTGGGTAGAAGTAGGTTAAATTTAATGTGCCGTCCTTCTCTTTTTGCAGCATGCAAATCACTTAATTTTTAGCTGTAGGTCTACATAAATGTGGCTCTTGTTCACAAGTGGAACAGATGTTGGGTGCTCTTGGACTGGGGGCATGTTTTTGTGTGTTTGGTTAGTTGGAGCCTCTTTTATTTGTACCATAGAAATTCCAGCAATTGCAAGTTGAGAGCATGTTTGGAAATTGAACCACTGTTTTAACTACACAGCTGAGTGAAGATGTGGAGCGAGTATCTGAAAACCCAACAGATGAGAGAGAAGGAGAGATGGAAGTTCATGAAGATGCCAGCTCTGTTATTTTACCAGGTGAGAACTATTGACCCAGAAATTACCAATTTTAAGTGCCTGATAAGCTGCTTCTGTGTGGGGGTTTGGTTGAGTTTTTTTTCTTATTGCAGTTCTGAAAGCAAACAAAACACTAAATTGCATATTTTGGGGAATAAGTGCTGATGGAAAGCCGAGGAGTTTTTCTAAGGATTGAGATGAGGACATTTCTTTGTCATGAACTGTGCTCAATCAAAGAAGATTCAGCACATCTGGTTCTGAGATAGCTTAGTATGTCATCTTCCTTTACGTTGTATCTTACCTGCGTTGCAGTGTCTGTGATGGCAGTGGATTGCGAGCGAAGTGTGTGCCAGATTTACATGAGCAAGGTGCAACATTGAACAGATGTGCTTTTAAACAGATTTTAATTAGCCTGTTCAGACCCGCTTTTGGAGCGTGCGGGGCAGTGTTAAATGGGCTTATTGCAGCTCAGATGTAGGCATTAAGGTAAGCCAACCTGAAATGAGTATCCCCTAAATGCTTTGCAGCTGTTCAAGACATACTTGTTTCAATAGTGCGATTTTGTGCATATTAATGTCCTAATTTCCTTGGCTGCCATCTCCTGGCAATGAACTTGGGAACACGTGTGTGACCGTGGACTTCTGTAAGAGGTTATGTGTTCAATGGGATTTACCAAAAAGCTAGTGTTTGCTGTGGTAAGGAACAAACACCAAACCGTGCTATTATAGTTGAAGGGCAGAGTGTGGCGTGGCCTGAGAGGGCCTGACTCATTAGATTACATCACACAGAAAAGTCAGCGTAAAATATGCCTACTTATCTCCTTTCATATATTGGGTTTTAATGCTCCTTTTGCGTGTTCAACTATATATTGCTCACGATCGAAACATGACGTGTAACTCAAGAGTACATGAACTTTTTCCTTAAAAATATTGCCAAAAGAAATGGGGAATGCAAGGAGTATGGGGAAGGCAGTGTCTGTGTACAAGTGAGGCAAGTGTGAAGATCTTCAGAGAATAAGCTTTGAAGGCAAGGAGACTGTGAGAGAATTGGGTTGGTCTTTTTCTAGCTGTAATTGGAAGAATCCTTTTGTGAAACTTTATGTAGTATGCACAAGGAGTTACAAACTAGAGTCCAAAATGGGAGGGTAACAAATATCTGGTGACTTCTACCATGGTGGAGATGCAATGCAGATAGCTGTGTAAGACCATTAGAATATTAAATCTCTCTGCTGATGCATATGCCGAGTGTGTAAGAATCACTTCAGACTGGGAAGGGGGAAAGGAGTTGGTTTTTTCCAGGAAGAAAGATTGACCATCAACAGACTTTTTGTCTTATGAACTTTGAACTTGGTTTCTGAGTTGTCCTTGTTGAAAATAAACCTTGTTTCTTGCCTGCTGTGTCCTTAAGCAGAGTTCCAAATTCAACATGTGAAAAAGAGGCACAATCTTCGGATGATTATGCCTCTTGCTTGAGAAGGAAGCATCTGTCTGACTGATCATCAAAACCAGCAATAGTTGCAGGTTTTTTAAATCAAACTGAGTTTGAGGCTTACTTTCCTTTCAAGTGATTGATCTTTGAATGAACACTACATAAATTCAGCCCAAATATCTGTATTTTAAAGTCCTAATCCATATTCTGTTTGGTTCCAGATAGTGAACTGGGTACCACTGCCCCTTCTTTGCGTTTCAGCAAGACCTGCCTAAAGAATGTTTTTTCAGTAATTCTCCTGTTTATTTATCTGCTGCTCATGGCTGTAGCTGTGTTCCTTGTCTACCAAACCATCAGTGACTTCAGGGAGAAGCTCAAGCACCCAGTGATGTCTGTCTCTTACAAGGAAGTGTCCTTGTACGATGCACCTGGTAAGACTGGTAACAAACAAAATGGATTAAGTTGTTGTTCACATTTATCTTGGATTGTTTTACATTTTTGGTGTTGATTCTCCGGGGCCCAGAGTGCATATAATGCTTTGACCAAGGTCTTTCACTTCCTCTTTTCTAATCTATGTTGTGTTAACTTTGCATGGAAATGTTAATATTGTAGGACAAATTTTGGGGACATTTTGGGGGTTTTCATGCCAATAACATGAATGACAGTAGCTGCGGAGCATCATGCAACATTTGGTAGATAAGAAGTGTTTGCAGACTCTAGAATGGGCCCTCTTATAGGGAAAGAAGATAATTCCTTATGGAAATATTCCCAAAACTGTATCGTTCAAACAGGGTAGCACATAAGATGTGTATTAGGACCTCAGTGCTGCACTGGACAGTGAGATGCTGTTGACAGTAAAGAAGGTGAATTTCTCAAACCAGCCGCAAAATAACCACAATGCCACTTTCTGCATTGTTTACAACTTGGTATTACATCAGTAGGCAATGAAAATGTGATGTGACTGCAGGGAACAATGTTGGCATAAAAATGCAGTGTGGCATCAGAAAACTGTGTTGCAGTTTGCAGGAGGGATTACACCACAGAAGCATTTTTGAATAGTGAGTTCTATCATTATTATTTTTTTAAATTATCCAGTAACCATTCATAAATAGAGCTGCGGTAGCAAAAGCAACTCAAGCAGTCATAGGTCAGTTTCCAATTTAAAAATAACACTTTTGTTTGAAGTGTTACCACATTGTACAAATAACCACTCCCGTAATTGTGGCTGAAAGGTGAGTGTTTCAAGTTGTTGCCGTATTCCTATAGTTGTTTTTCTGTATGGTCAGTTAGGCTCAGCTCTGTAAGTAGGTCCTTGCATTTGGACCATATGGATCTGACTGTAAGAGCAGGCTTTCCCCCCCTTTTTTTTTCCTCATGTGAGCTTTTCATACAGCAACAGGAAGAAAATGTCATTTAAAGAAGCAGAGCAACATACATATAAATCCAAAAGTATTGGCAGGGATCCCTGCCAGATCAGAGAACCTAAATTAATGCAGCCCTTTACTTCGTTGCTCTATTAAAGTGATGAGATGGCAAGTTGCAAGCGTGGGCACTGAAGAAAGGGATAAAGCATTTTTAGGCTGATATATGCTGACTGCTTTGACGTCTCGCATTTTGGCAGACAGTTCATCTCAGTTGTGTGAGTTAATCATATCTAATAACTCAAATCATACTTTTTTTTGTAGTTGGTCTAGATTATCTTCAAGCAAGCTTGTTTCCAGTACTCAATGTGCATATGTGGCATAACATGATTTTGGGTTTTGGGCCTTTTATTTTGCTAGCCTTCTACAGCTGAGGTGACTGAGGTTTTTTTTAATGCATGCTGTTGGTATTTATGGTATATATGAATTTCCATACAGGTAAAGTAGTAGCCTGCCTACCTAGTGATATAAGTTATACGGGATGGTAACAGTACTCGTTTGATGGCTGTGATTTTTATCGTGACATTGTATTCAGTGAACAGAAGATGCTAGATGTTCTGAAGAGCATCTTTTCACTTTTATTAGATCAGCCAGTGATCTTTGATCTGTCATGTATAGTACATACATTATTTCCAATTAAAATTTGACATGTTAAATGATAATATCTGAAAACACGTACATGCTGAAGCGCTACATGTCCCACTTGACTTCAATAGTCTCCTAACTTAGTTTACACATTCATTTCATGTGGGGCCAGAGGGACTGATGTATTAGCTGCTGGCTTGTGGGAAAACTAGGGAAACTTAGTAGCTTCTGTGAACCTTGAATCATCGTAACAGAACGTGAACCTTGAATCATCGTAACAGAACATGAACCCTGATTTTTTTCAATGCTGGCACTGTTGTCCCGCTCCAGAAAAATGCTGGAGCATGTGGTTTAATTTGACTGTTTTGCTGGATCTTGAGGGTAGCTCAGCATCCTCTGGGATTAAATCCCAGAATGAAAATCTATGTACTTGGGAAAGAAATCAGCTCTCTCCAATGCTTTTTCTCCCAAAACAGGTATTGCCTTTTACCCAGGCAAGGCTCGGCTGCTTAGCTGCAAGCATCATTACTATGATCACATTCCACCTCTGATAAATCCAGGTCAGCCAGGAGACATTGAATGCACCACTCAGAGAATCAACTACACAGATCCTTTTACTAATCAAACTATGGTAATAATAATATAATAGAACAAAGCTTTCTGCTCATAATGGTATTTGAAAGTAAAAATATTTACTTAGTGCTGCAAAAAAATCCTTGCTTCTAGTTTTTTTCAGGCCATCTGTCCTTTTGTTTTCAGAAATGTAAAAGACCCCATTCAGTGTGTATATGTGTTATGGATGATCAGCTGTCATGTGGGTGTGTGCAGCATGAAAACCTGAATGGGACAAAATAAGTCATTTTTCACAATGAAACTCTCACTTCATTCCTCTCCTAAGTGAACTGGCAAGCATGCTCCTTGATATAGTAAATCTAGCTTTGATTGAAAGCAGTAGCAGTTATTCCATTAAAGCAGGATAGTTTATCTCTTTTTGTATGTTTGCTGGGGATTACATACTATTTTTGTCACACTTGGAAAAATTGTAAGTGGGCACCAAGTGTTTCATTACACTGAAATGCTGTGAGCCAGTAAGATGGGTACATTGAGTCTTAAATTGCCCTTAAAAATGCAGGGAATCTAGGTTCTCTATAAATAAATGTTCAAAAAATAAAGTATTAAATATGGTCATTTGTATCCAAAGTGATTGCTGAGATTGTTTTTAAGGAAACTAAATGTGAACAAACAAACAATCTGGGTACCTGTTTGGTCAACTTTTTTCCTCTTCATGCCTTTGTAAAGTCACCATTTCTTTCTGGGAAGCAGCTCCTTAGTATATTTGAAAGTAATATTCTAGGTGCACGTCTAATTTAATTTCTGCCACTAATACGCTCTTTTTGCATGTTTTAACAAACTAAGAACCTGCATTTTACGCTGCATGCTAGATTCATTTAGAAGCTTGCTGATCCAGTAGGCTCTAGTCCTGCAGTGGAATGGAGAGGCACTGAGGCAGAGACCTCTGAACCATGTAGAGCCCTCTTAAAATTGGCTGAGTCCTTTTGCAAGCAGCAGCTTGCTGTTCGATATAATGCCTGCATTATTTTAAGTTGTATTCTGCCTGCTAGCATCTTTTGTTGTGTTTTTTTTCCTTTCAGCAGCTTGCTTTAGGTGCTGGGGACGGTGAAACTGTTCCTCTTTCTCAAGGAGAAGCCTGATGTTCTCAACATCAGACTCCACATTAACTTGTTTCATGTCAAGAGCTGAAAGTTCCTAGACTTTAATGCTCAAAACAATTTTGATTGTCCTTCTGCAGAAGGCAGGTTGCAGGGCCTTGACTGGTAATTCCACATGAACCCAAAGGACTATGATAGAACTAAAGCAGATTTCTTAGAAAAACACTAAATCTTGATGTAAAGACTTCATTTTTAAACTAAAAGGAGGGATTCAATTGGCATTCTTGTTAGATATTTTAATAGACGTATACTTAGTAGCGGCCAAGAAAATCTCGGTGTGTATTAGATTTCTATAGCTATTAGTGACAGATGGCAAACTCATGAACAGGAAATGAGGATTCCTTTGCTACTCTCACCATCTCTCTGTTTGCTTACAGAAGTATGCTTTGGTTGTTCAAGGCCCTCGTGATGTGAAGAAAAAGGAACTGGTGTTTTTGCAGTTTCATTTAAATGGAACAGACCAAGATTTTAGTGCCATTGACTACCTTCTGTTTTCTTCTTTCCAAGAGTTCATCAACAGGTATGTAAAGGGATGAGCCTGTAACTGCATTGAACTTGCTACAACAGTACTAGTGAAAGCAGGGCTCTTTTAGTAAAAATCAGACAGGCTTTTATTTTCTCTCTCTCTCTCTCTCTCTCTCTCTCTCTCTCTCTCTCTCTCTCTCTCTCTTAAATGTTTGGGTTACATTGGTGCTCTTTCATGTCTTGGGTTACTAATCTTAATTTTTAGAAAATGGATTGAGGCCTTTTTCAGTGACAAAAACTGCCCTTCAGCTATGCTTTAGCCATTTGTTGCTGCACTTTCTAAAAGTTTGAAGTTTGTGCTGGCTTACTGCTGCCTGCTGCTGTGGGTGATCAGGAAGTGTGCTGTCCTGGGCAGCGTGCTCAGGAAGTGCACTGAGAACACTAATGTTTCTGTACGTTTGGTTTTTTGTTTGGTTGGTTTTTTTAAAGCAATTACTGTGAAGATCAGATCCCTAGATTGATTTGTTGTGATTTCATTGAAAGATTAACTATATTTCTTCGTATTATTAGCTTTGTGTAAGATTCTACAGAATGATGTAATTTCATCGATGGGGTTTTCAAAATTGCTTTGTATTGGTTTGACATTGGTGCCATTGGAGTGACTAATCAACCTTCTTCTAATTTTAACAGGAGTGGAATTAATCCTGTCTTGAACTTTCTTGAAAGCCCCACCCTTTTTCCCACCTTGTGAGAATAAATTCCATACTTAACTGTTTAATTTTCGCTTTAATTTAAATTCAAGTTCTGATCTTCTCTCTGTGATCCAGATTAAAAACTAAACAAGAGATATTAGTCACAGTGAGACCTAATAGAAAGCCTTAATTTGGTAATAGTCAAAATGCTGAGTGAAAAAGGGACAGGGGATAAAGGCCATATGCAGAACAAAATTAGGTGATGGAGGGGAAGAGAAATAACAGATCTTATTGTAACAAAGCATTCTTGAAGGCTTGGACACAATCATACTGGTGCTTTTCATACGGAGCAAAGACTGGAAGTGTTCGGTCACGGTATCTCTGAGTGACCAAAGACCAATTATCTGAATTTGCTTTTTACAAAACATTTCTACTTCAGTGAAGGAGAGATCTTAAGTCATTAAGTAGTTTCTGTAACTGTACTAAAACACCTCATAAAATGCTAATGTTCTGGGTATTTTAGGCATTGATATTTTAGGGTGAGAAAATACCAGTTAAGAGTAGTGATGTAGAAGGTGCTACTTGTTCCGTGTTTTTTTTCTCATTTCTTGTGGTTTGTGCTGCAGTTAGCAGTATGTGCACTGGAACCGATTCYAGCAAGGTGCACGGCTGTTTTGTGCTTCAAGACACAAGCACTGAGACTACCCCCTGTGAAACAGAGCAGGAGGCACATTCGTGTTGCATCTGGTTCCTGGCTCTTTGCAGAATGAGCCAACTTACCAAGACACGACTTGGTCTATGCATGCTCACGTCTTGGAAGCCACATTTCTGTGCTCATTGTATCAGTTTGCAGATAAGCCATTTTAAAGAGCTGTTTCTTCCCAAGTTAAAACATGTATGTCCTACTTAAGTTGGCAGAATTTCTGCAAGCAAGCTGCAAGTCTGCATGCTGCTCTCCCAAACGCTTATGCCATATGTTGTGCAAAGGCAGGTTAGATGTGCAAAACAGCAATAAGCAGTACTGCAAAGGTCCTAGCTTCAAGGCTGTGTTTGTGCCAGTGTAGGTGAATCAGTAAGAATCATCTGTAAGCTGCCTGGGAGAAACCTGGATCGCAACCTCCTGCCTCCAGTTTGGCAGGTCAAACCGATTAGATGGCAGAATCGATCCCTGAAGAGATGGGGAAATGTCGCTTTGTTCCTAGAGAAGCTGCTTTGTCTCGGTGTTGGAGGGCACCAGAACTGAAGCTGGGAGAGTGAAGGCTGAGCCTGGGTTATGTTTGGAGCAAAGTGAAAAGGTAGGAAATGGTGGTGTCTGTTTGGGGATGCATCCCTTGTGCCCGTTTGCAGCAGCTAGTAGGAATGCGAGTTAAAACTGGTTTTGAACTAACCCAGATAACGGTAAAATTGGCAAAGGTTTATAGGCTGTTAAACTTAGTAGTAAATGATCTGCATGTCTAGGTGAAATACAGTAAGAGAACCAGTTGTGCAGAAGAGGCCAGTAGTGTCTCTTTTATAGCATCCTCCAAAGCTTGGTACAAATTGTATGGCTTGTCTTGCTCAGTATTGTGTATTGCTGTCCTGGCATCCTGGGGCATGAACTGGACAGGCTCAGGGCAGGTTGAAAGTTTACTTTTTCTCCTGACTATGAAGTGCATGTGAAACCGCCTGCATATGTGGAATGGACTCGTTCTGTCCAACTTCCAGCAGAAGAGAACATAGAAATGATTTCTGGTTCATCAGCGGATGCTAAATTTAGTTGATGGGAAGTCTGGACTAGGATATCTGTAGAAACTGTTGTGTGTCCTTCCATATGGCCTCTAAAAGCTTCAATTACTGGCCACTGTTAACTACTTTTCCTGACAAAGTGTCTCTCTTACTGGTTATGAGAGCATATTATTAGCACTGTGTCCAGCAATTCATGTAAAGTGTTATCAAAGATGCTGAGATATATGCTAAAACTCATGAGATACCATAATTACCTTTACAGTTTTTTGCCATGGCTGCAAACAGCTTAGGTTGGGCTGGGCAGGCAGACTGCTGTAAAATGTATGTGTAGGGTATTCCATCATCTTAAATCACAATCCAAAACCCCTTGAAATTGGTGAGAAGAGTCCTGCTGTATCTATACCATGGTTTCAGTGTAGACAGTATTACATGCAGCTCACTTTTGCTTTAAGTAGCAATAATTGTATCAGTGAAGGCTGCTGCAAGCATCCGCCATAAGCAATAATAAAAATGGCATCTAGAGACTTGTGTCTTTAAGGGTTTTCTGAGGCATAGCAAGTGGTGAAGACTCAAGTAAGGTCCAGTTGTTTCTGTCAAGGGTTTTATTCTCTGCAGCTCTTCTGTTAAAATTGGATCGACAGACTACATGAAACTGGCACTGCTTGCTGGTTTTGTTCTAGCCTTCACAGAACACTGCTGAACTGTGTGCTATTGTTGGCCTGTGAGTTGGAGGGATACTGCCACTGGCTTTTTTCTTCTTCTTTCTTTTTTTTTTTTTAAGACAGTGGCAGCTGCTCTCTGTACCATATTAATTGGAGGGAAGGAAATAATGAAACCCTTGCAAATTACCAAAAAAGTGTAGGTAAAAATACAAGTTCCTTTCCTGAACTGTCATTAGTATAATACATGGGTTTAAGAAGAAAATCCTCTGAACGTATTACTGACAAACTATTGTTAGCGTAGCATGTAAAATAACTTATGGTCATGTGAGATGATGAATACCAGTCTGAACAGGTCAGAGATTATTTAAGGTCTAAACAGAGCTCCATGTTCCATGTTTCTGGTCTGGATTGCTGCGTGCAGAGAAATAGATTATAACATAGAAGGGTCAAGACTTTTGGTGCCACACCATCTGACCCTTTATTAGATCCCATGGCTGTCTGAGAGTTTCCCAGTCTAGGGGAAAGCAAAAGCAATAAACACAAATTGGGTTTGACCCATCTGTGGTCAGCAACTCCCACAGTTGGGGCAAATACAACCTCTCGTGGTCTGAYGTTGATCAGTCTGTGCTAGGGCAGTGGGCTCCCTGTTAGTCGTTTGAACTGTCAGTGGTTACCAGAGAGCATTGGCTGAAGGGGGACCAGGGCTTTGTAGTTCACCTGAGTGAGACAGCGGCCTCTTGCACTTCTCTTTCTCTGCTGTGATGTAGGAATTTGCATGGTCTTGAGGTAGCATTAATATCTTGGGAGAGCCTGGTGCAGAGTATTCCAGGAATCTTACCATACATCTAAAGGACAATGTAATAGGTAGAAGAACTTACTGAACAGAAAAAGAAAAGAAAAGAATGTGCAGCCTTTGCAGGTTGTCTGTCTTTGGGTTGAAGAGGGAATTAAAAGAAACTGTCTGCCTGGAGAATTGTTCTTCAGATTAAAATCCCTTGCCTGCCTTGTGTTCACTTAGTTGTGTGTGGTTTTTAAGCTGTGTTACTTGCCCTCTACTATCGTTTGTGCAAAGCTGGTGTGCCTCTGCTCTGCCCGCCCCCGCCCTCCCCGCCGGAGCTCCGGGTTTTCCGTGCCCCGCGCCACGGCGCTGCACCGCGCCACGTCCCGGTGCCTCCGCGGNCCCCCGACTCTGTGGCAGTGGTCTGGATTATGGGCACATGCAAGGAGATGCCTTCTCAGATCACTTCTCCACAGCTTCTCCTAAGATATTATTAATCTTTCTTTTTCAAGCCTACAATTGCTGTTGAAGGCAAAGTATACTACTGCTGTCTGCTTACAATGTAAGTTGTGGCTGTAACGTTCAGCTCTGTGTCATAACTTCCTGCCTCAATTTTCCATGTTGGTTTGGAAAGCTTTTCTAGGATGCTGTATTTAGTCATACGTTAGGCATATGACTGGCTGGCAGAGTGCTAATTAATGTGTGTTCCTCTGAGTGGCAAAGCACCGTGCTCTTCTGTACTGTCCCATCAGCTGCTGCTGTACCCACTTACTGAACGGGGAAGAAATCATTGTCAGATTAGGTCTCCCTATGTCATTGGTTTGTATGGTGAGGAGCAGTCAGGCAGTGGGCTTTGTTCTGATGCTTTGCTCATGTCTTCTTGTGAGGGTTAGAGAGGTGCACAGCCATCCTGCTGGGATCACTAAACAAGCAGCTAATGTCATAAATCCATTAAGATATTCCTAACCTGCTAAAACACTCTTGGAATATCATCTGTCTTGATGGGTAGCAAAGTGTAGTAGTTTTTCTTTCCAGAAACGCTTCTCCTTTCTGTTTGTATGCACAATAGAGTTCTGTGTTTGAGTCCATCTCCTGAAGCCCTGACTTGAGAGCAATGGCTTGGCTAGGTTTTGCCTTCCTACAAACGTGTGCACATTCATTTATTAAGCCTGAGCAGGCAGTGTAGTACAGAGTAGCCATCACTGTGATACCCTTTTTATCAGTCCGTGCTCTTGCTGCCTTGTAGACAAGACATCTTGGTTTGCAGGAAGGAGCCCCAGTCCTGAAAACTAAGGAAAAAGACAGGAAAAGTGCACATCCACCCAGTGCTGGTACAGGACAAATCTCCCTGATTGATTGGTCTGTTCTTTGGGACGAGTGCTTGCTTCTTCAGCTTTGCTTTTCTTCCTCACTTCTTTGCATCTTTCTTTGAAAGACCAAAATACCGTAATCTCCCAATAGACCTAGCCATGCACGCCCTCTACCATATGAGCAAAGTATACTCTTTCCCTTCACCTGGGAAGATGGATTTAATATCTGAGTCAAAACCCTTTCCCTTGTCTCAAGGACCAGCATACCCTGACAGATCTCTGCAACCTGAAATCTATCTTTAGTAAAAATCAGCAGTCTGTGCTTTAATGGTTCATGACTCATCACAGTGGTTTACCYCTTCATCTCAAATGAAACCTTGTTGAAAAAGCAGCTGCAGGGCTAGGCTTATTTCATAGAGATGACATGAAAGTGGCTAAAATCACAGTACTGAGGAGCTCCAAGTAAATAGCGTGGTTAATACGCTGTCCTGTGCAGTTGGCAGAGACAGGATGGAGACCAGATATGCCTTAGAGCTGCCTCTTTACCACTTGCGGCGTGAGGGGTATTGGAAGCCTTAAAATGGCTTATGGTCCCAGTATTAAAAAAAAAAAAGACACAAAGCAATCCTGCTGTTCTGGGGCTACAAATATCCGTGATTGCATATTGGGAAAACAGCCATGTTATTGCAAATGGGAGCCTTACACCAAAGGTATAGTGTTCCCAAAATAATAGGAATACACTAAATGTAAACTTCAAAGCATTTTAAGTATGTCTGCATTGCGACCAATTTATTTGCATCCCAGAAATGGGGTGAAGCAGCCTGCCCTGCCTCTAGGCTGTTCCTTCCATCTCTTGCTTCCTAGCATTGTGGCGAGTTGTTTCCTGGTGTCCTGGCTCTGCTCCTTTCTGTCCCAGAGATGACAGATGAGCAGAACGAAGCTCCCCTATAAGGCAGAACAATCCCTAGGGGCAGGCAGAACTCTAGGGTGGTAGGGCACCAGGTAAGTCTTCTGCGGTTGAGAACATATGAGTGCAAGTGCTACCATTAATCAAAACATGCCTACTCACAATATTGTAGGTATGCTGAATTTTTAGCAAACATAAAAGGAATTGTGAACACATTCTGAAGTGCCTGTAGGTCTGACATTCTCCTGCCTACAGTGCTCAGATACTGCTGTAAGTTTGGTCAGTAAAGTAATGGTCTTTTTCCTTTAGTCCAGAAAAAGCAGAATTCATGAAGGACTGTGAAAGTTCATACTCCAGCTGGAAGTTTTCCGGAGGCTTTCGAACTTGGGTCAAGATGTCCTTGGTGAAAACAAAAGAAGAAGATGGTAGTGAGACTGTTGAATTCAAACAAGAGGTAAAAAAATAAAACAAAAAAATCCTCAGGAAGAGTTTTTTGGGACCTCTTAGAACTAGTTGCTGCCACGGTTTTAATGGTAGCCGGCCAACAGAACCAGTTCTTGGGGCAAAGAGCAACATGAGTTGGAAGAAGGGTGGGTGGGTTGGTTGGTTAAGAGAAACATCAGGAGCTTGTTTTTTGTTTCATTGCATCCATTACGCCACTTGCCACTGCGCAGTTTTGGCTGTACAGTTACTTGCATTCTTTCTTAACGTGGAGAGGTTCTGTAAAAGCGTAAATGTCTTGATGTGCGTGGCTGTTGGTATGGCCTAGCGACACATCTCAGGAAAACATCTCTGAACAGGGAGGCCAGAAAATCCAGGCCTTGAATGTGTTAGAAGCRACAGCTGTAGCCTGAGTTAAGGGTTCGAAGAGACCGACATAGAAATATTAACACAGCTACCTTTAGTTCAAGGTAGGGAACTACTGCCAAAGGAATTGTCTAAATAATAGCTAGTATTGGAAAGAGGTATTGTTTAGGTTACCACAAGGGCTGATGTTAGGATGAAGAGGTAAACATATGCCTTGTATCCTTTGTAGCATTCTCACGTCTCTTTTTGTTTGGGTTTGGGATTTTTATCTGTTGAGTATCCTTAGAAACATGGTGTAACAACTTCTTGCATCATTTAAAACTAGAAAATACGCAGGTGGAAGATGCAAACTTAGCTAGAGATGAAATGAGTTTGACTTTCATTCCTGTTCTGTTCATACTAATGGACAGGAGACTGTGTTTTGAGTTTGTTATCTTGCTCCCAGTGTTGGTTGGGGAGAAAGTCTCATTGGTGGTGAGAAATGAGAATTTTAAGAGCAGTCCTTTTCAGAGAGTATGTGTTTCAGAGAGAACACTGTCTCTTAGTCTATGGTACACTTGGAAAGAGTACTTTGTGGAGATTAAAATGCAGCAGAATCTTTAATTCTCACAGTTAGGGCCTTATGTGGCAAAGCCTTAAGGGAAGAGCAGAGCTGTGACTGAGGTGGGTACCTCCTGCTCCACTGGAGGAGGACAGGAGGCAAAGCCCAAAGGTCATACAAGTCCCAAACTAATGCCTTAGTTTGGAGGAGAGGAAAGGATGCATCAGTCAGCTGCTGCCATGTAAGTGCTAACAGCAGTTGTCTGTCTGTTCTCCATCACCTACAGCTCTGTATCACTTGCCATTTGGTAGTTACCTAGTGTAGGATTTTTGAAAGTCCTCCTTTGTGTGCATAAGTCTAGCGTGTCGCAAAGTGGAAACAAAAGGCTGACTCAAACTCAGAAAAATCTGAGCTTTTTGTGACCATAAACATCCATTTAGTCCAACAGTTATGGACTCTCTGATCATCTGGGTAGGTGAACACTGTGTTGGGTTTTTTTGGTTTTGTGGCGTTTTATTTTTTAAAAAATAAAAACTAGGAAATAGGAACTGGTACAAATGTGAATTTTGGGCTTCAGATCCCTATTAATAATACAGTAGAAGTTGAAATAGCTCAGACATAAATTGCACTTGCTTTGTTTGACAGTATGTCTGCTCAAATTGCTAAGGAAGTCCATTAGCCTTTCAAATCTAAACTGGGAGACAGCATACCAGGAAGATGGATACAAATATTAGGTCAAATAGCACAGTCAGTTAGTCTGCTAACTAGCCCAGTAGTCATTACTTTGTCTTTTCTTCCTTTCCCATTGCCTTCATTTAGCTTTGTGTACGGTTTGTTTCCTGGTGTGCAGTTTTCTTGAATGAGTGTAGTTGGGGTGATGGTACGCTGCAATAATTAAATGAGCTGTAGAAGTATAGGGTAAGTCTGCAGCAAAGGTGTTCGACCAGAAAACATGAGGTGGTGAAGCTCCCATATGCTCTGAATGGACAGAGAAACATACAGTGTTCTAGCTCCTGCTTCTACATGTTTGCAGCCTAAAATCTGGTCAGGGCAGGGTGTGTGGAAAAGACTGATAGAAATCTTGAGGTATTTGTAAAGAAACTAAGCCATGGTAGACAGGAGGTTTTTGCAGTAGCACATCCCTCATACAATGTCTGCTGAATCACTGTTTTCATATCTATAGTTCCTGTCACAATCCTGAAATGAAGTTAGTTACAGTACTGCTGGATTCATTACTTCCAGTACAGTATTAAACTAATGTAGGAAGAGCAGCAGTACTCCCTTGTGCACACACCAAGATGTAAATAACTCCTTTGAGGGTTGGAGACAGGAGCAGTCCTTCCATCATTTGCTCAGCTGTAGCTCCAGTGTGCTTGCCTGTTAGGAAACTGCCTGGCTCTTGAGCGGTTTATATTGTCTCCTGGCGGTGGCGGGGTTAGTGCAAACTGTGGTGGTGTTGCCTGTGTACAAACTCTATGTAGCTCCCCATGTAGTTCCCCTCTGGGCTGGGGGGTATGTTACAAGACAAGATAAATGTTTTTCTGAGGCCTGACATCTTAATACTTTCCACCTGATTGTGGTTCTTAAGACTATGGCTTCATGTGGCTGTAACATCGATCTGGTATCCTAAACCGTACCCTGGTGGAATTATGCTAAAGCTCTCTGCTGGTCAGTGCTAGTTTCAAATGGTAACCTAGTTAATGGGCAGTACTGGGACGTATGGTTTTAATTGTTAACATCTAGGCTTCTTTCCCTTCCCTTTTTCATTCTGCACTTGCTGGAATCTTCTAGTTTATTCTACAACTGATTTTTCAAAAAAAGAGTGTTCCTGCCACCATTGTGTAGTTCTCTGGTAAATAAAAGTAATCTAGCATTCATTCATCAGAACTTTTGAAATGCTGTATTACTCCAAGTAAATGAATTTTGTAAATGAAATTTCCCCCCTTGAAAGGGAAAAACTATGTAATAAAATAAAGGCCCTGGCTACTAGTGTAAAAATGGTATTGCAGTGTTTTACTAAGTGAGAAATAGGAAAAGGATATGAACATGAGACAGATGGAGGAAACTGCCCTTTCCATAATTTGGGAGCCTATTATTCCAGGTAGAAGAAGGCTGAATTGGAAGTCCCTAAACATTCTGCTACTTTCACCTTCTTAAAAGCCTTTTTGGTTGCACAGAAGACTCATTACACCACTGAAGAAAGTAACCTGCACAATTTTTTTTTTTCCCCCCCTCTCCAGACGAGCGTGGTTAACTATATTGACCAGAGAACTAAACCAAGAAGTGACCAGCTGTTTTTTGTTGTATTTGAATGGAAAGATCCTTTTATACAGACTGTTCAAGATGTGAGTAACTCTAGTCCCTTTTTGAATCGTCGTCTGACTGTACATGCTCATGGTCTGTGTGTGCGTGTGCATGCGCGTGCCCCTGTTACCTCACTCCAACCAGAAATTCAGAGGAAGAGTGAGGTTACTTCTGAAACTTCAGTCTAGGCTCTTCCTTATATCCAGTAATGTGTGTTCTGCAGAGGTCATGACTAACTGATGCCTTTCATTGGCTCGGTGACACTCAGCATTCTGTGTGCAGCTAGAGGTACACGTAGCTAAGAAAAAGCACGTCCCCTGTGTTCTAGCAGTGTAGCTTCAGGTCAAGTCTGAACTTTTTGCTTAAGTAAGTGTGCTTGGGTAAACCGATTTAATGACACACTTTATTAATTGACAAGTAAGAATCAGAATAATAAGAATAAACAACTAGTATCTTTTTTGTCCCTTATTGGAATAGAATTTGGTACTGCATTCAAATGCACAAAAAGCACTTTAAAATTCAGCTCAACTTGCTGCAGCTGGCGGCATATGATGCGCCAGACAAGACCACTATCAGTCACTGGAGTGCTTAAAAGGTGTGCAGATGCACGCTGTGGGTATATGCGCTTTAAGCATGTGAGCTAGATCTTGTTTTCCTAGTGTTCTAGGGGAGAAGGTCAGCTACATTTGCCCTCCCCAGAAAAATGTAGAATGGCAAAGTGTGCAAAGACAATCTGTTTAAAATTTTGCATTTAAAACGGCCCTACCTGACAACCAAAGTCCCTCACCAGCAAAATCCAATCCATGGAGTTCTTGTTTTCTTGCCCAAAACCAGAGTGTGAACGCAGACTGTGCGGGGCAGGATTGGGTCGTTGGTCCTTTGCACTCCTGGTGTCGTGTCTGTGCTGGGGCTGGGCACCCTCCTCAGTGCAGGCACCTCCTCAGCTGAAAGCCCAGTCCTATATCCAGCACCTCTCACTCCTCTCTGCCAGATGGGCTTCATGCCTCTGCTGTCTTGGAGCTGAAAGCTGCCCTTGATCCAGTGGATTGGGGGTGCTTGTTTCCTCTTGCTGAAGAGGCCATAGTTCACAAGCACTGGCAGCCAGCGCTGCTGCTTTTAGGAGGATTAACAACTACGGAAAGCCTGTTTAAGACCTTCTGGCTCTGGTGGTGACCTAGTGATGCTATGTGCATGCTGACCATCGGAGTTGCATATGCCATGGCCAGTCCCAAAGCTGTGTGCTACTTTATTGCTGCCTAATCCTAGCTCTGCTTGCTTCATCTGAGATCCTAGAAGTCATCCTTGTGCCTAGAGGTGCGAGGAGAACTGCAAACTATAAATAACTACTCTTGAACCAAATGTAGTTAAAAATAGAAATATAAAATACTTGCTGTGGGTCTGCAGAAACAGTTGCTGCTGTGAAAAGCTGGTTTAGCATTACAATGCTGTCTTGTGAAAGCTTTCCAGTAATTGCTTCTTTTTAGCTTTGTCTTCTGGAAGATCTTCTTTAATGTGACTGCTTATTTTTGTAAATCTTTATAGATTAAATTTACTATATTATTTAATCTTAAAATTAGCAATTTACCTGTATCTCTAAATTTTTAAACAACTCAATATCCTGAAATAGTCTAAAAGGAATTTAGCAGCTAGTACAGTGTGTCTTCCTCCTGATGGAAGAAATCACTTCCTGATGAAAGGAATCAGAAAACCACAGTGTGAGGCAGATGTGTGGAGAAGGCACTATAGGCCCCCTTTGCAGTGTAAAGGTGTATGCTGCAAAACACTTCAGTTTGAAAAACGGAGTTGTTTGTTACTGAATAGGTATAGTATATGCTGAGTCAGATGAGGGGAATAATATTTTTAATCTCTTTCAGATTATCACAGCAAATCCCTGGAACACGATTGCGCTTCTTTGTGGTATCTTCTTGGCTCTGTTTAAGGCAGCAGACTTTGCTAAGTTAAGTGTTAAGTGGATGATCAAAATCCGAAAGAGACATCTGAAGAGGAGTCGTCAAGTAATGAACCACATAAACTGAGACAAAGACTGCCTTTAACTATTCATAGCAGAAGGGACAGAAAATAACTGGAATAAACTTCCATCAGCAATACAGCAATTAAAGATGCAAAACAGGTATGTTTTCTTCCAGAAAAACGACGGCTGGAGGAACAGCCCAGTGAACTGGCCTTWGAACTTCAGAAAGGAGCTAACTCTAGGGCAGGTCTACAAACTCATGCTTTTCTATTCCAGATTTAACAAGCTTACCTCAATATATGGGGGGACCAGGGAGAAAGGAGAGAATTCACTAATGTTCAGAAAGTCAACACTGTAGTGGTTAAGTTTGAAAAAATTGGACAGTGTTTGAATGCTTCTCGGAACAGGAGACCATTTAACTTCTGCATGAGCGATGACCTGCCTCTGCTACCGTAACACAGTTACTTCCGTGACTGTGTTTAGTGGAAGGTAAAGCACTCAACAAAACAGTGTGGCCTCCCCTCTCCAAAGTATGTGTTAAAACAAAATACACTGGAATTCTATTACATGTCATTTTTGATTTAAAGTATAGTGACTTTAATATTAAAAAATACTTCAAATAAGATATTGTGTACATTCTTTTAAACTACCTGCTCTCAGATTCAGCTGGAGCTTTACAGGAGGTAGTCCAGGCAGGAGTATTGCTGCCAGAGGATAAGGTGAAAAACAAAAATCTATTCCTGATCAGTCCAACTCAAAGTACACTCAAGCAGCTCCATACCTGGGCACCAGAACTGATGATAGATTTCAAAGCCTGTCTCGGGCTGTTGCTCTTCCCTCTTTCCCCCAGTCTTTGCTAAGGAAGTGAAAAATAGTCTTTCATCAGCCTGGCATTTAAATGTGATTCTCTATTATATAGAGAATGCATGCTAATGAACTATGCTGTGATGGTGTAGTCTTTTGCTTCCTTATAAGTCCCTTATTAGTCTAGATGCCTAATGCAGACTTGTGGAGTCCACAGGGCAGCAGCACACCACTGTGTTTGCTCTGAAAGCTTTGTTGCAAGGAAAGGAGCTTCTTCCATCCTCTACTAACAGAGTATTAATACAGTAGTAAGCATATCAAAAGTACCCCTCTTTTTTTTTTTTTTTTTGCCTTCTAAGGAAGCATTTTGGAACAAAATGTACTACTTTCAGCTGATTTCCAGAGCAAATCAAGGCACTGCATTATCCAAACACAGCCTTAAACAAGGGAGCAACAATTCCCTGTAATAAGAAAAACAAGAGAGCAGGACTGGCTACAGGCATGGAGGCAGCACACAGGTTCTCCTGTGTCCAGACAGGTGAGGGCAGGAGGAGGCTACAGCCTACCAGTCACTTGCCTCTGCACTATTGGTGCTTCAAACAGTTCGTAATGTGAATGGTATAGCCTGAGCTAACTTGATTGCGCTCTTCTGGGAAAAAAACACTTGGATGCAAAAAGAGGTGTGTTCAGTCAACAATTTTTGTCCAGTGCCTTGCAATGATGGTACCTGCCTCAGGTGAGGTAGGTTAGCTTAGTGCATAGCAAGTGAATGAAGTTTCACTAGAGGGGAGAGGGGAGTAGCAAAGACCAAACACTGCACTGTTGAAGCAAACTGTTTGAGAGCTACTTCATCCCTCGGTGCTGATATGGTGGGGAATGGGACAAACTCGGGAGGGGGGGATAAAAACCCCACACTTAGACCATCCATATCAAGAAAAACCCTGTTGATTTTGCTACGTAACAGCCTATGCTGGTAGGAAAGCATTCCACTGACTTCCCTGGTCAGCTTATAGCCCTTTGCTTTCCCAAATACACTGCTGAGGGCCTGTTCTACAGGTAAAAAAGCTCAGTTGTCTCTGTCTTAACTCCTCACTGTCAAAGAAACACCCAAGTGTGCCTTTAACAAATGATATTAACAGCAGCTATTTCTTGGATTTTACAAAAATATTTAGGAACAATAATTTGATCAGGTACTGATACATCCTACTGCATTTTTTGTTCATGAGGTCAGAGAAGGTAAGCTGGAAGACAACTTAGCCCCAGCTCTGGGGTCAGTAGGTGTGTTTAAACACAGGATGCATACCTTTCTGCAGTATTTAATGTACTTTTTTTTTTTTTTTAAATACATTCCCATAGTAGTCAACTTCAGTCACATCTCAGCTATCAAGATTTGTTGTTTTATAAGGAAATGTTGTTCTAGAGCAGGCCAGCTGATGCCAGCCAAGAAATCTTTCTTTTATATACCTATTTATAGGAGTGATTCTAATAGCAAGTGTTGCACAACTTGTTTGAAATGGCCTCTTAGAGCTACAGTGTTGTTTTTCTATTACTTACTCTTGATGTCCATATTTGTAAATTTTTGAACAACTCATAACAACTACAAATGCCAGTAATTTGTTCTTTGTACCACTGCAAGGTAAGTGTTCAATTCCCCAATGTCTGTATAATTTATTTCCTTTAGACTATAGGACAGCTGAAAATATTTTGTATCTCAAATTGGGGGTTTTACTCTCCTCTGGAAAAAAGGCACTAAAGTACTAAACTGAGGTAAACTGTGTGTGCGTGACAGTCATCTCCCTCCTGAGCTGGCAAAGCACACCCTTGCAGGCCCCGCAGTGTTTAACATCTGGTTTCAGGACTTCAAGCACCACCATGAAAAGTAGGATTTTTTGCCNCCCCCCCCCCAATTTTGGGCAGCCACTTACCATGGCAGAGTCTACTTTGGTCAGCTGAGTATGTAGTCTTTTTATATAAACAGACATGTAGAGAGTAGCAACTAACTGGTTTTGATCAGACGGAGCTAGTGGAAGTGTAAGCCACTTCAGGCAGCATTATTCCCGTTTCCTCTGTAAAACATAACTACTTAGAGACAAAAAATGAAGTAACAATAAAAGTGTAATAAAGTAAACTCCAACAGTGTAGTAGAGACTTTTTCCCCCTGGAAACTGCTTGAATAAAGTCAGTAAACCAGCCAAGCAATAGGTAAAACAAGCCCAGGACACCTGCCTCAGCTGTTCTGACCACCACCTGCTCTGTGCCGAACAGAGCAGAACAAAGCCTTCCACCCTACTCAAAAACAAAACCCCAGCAGCCTGCAGCTCCAACACTTTTGCCACTCGGTGAAAAGCCACAGGCTATTCAGACATGTGCAGTTAAAAAGTTGTTTGTAAAAGCCATTCTAATTCTCCTGGTCTTTATAAACACAAAGATGTGATATACAGCACTAAATACAAACATAAAGACTTTATTGAATGCTGCTCAATTCCCCAAAGATCTTTCATTACAAAAGTTTTCCACACAACTGCAATTTAAGAGATTGGAATGGTACTCTGATAAAAGATGTGAAAAATACTTGATCAAGTAAACAGACAAGACTTCTATTGTCAACTTTCCACCTTTAAGAAACAGACTGCATTTTCTTTAAATAAAACAAGGAACTATTAATTGACATCCTTCCCTCCTTACTAAAAAAAAGGTAATCCCAATTTTGGTCTCATTCTTCAGACTATGAGATGCTAAAACTAACGCAGAAACATCCAAGATCATCTCTAGGAAACCTGCACTACGCTGCAGGGAGTCCTTGGGCTGATGAGGAGCATCATTGATGGGCTCTCTAGAAGAAGCTCCATCCTCAGCTGTAGCAGGAGGAAATCTCAAAGTAGCCAAGTCCAAGAGGCAGCGAGAACAGGGTAGAGGCACTCACCAAGTGGTAGGTCAGATGCATGGACCACCCCAACCTGCTCAAGCTGACTTTCTCTCCCTGCTTTGCCTCATTCTAAATGTGAGCATTATATAAATCTAAATCTGAATCCAATCAGGAATTCACGGACAGCACCCTATCTGAGTTCCTTTCAGTGCTGTAAGGGGCACATACTGCATATCTCAAGTTAGTGGTAACGTACCTTGGTTTTATTTGAGAAAATACAGCACAACTAGAAGCCTTTTCTATAATCTTAACCAAAGTATGCAGCGATGTGAAAAGCACATATAAAACAAGGAAAAAAATGTACATAGCAAACTATACCACCTATGTGCAACACAATCAAAAATTCAAGTCATAATTCTCACCACTCCCATAATTATTTCACTCATTAAGGATGATAATTCAGTTCTATGAAACATTGGAAGTGACAGTATATCAATAATTAGACAAATTTACAATATGCTGTGGTAATGACATCACTTAACTGCTGTATTTAAATTCAAATCTTTACATTTGCCAGAGAAAAAAATTGGCTGTTTCTGTTATACTGATGAGGTTTCTTTTGCAAATCCTTACATATTTCAAAAGGGTACAAAAAAGTATGTCTGCCGAGTAGAGGTGGTCATTTCTTTTATTTGGCACTTGCATTGTGTGCATTTAGCACATTGTGAGTGCTGTTCTGCTTTTCTGCCATAGCCTTCTTAAGCTTTAACTCCTCTAGCTTTCTCCACAACTCTTCACGTTCCAATTCTTTCTTTTTCTCTCTGTAGGAAAGAGTGACGTTTCAATTTCAGATGTGTTTTAAGTGCCATGTGGAGACGCAGTTACTTAACAACTGTGATTTACATCTAGTAATTCCTCTTGTAAGTTTTTTCTCCAAAGCTATTTTTAGAGGCAATTACAGTTTCCTCTATTAAAAAGTGAGCGTACAAATTGGTAACGGTTAGTGGTAAAACTAACTTTGCTCAAGCAAACTCAGACAACTGTTGTAGTGTGGTTTTGCACAGACGACTGCAATTCTAAGGAGGTTCTTTATCACATGCAAACCAATTAAGGGACTGAGCATCTTTGGGGGAGAAAAGCACAACTATTGAAAGGAGACTTAGCATGTGGTCTCAGCTGGCCCAGGGTAATGTACGCCCTGCCTCCCTTACTCCAGCAGTACTGCTTAGTAGGTCAGTAGGATAAGAGAGCAGTTTTAGCTGAGCTGTGAAGTATTCTCCAGCTCAGCTTTCTTCAGACAACACCCCCTGAAGCAGCAGAGCCAGCACCAGGCAGCCCCTGGCAGCAGCAGCAGCAGCTGAGCCCACGCAGCAGACAGAGCGCTCCCCGCCCAGGCGGGACAGGGAGCTGGGGCCTTCCTGCTGCCTCCCCCAGGGCTTCAGCTCCCACCACACCACTGACACACACCTGCGTGGGTGCGTCTTACTCAAGTGACACCCAGCAGCAAGTATTTGATGAGCAGTTCCACTACAGGACCCCACAGCCACAACAGTTAAGTTTTGTTTCTTTTCAGCTGGTACATTCTAGATATGTATTCGTCAACGTGCATTTAGAAGAAAAATCAGTACCTTTGCCTTTCTGCTTTATATGAGCTTGTAAGTTCATCAAAAAGCTTGCCATTCATTTCCATCAGGGTTTTCAGCACGTTATATACCAGTGCCACAATAGTTCTAGAACAGAAGGAACACAACCATTAGAATTACTCAACACAAAATTAACTTCAGTAAACAAGTGTTCAGTTTCTTTTTTGGACTCTGAGCTTCTTATTTGAGATACTACCGTAAGGTCAGTGAGTTTCCGAAACAAAAGCCTTTACTATAATTTCCTCTGTAAATTAATAAAATGCGTATTTAAACTTTTTTTGAAATGGCTGTTTAACCTTAAGTTCCTGACTCTTGTAATTGCACAGGACATAATTATTGGTGCTGTGGCTGTACTATAAAGCCATTCAATTATGTTAACATTTAATAAACTGAGTTTTAACAACAATTTTGTAATATTTGAGTAAGGAAATATGAGAGTCTACAAAAATAAGCTTCTGGCTAATAGCTTCAAGACTGGGCAAAAGAATGCAGCAGAGGAACCACAGGTGCATGGTTTAATACAGCTACCAGAAGCTCTACCAGAAGTGTTTCTGGTCAGCAGACCAGTTTTGCTGCATATGCCCCATTAGAGAACTGAATAGGGAACATCAGATAATGGTTTCTGGTACCTTAGTTTAAGAAACTAAACAGCTTGAGCAATACTGGCTGTGTCTTACGTGGCTGTCCATATTTCCACGTTAGGTATTACTCTTCTTTGTATGAAGGCATTCATATTTCAATAAATTATCTTAAATATTGTGTTGTTTATCTCCTTCAAACCCACTCTTAGTTACACCCAGCAGTGCAAAAATAGCAATAAAATTAAACATTAAAAAGGTGCCTCTATCATTAAGCTTATCACTAATCAAAAAAAGTAGGTAAACTGTCTTCCCCATCTTTCCCCTCACTAGCAGTTCACCTTCACACAGCAGTATTGACTGTAAGGTTGTAAAGCAGGGGTGCCATGCAGTCTTGTGACCTTGAAAAATGAGTGAAAGAAAAATCTAAGGAAGTAACCAATGGACCAGGTTTGCCTTTTCAGTACATTCTGTCCATTGTGGCACTAGGAAGTCTCCCAACTATTCACCAGAGGCCCTATGCTTGTTCAGAATGCACCGTACGCTTAGCCTGTCTACACACTTTTTTTTTTTTTTAAAAAAAAAAAAAAAAAAACACTGGCTTTCATGTGGTTTGAAGACAAAAGCTTATTCGGGGTTTTGGTTTTCTGAGAGGAAAAGCTTGATTTTGAGTGAATAGTTAAGTCCATGTCGGACAGCTGGATAGATATAAGCACATTACTCTGCCCTCCAAAACAGATTAAAACCAAAAGGTTAGACTTTCTTCCTCAAATTTCCTGGTCCTCAAGGTACACAGTTATCCTGTGTCTTTCTCTTCCTTCATAAAGAGCAACTTCTGTCTGCAGCTAGGGAAAGAGGGACATCCTTCAAATTTGTTGAGGTCCCAAGTACTATTAATGCTCCAAGAGCTACTTCTCCCAAATTTCTATTCAGTCTCAGCTGATACATTTGCAACTAGACACACCATCCAGATAAATTCAGAATCATTTCAGAGCCACTGAAGGCTTGAAACAGGACATCTGATTTAACTTCAAAGTTGTGTGAGGCTCCTGCTTACCCTGGCTTTTGCCTGTACGAGCTTTACATTCTACAAATGGTCTTGCAGCTCAGTTCAGGATGCTGGACACAAGCAAACTTTGCTTTTTAGTATTTCAATATAATTACAGCTTCTTTCAAACATGATATAAAAATGCTAATGTTTAACCTGTGGCATTAAATATAAAATGAAGTAGTCGCTCGTTTCTCATTCCTACCATACTTTATATGGTAGGCAACTGCTCTTCTCTGATAGTATCTTTCCCCTTCTTATCTCACTGGGCAGCAACAACTACTTACGAAGACACTGACAGAATTTTGTTCATCTGAAGTAGGAAAGGACAGCAAAGCATAAATATAGCAGAAGCATCCCTTGGCAATTGTTTTGGTCTAAGTAGTATTAATCTGCATTTTTTACCTAACGCATAAGATCAAATGTGATTACGGTATCAAGACCATCATCCAATTTCCTCATACTTTTTCAATAAATTCCAGTTCCCCATCATAACGATGCAGAACAGTGAAAGCATGATACAGCTGAAAATGATGCCCATTTTAGCACCCATAATCTCATTGATTTGATCTGATTAAAGTAAAAATGAAATCACATTTACAAGCTTATGATCTGAACCTGAAACAGTGGACAATTTATTTATGGTACTATAGATAAAGTTAAACATTACATACGGATTCCAGTGTTCTTTGGAGATCTTGTATAAACTGCCAAACATAATTGGTAGAATTTTATCAATGTTCTCCTCAATCAGGCTAAGAATATATTCATTATTCCAGAAGTACAAAGCTCTTTCTGCAACCTGAAACACAAAGTTTAGGGGTCAACAACCACAAAATAAATTACTACAAGTCATTTTTTTATAGTCTTTTTTTTTTTACCTGAAAATGTGAACTTGACACACACTTGGATATTTGCTTAAATAAAGGCTCTTCTATTTTTTTGAATTGCGTCGGTTCTATTACATCTAAGATTTCTTCAATTTCACCTAAAAACATTACCTGTTTGTATAAAAGAAATATATCCAAAAGTATGAGAATGTTTTATATTGCCATTGTAAACAGAAACAAAGAAAATACAGTTTATACATGAGTCATGAATCCTGCAAAGAACACTGTATGTAATTACAATGCATTAGACATCCACAGGTTTTTTGCAGCCTGAAATAAGTCAATCATCAGTTTCAGCTACCAGGTTACAGCTCTTGTCTTGGATTTCTTCTTGTGTGTAATTGCTCTAAACACTTCACAGAACTGCTTCTGCAGAATGTTTTTTTTACAGTTAAAAAAACCCCACTAGAACATTTTATTTCTTCAGGAATGGCTGCAGAGGTTACCATTATCTGAGATCTCCAAAGTAGCTTTTGAAGCGATAAATAGTTAATTCCCGTTTTAAATTACAAGCAGCAGAGCACCAGGTAGGTGGCACAGAAAAATTTAACACACTCACACAAACGGGGACAACAGTGTTAAGGGACCCCACTTTTAAAGAGCTGTTGGGGGGTGGGATTTGGTGGCATACATCAAACTCCTGATTTTTTAAATTAATTTTAACTACATAGAAGAAACCAGAAAAAGTGAATTTACCAAGACCATTTGAAGTTATTTTTATACTATGGAAAAAGAATGTATGTATGCTTTACCAGACACTTACTCGGTATCTCAAATGCTAAGTCTGTGTCACACTGCAGATGACTACCTCCAACCTGGTCTATTTCTGCTAAAATACTTCTCACCTCGGTAAATTGTTTCTCTATAGAATATCTTAATTAGAATGCAACTTTTAATACAGTTTTAACATAGTAACACCATAGTAAGAACAGACATACAAAACAATTGCATTCAGTTGCATGACAGAGATGAGCACCTCAAGAAGCTTCAAGAACTGCAATTTTTCCGCAAGATCTCTTGAGAAGCACAGCAGAGGTAAGGCATATGAACCTGCCACACTACATTTTACATCACAGCAGATGCCAGAAACAACAGACAAAACCAACCTCTTTCTGACTGCAAGTTTTTGGCCAAAATTTGAGCAGTCCTCTGATTACCTATATTAAAAATACAAACAAGTTAAAGCAGAACAAGTTTCTATTACATATTTGATAAGATTTAAAAAAAAAAAAAAAGTACTAGTTTGCTTTTCCTTATCCAGAGGTTCAATGAAAACTGGATACAGCTAAATGTAGTCCCACTGAAAATAAATACTGTGCTGTCTCATTTAAATATTTATCTTGTTTAGGTTATCAGAAAAATTTAGACCCTTATCATTTCACAAGTCTTTGATTATCCGTTCACACTCCGCTCCCATCCCAGTACATCCATTAATTGATAGGATGCTGATAACATCAAAGCATCACAAAATGAAGTTAACTCCCCTGTAGCTAGATTTGCCAGAATATTTTTTGTGTTCTACTCATCCATACTTTGGGGAGCACCTGTCTTGGCATCAAGGTTTGAAGCCTGAGAGCAAGCAGTGTACGCTGACTGCACAAACAGAGCTATACGGAGGAGTCATGGTCTCCACCGCTTCCTTTTTTCTTCTAGAATTTGAAATGTTAAAGACTGGAAACTAAAAAAAAATATGTGAACTTACAGAGAAAATATATTCCAGTATCTACATTGGAAACTATCTTACACAAGACTGGAAAAAAACTTTAGCGAAACTTAATTAGGAAGTACAGCCCCCAAGAGGAAAGCGGGGCGGGGGGGACACAACAAACAAAGGCTGGAGGCCTGTTTCCTAGAAACAAACATTTGACATGGCATCTAAACTACAAAATTAATGCTGGCTGAAAAGAAAAACCCAACCAACCAACCAAACCTGTAACTGTATGTTTTGGAAGCAGAAACATTCTCAGAGCCTTATAAACTTTCGTTCGGAGGAAAGGACCTCTATTTTTATGATAAAACAGCACCTAACTGATCATATCCAACTGTAAAACTTACTCAACTATTTGAATACCTTCCATATTTGATTTTTGCCATGTTGTGGGGTTTTTTTTTCCAGCTTCCCAGCTGGCTGTTTTATTCACAACTATGTGTACTATCAAAAGTGACTTTCCAGAGAACAAGTTAGCATGATTTTAAGTGCCCACAAGTCTTTATCCTAGGATACACACATATCCTGCTACTACAAAACTGAATGTCACTTCAAATGACACTGAGCAAATGCAGAAACCTCATGCAGCTGGTAAAGTCCTATCCTCAAATCCACAAAAAGAAAGCAAGTTACAAGGAAAGAACAGGTTCCTTACAGAGCCTCGACCATACAGGTCTACCTAGCTGGCTGAAAGCTACAGACAACAAATACAAACACCATCATCTGACACCTGATGAAGGAGCAGGAGGCCTGGATCAGCCCACACAGGTGACAACTTTACCCCCTGGCCCACAGAGGCAGAGCTCCCTCCCTGACCAGCCAGCACTGACCTGGCCTCCTTGCTGCCTCCACGGACAGAGCAGAAGAGCTAGGGCAGACGGCACGGTGAGGGGGGAAGGAGAAATTCTGAGCTCCCTCATTTCACTGCAATTACGTGATCTGGCAGTCCTTCACTCACCCACTTCTCCTCCACCCTCGAGGAGTCTGACTTGCATGAATTAATTACACTTGTTTCTCTAGATTCACAGTTTGAAGTAGTCTATGTAAATACACTTTAAATCTAGGGCCATTTTCTGTTAATTGGCTGATAACTGAATGACTCAGTTATATACTATTGAGATTTTGTATTTTTAAAGAACAAACCCGAACATTTACAGGTATAATAGCTCATTCTGCCGACACCTTCCCTTCCTCCAGAACAATGCAAGTAAGCCAAAAAATTTCAGACAATCACATTTGCCAAAGAAAAGCTGTGAGAACCTACCATACACCCCCAATTGGAGCATGAATTCACTGGTCTTGAAAGCATAAAATTGAGTTAGCTGGAAGAGTCCAGTTTCCAGCACTTGTTATTGTAAGAGTGTTGAATATACTTCGCTACACAGACTCATATTCTCAACTTGATAAAGAAATAACATGTTGAGGTCTGTACTGTTATTCTCGGAACAAGATACCTATTCCTTGCTCCTCTCAGAGAGTATCAGTTTCCAGCTGGACTATGCTTTCATATTAAAAAGCCGATACATGCACATTTATGTTCAAAGATTTTATTCAAAGAAATACTCAACATGAATGCAGATCTGAAATCCTGCTGCTTTTACTACACAAAACTCTTAAGATTAATAATTCTCTCTGAGCTACAAAATTCCCATGAAGTGACTTACAACAGTAGGCACCTGCTAGAAAACTTATCTTATGTACAAGGACTGCATGTTTAGCCTGATTTCTTTGATGTAAAGGCCATTGCACTTAGCAGGGTTAGGTAACAAACTCTTCTTGTCAGCTTTGCAAACATCAGGACTGACCTAAGGCAGACTACCATAGTTACAAGAGCTCAGATTGAATGTCCTCTAAATTGACCCTGAGTGACAATTCCTGCCAGAAAAATAACAGTAAGGTACTCCTGAAGACAGCCTTCTGATGGACTTCTTAAAATATTACTTGACCTAAAGCCAAAAAAATTCCAAATGCTATCTCATCAGTTGCACCGAATTTTAACATGTACTTTTCAAGCATTTCAGAAAGTTTCTTAAAGCTTCACTTCTTATTAACTTTTACTCCTTGATAAAGCCAATTTTACTATATGCTTAGAGTAATGACCAAAGCAAGCACAGGCAGTGACTCTGCAGTGAGTTCCTGTATCTTCTCCATTCTGAATTCATCTCTACTGATTAAGAAGCAGCCAGAATTGTATATACACTATAGTCCAGATGAAGTCTCAGAATTGCACTATGGCACCCCTACTTCAAAAAGCCCTACCTTCTTGCTTCAAAGTTTGGGCTTGAATCCTACATCACAGTTCTGTAAATTCTTATCAGGAAGTTCTGACTTTGTCACGTCATCACTTCATTCAGTCTTACAGGTTTTTATGTAATACTACACATTTTCTGCTCACATGTCAACTTTAACTGTCAAAATGCCTGGATTGTTTTATCGCTTGGCTTAAGGAATAAGGCTTACACAATTCCTTTCTCCTCTCCCTATCCAATAAAATAAGCTTATTGACCAGTGTAGCTGGCAACACCGCAGTACAGGGGGAAAGAAGATGCTTCAATCAGACAAGGCAAATTTATAGACAGTCAGGTCTACCACCTTCCGCTACCTACAGAATAACTTGTCTTCTGATGAGGAACATCAATACTTAAGTGCCTGTGCAGAAAACAAGCTTCCACTGAAAGACTGGTGAAGATCTATGTTGTTTCCACAAAGCTGTTTATCTTTTTTCTTTATAGAAAAAATTAGGTTTTGCATAAGCTCTTCATTTTTCTGTCACAAAAAGGGATAAAGTATTTAAATATCAACATACCCCTAACAGAAAGATTTCTGATTGTCCAACTAAAACCAGTTTCTGTTCTAGCTGGTCTAACATCAGTCTGTGTCCCCATGAGTTGCTGCACTGCCCTGAGCCTGCATTCTTCTTTATGGGCATTGCCAAAGCCCTTGCATGAAGCGCTGCAAACCCCTTTTTAGCTGAGCTGTCAATATGTATCATGGGAGATTCAGTCTGGCAAAAGCCACTGATGCCTGAAGCACCTGTATTATAACTGCCAAGAGGCACCCCAGTAACTGAAGAGACAGCACAGAAACATCGCATTTGGAATTTCAGAGTTCTTTCTGTCTACATAAAATGTTGTTATTCTTTCCAACTTTTATTTTGGGATTGTTTATTCCCTAAAATATTTCACCTTTATGCAGCACAAGCCATCAGCACCAAAACTACTGAAATTTTAGTTCTTACCAGGAGGGAATACAGTTGTTACATGCTTTCTCATATGAGGTAATTTGCATGATATCAGTGGTTCAAACTTTTATTTAAAATTTGTGCTCTATCTTGGGTCACAGGCTAAGAGATAACTGCCCTTTCAAACCCAGAATTTTCTTAACAACTGTTCCAGATTTAAATTCCCCTCCCCTCCCCCCCGATAAAAACACCTATGGATCATTAATCAAGATAGAATTGTATAGCAGTACTATCTGTGCTAACAAGTTACACTGAAATATTTAGCTGAAATTAAAAATAGAAAAACATTCAACTGAAAAACACTTACAGGCTCTGTTAAAGTTGTATCTTTTTCCAGGAACTGTACAACACAATAGGCAAGCTAGAATGTAAGTCATATGATTATTTAAACAGACACTGTTTAGACATTGCAGCATAACTAAATATCACAACTTATAATGGAAGCACTTCAGATCGGGGAGGGGGGGGAACCCAACCCAAAACACCCCTACACAGCCATTTTAAATTCTTCCAAACTAAACAAGACAGCAATTAAAGCAGCAAGATATACAGGCCTGCTCTATCTTACAAAAACTTCCTGCGTACCAAAAATCTTCATTTTTTTTCATCCTAGAAGAAAATTGCTTTTAAGCTTGTCAGATATTTCCCTAACTCAGATCCAGTACCCAGACAGCTTTTTCTCAACATCAATTCCTGTATTAACATTACAAAGCTATCGTTTTCAAACACCTGTGTTGGGGTAAAAAAAGGTGATACTTTCAGTCAAAAAAAAAGTTTTAAAACAGGTTTGACTGAGCACACATTGCTCAAGTGCTAGACATCTACAGCACACAACATTCATTGGTAAGATTACAGGTGAAAGAATTTCAACATATTACATGGCCACAAGAGATCAGGCAGCATCTGTCCAGCTGAGTATCCTGTCCCCAGCAATGGCCAACAACAAATGCCTATGGAAGAGTGTATGAAGGGGGGAAGCATAATGTGATTAAGTCACCAGGCATGCCCTCCCAGCCTCTAGTGATTTCTGTCCAGGGGTCTTCTCAGGCCAAAGTGTGATATTATATGTTATATAATTACTTATTGTTTAGTTACTTAGCACATACTTAAGTAACTAAACAACCATACCTCTGCCCAGTACCGAAACCATACAATAATCCTATTACTAAAGTAGTTACAATCCTAGATTCCATTAAGACTGATTCTAAGAAGTCACAGTATTTTTCATCTCACAATATACAGCAAAGACAAAAATTATTTACATGCATTACATGTACATTTCAATACTTAGGATGCTTGAATTCCAGCATTACCTTTCAATTTTTTTTAATCTGTTATCCCAAAGCAGATAATTACAATGCTGTAATTACAACAGGTCTAATTTATTTCTTTTACCCTTAGGCTAAGGATGTATATGTGTAGATTCAAAAAATAATAAGTGTCACACATTAATCTCATAAAATCCCATTTTATTTATTGTACAGTAACGCTTTATTGTTCAAAGACACAAAGACTCAATCTTAATTCAGCTTTAATGCTTTAACTTTTAAGCGTAGGCTAAACTTGTACTGTAGCAACAAAGCAATCAGGCCACTCCTGATTTCAAAGCAGATTTAATGCTGGTTTACACCTTCAGGACAATACGAAACCAGAAACACCCAGTGCTGAAATTGCACATGGCACTAGTGGTTTATGAAGGGATAGATGAGTAGCCTGGTCAGCAAACCAAATGCTACTTTCAGGTACACAGTACAGCTGAATTAATAGGACCCTTTCAGGTACTGATGAACTGGATTAAACATATCATAGAAAAAAGGATAGCTGGCTGTACTGATCTATCAGTGAGAATACCTTTGGCAAGTGACTGGTCCCTTCCATATCACTGACTCATACCATGGAGCAGCCTATTGCATAGCAATAAACCACAAAGACAAGTGATTTAATTAAATTAAAACTTTATATGAGAATTAGGAATGAACTGAGCTCCTGACTTGATCCTGTTTGTAGGCTATGTAGTCATAATGATTTCACTTTAATTAGAAACTCATTTCCTTGTATCTTTAGTCTATAAGGAGCTGTATTAGTGAGCTGACTAAGTTAACATAGCAAGTTTTTAATTAGCCACAGCAGAATTACTTGCAAGTTTGCATCAGATGTATTCAATACTCAAGTGCCATATGTCTGGAAAGGATATACATTATTCCTCAAATAAAATGCTGAACGTCTGTGCAAAGTATAAGAATGGAAGTCAAATGAAGAACTAAAGCAGCATTCTGACAGCATGCCATGGATCTACATAATTTCTAGCTGATCCAGAAAGCTACTATACATTTCTGCCATTTATATCCAACATTCTCCTCCCCTCCCCATCACTGGAATGGTTTTAGAAATAAAAAAGCACTTCTGAAATAAGTACCTGGCCATACTCAAGGTTCCTTCATAACAGCATTTAGGTTACATAAAGGAAGTGATAACAGAACAAGGTCCTGGGATTAAATGAAGCTTAAAGTGTGACAAGACTAGCAAGCAAAAAAGCTTCCCACTTCAGTTGACATGACTTTGACTCGCTGTTATATTCTTTCACTTTTAATATATGCTAAATATTATCTCAAAATGAACATTTAGACATAAGATTGATAAGATCTTTTAAGAAAAACCACAATGACTGAATTTGCAAGTATTTTGGAATATTGATATTATAACACATACTGCTTTAAATTTCGTTTAGTTTCAAATGCAAATACAAAAAACCCCACCACTCTTAAAAATAGGCAAAAGCTTACCTGTGCATGAAACAAAGCTAATCCCTTTGCAGTATGCATGGGAATCAGAACTTTCATGAGGAACTGTTTGTGTTCTGCTTTCAGTGGCAGTGCAAAACCATTGATAATACTGAAAACATGAATAAGCAGGATTTATTTTTATTAAAAAATAATTTTTTCCTAGCAAGTCAAGAATTTCTGTAAATTCAAGAGACACTCCATTTCTGATTCAATTTCTAAACCTGATTATTTTGAAGCCATAAAACAGCTCTACATATGCACAACCTTTAAAGTGTTGGTATCATGCGAGTTTAGGCTCTTGGTAGGAATACCAGAGAACCATAGTAGAAGTCAAATAATACTCATTAGATGAGCTGAAATATTTTTATCATGACCTCCATTAAGTAAAGTCATCTACAGTAAGTCTTGCTGTCTAATTGTAAAGCTTAGATACATCAGGAAGCTGATCCATTTCACCCACAATCACTAGCAACTTGCAGAGAAAAAAAAAAAAGATGGCATACAATTTTGAACTATTTTGACAGTGCAGTTTGAACATCTGTTTTGAGATTGTTGAACAACTTTTCCCTCCAAAAACAAAGTTAAAAAGTTGTCTCATTGATTCAGTAATCTCATTTTTAAGAGTTTGGATTTTCAGTTAGACCAGTAATATTTATAAGATTTTCTACTGTGAAATATATGTGACAGTTTTGGAAAAAAGAGTAAAATACTACCACAAAAAAACTTCAAAGTTAAAAATTAAATTAGTGAAATAATGTCAAAAAAGATAACTAAAAAACCCTAGAACTTACAAGGCTTTCCTGCATAGAATTTAAAGAAAACCAGCCTGCTGAAGATTAAAGCATTTCATTCAGCACGAGGGCAAAAGTTAACATTCATTTTCTGAATCAAAGAACAAGTCATCTATCAGATACAAGATAAGCAAGAGTAGATATTCCTGACAAACAAGGACCCTTGAGAAATATTTTGCCAGTCCTCTTTAAAACTTGCACCAAAAAAGAATAATTTATACTCTATATGCTAATTTGATATTCACATGGTAACGGAGACAGTATTAGATTGTATCAGTGACTGCACTTCATCACTCATTACTGTAATAATTCCTTCTCCCCCTCCATTCCCAACGCAAGAAAGCTAAAGCAAATACCTACAATAACATTTTATATTTTTTCTGTGTCAGATCAAACTTACCTTCCTAATATCTCAAGAAGTTCAGCAACACCATTGAAGTGCTCCGTTTCATATATAAACCTGTTATGAAAAAAGACAACCATCAAAAATCGGAACAGAGGATCAGAGATTCCAAAGAAATAACCTTTAATAAGCTTCAAATATTTGAAAGCCACATCACAGACCAAAACCAGGTCTTGTATTTCAAGAATAAATCACTGCAGACCCAGACCATGAAGGCAAGATAAAATATTCCTCAATCTAGTCACACACACACACATACATATACAGCATACCTGAGGAAAATGTTGTTAATCTGTTTCCTGATGAATGCTCTTAAACCGAGGAATTTTCCATAAATTCGATGAAGAACTGTCTTTAGGAAATCACGTTCTCGTGGGTCTTCACTATCAAAGAGCTCCAACAACTTTAAAAATTAAATTGAAATGTATTACTTCTGAAAGACTTAGATTTTGTTATGTTACCATAACCAATTTGAGTTTTATCTTTAATTTACAAGTTTACATTAGAAAAAATTAGAATCAGTTTAATGAAAAATTGTTTGGATGTCAGTATTATATTTTCAAAGTTAGATTTTTAATAAAGCTGATTTAAAAAAAAAAAAAACAAAACAAAAAAACCCAAAAATAAACCCAGCAGCTTCATTCCCTACAAAAGTCTGTATACAACAGACATCAAAGCCATTCCAACAACTATTACACTATCAAAATAAAAATGAAATTGTAAGAATGAGATTATCAAACCTTAGGTAAGTGGTTTACTCTTGGTCTTTAAGAAATCAGAATTAATCAAATCTGTGTCAGATATTTACAATTTTTTCATTAAAATCATGTACTGCTCATCTCAAAAAGCTACTTGTGTCTTGAAGGTTAAGCAAAAGCATTCCTATATGAGAAATTTCACAGTTAATGATTTAATATGGAGGGGGTCATATAATAAGCATAAGATATGTAATTATTAACTGATTCTCTCCTAACACAGACTAAATGCTGCAATAAGCTAGCAAGATTTTCTACACATTTTTTGCTTGTAGTTTTCCAAGGATACAGAAAAGACCAAACTCACTTGAAGACATCAAAAGATACTCCAATCCCATTATAGACCATTATTTTAATTATTTTTTTTTCCCTGCATGTCCAAGTAAGAGCATATTCAGAAATGCTAACTGCGCTAAACAAGTCAGTAACTTAGCTCAAGCAGTCACTACAGTCTCCTGCTCAGTCCAGGTCTGTGAGCTTAGGTATGTCTACACCAAGCAGCATAAGGGACTGGAAACAGCTGTTCAGGAACTTTGTTGAGGCTCATTTCATTTTTATATTTAGAAGGAATTTCTCAGGGTCACTACTCCACTTTTTTTTCCATATATAGCTAGCTGTTCATTGCATTGTCTTTCTTGTACTCTAGAGAAAGACCAAGTGAAATGTCAGGAGTTGAAACTCTGCAACATGGCTCTTAAGAACCACAGGTCAATTAGTAAATTGGATACCCATGGCCAAGAGTTCAGCAGCAGCTTCAGGCCTAAATTTTGTGGGAAAGTTGAATAAAACAGAGAAGAAGGAAACACCTATAAACAAGAACAGTAAAACCAAACAAGTGGAAATTAAATGCAGTCACTGAAGGTGGGGAGGAAAAGCATCCATTTATGTTTTTACTTTTCATTGCTGTACTGTGATGGCCTGCCAGCACTCACTCTTCAGATACTGAGCTTTTCCTTGACAAACAAGTATTTTGACATGGTCAAAAAAAAAAATCTCCACTGAGTTAACCTTGGACAAAAATTGTTATGGTATTCTACAGCCTAATTCCTTGAGAAGTTATATTTAATATGAAATCTCACTTCACTTTCTTGCTCATAGTTACTTTGCATGGTGAAGCATGATTTTTCCTATGTACTTTCTTACTTGATTTTCCTTCTGTGGTTAACACATGATAGTAAAGAGAATGACACTATCTTGTCACAAGTTAGCAGATGTTGGAACACATTTCATGTACAATAAGTACATGAACTTTTTACAGGAAAAGAGTTTGCTCTAAGTTTTCCCATGATAAATCTATGAAAAAACAAACATAAAAGCACTACAAAAATTTAATTAGTACACTGTTGATTTGACCGGAAGTTACAAATCATTAAAAACACAACTTGTATTTACAAATTACAAATATCTTGCATTGAAAAGCACTGAGGTTGATATCTGAAAACAAAGTGGTTTTGAAGTTACTAATTACATATAGCCTGTGTGGTATGATGTGCTGTTTATTTAGTGTTTGGCAGAAACCACTGTTGGAACAACTAAAATTTAAGCCTGTGTCAACGTGAAAACTTTAATATTCTCCTTAGCTGTACAGTCATCTGATAAGTTAAGCTTGAGAGGTGATCTTTAAATGTGGGGGTGGGAAAACGCTCTACTTACCTGCTGTACAAATTTCTGGTCAATATATCGCTTTGCAATGCTAGGCTGAAAATCCGGGCTCTCCAAAAACCTCAGGAAAAATTCATACACCAACTACAAACATTGAAATGAAAATTTTGAAGTTAGTAAGTACACCTAACACATATCTCAGCCCCGCCACCACCACAAAGTCAGTAGGACTATACACATGCTTAAAAGGTACAAAAGGAAACTGAAGTCTAACACATCACTGCTTAATCACAGCCTCTGCTGGAATTTACTGAAAGAATTACAGTAAGTATCAAGAACACTTCTTCCCAGAAGAGTCAAAGCTTAATAAATAATCTACTGAAAATATCACTATTAGACAAAAAACAAGTTCTAAGTACTACATATATTCACATTTCCTACTATATTAAGAATTTATTATGTAGAAATAAGTTACCAAACACTTATCAACACTGAGGGTAAAATTAAGTGCTCTAACATCACATAATTCCTTAAACAGATGAAGAAAAAATCTGCTAACTAAGTGTTCCTGAAATTAAGTTTCAGCTGCAAACTCCAAAAATGAAGTGTCATATTAAAAAGCTGAATGAATACACAGAAACTTAAGAGTTTGGCTTAACATTAGGTTTCTATATCCTCGACGCTCAATTCAAACAACAGGACCCTCTGCAGATTTATCTTCAACATCCTTCATATTTTTTAGTATATTATTTCTATTGCGTTCAAGTCCCCATTTGCTATGATCCCATGATGCCCACAGATGGAAAAACAGACAGCAGATAGAGCTAGTGAGGGCCTGAGGCAGCAGAGAGAGGCAGGAAGAAGCCAGAGCACAAGTCCCATATTTTGGGGTTCATCAGAAGTCCAAGACACAAAATACTGTACTTCCATAACAATGGCAGATTTATAAAATATACATAATTCTGTCTTAGTTAAGAGATGCCTTAAGAGGAAAGATGTCTTACGTTTAGATACATTCAGGGCTGCTTATGTTCTCAACACCTATTTCTTAACTCCGTGTTAGTTAAACAACTGATTAGTAATAAAACTAAAACGCAATTTAGATAGATAAAGACATCACTGATGGGACTTCTAAATAAAACCCACACAGAGCTGTGGTCATACTCACAGGCATCTATTTCAACTGTTATCACTATGAGTACTTATTAAACTGAGAGCCAACGCCCGAGTAATTAATAATTATAATTATGAAGTTCACTTAAGAGAAGTGCTTGACAATAAGTACTTTTTATCTAGAACATTTGAGATGACAGTTACTTACGCATAGCCTCAAGGAGGGTATGCTGTATCTGCAAAGCAGAAGCTCAGAAACACAAGTTCCCCTTCACTCTTTCTTCCCCTCTGACAGACTGTAACAAGAGCTTTTCATATCAGCAGTTTAAATGTATACAAATTTCATGTAACAGAACTATATTAAAACCCAAGCTTCCCTGTACAGCCTTAATTTGTCTTCTTGTGCATAAACATAACAGCACACAGTTCCGCAATAAACAACATGGGACAGAATTTTTAAAAGCTTGGTAATAGACAATCCAATAATATAATTTTAAGTATTACCACACTCTATCCTCTGTCTTAGAGATCAACCATAGCTGTTTAATATCTTCATCAATGACATAGACGGTGGGATCGAGTGCACCCTCAGCAAGTTTGCAGACGACACCAAGCTGAGTGGTGCGGKCGACACGCCTGAGGGACAGGATGCCATCCAGAGGGACCTGGACAASCTCAAGAAGTGGGCCCGTGTGAACCTCAYGAGGTTCAACAAGGCCAAGTGCAAGGTCCTGCACATGGGTCGGGGCAATCCCTGGTATCAATACAGGCTGGGGGATGAAGGGATTGAGAGCAGCCCTGCCAAGAAGGACTTGTGGATGAAAAGCTGGACATGAGCCGGCAATGTACGCTCGCAGCCCAGAAGGCCAACTGTATCCTGGGCTGCATCAAAAAAAGCGTGGCCAGCAGGTCGAGGAAGGTGATTCTGCTCCTCTACTCTGCTCTGGTGAGACCCCACCTGGAGCACTGCATCCAGCTCTGGAGTCCTCAGCACAAGACAGACATGGACCCGTTGGGAGCGGATCCAGAGGAGGGTCACAGAAATGATCAGAGGGATGGAACACCTCTCCTATGAGGACAGGCTGAGAGAGTTGGGGTTGTTCAGCCTGGAGAAGAGAAGGCTCCGAAGAGACCTTATTGCAGCCTTTCAGTACTTAAAGGGGGCTTATAAGAAAGATGGCACTGAACTTTTTAGCAGGGCTTATAGCGATAGGACAAGGGGGAATGGTTTTAAACTAAGAGAGGGTAGATTCAGGCTAGATATAAGGAAGAAATTTTTTACAATGAGGGTGGTGAAACACTGGAACAGGTTGCCCAGAGAGGTGTTAGATGCCCCATCCCCAGAAACATTCAAGGTCAGGGTGGACAGGGCTCCGGGCTACCTGATCCAGTTGGAGATGTCCCTGCTCATTGCAAGGGGGTTGGACTAGATGACCTTTAAAGGTCCCTTCCGACTCAAACCATTCTATGATTCTACCAATGTTTTTCAAGCTAGAAACTAGATAAATTCGTTAGTGGTTTGTATTGAAATGGGAAACATATGGCTGAAGGGAGGTTATTAGCACAGMTTCATTGGGATTAATTTTGGAATTAAATTTCATTAAATATTTCTGTAACAAATTCCTACATTAAATATTTCTGTCAGTGACCACAACAAAGAATAGTCATGTGTGATAACTGCTTAGACAATGACACAATATTGGAAGCTACCACCCGGGGGGGGGGGGGGGGGGAAGAGAAAAAAAAGAAAAAAAGAAAAAAGTATGTGAGGTTATCAATAAGAAAGGACAAGTTGACCCTGAAGGTCTGGAGTAATAAATACAGGATGAAACTCAAGGATTGCAAGGTCACAGTTAGAGATCCAAGAAAAAGCTCTGCTAAGCATTTGCAAGCTTTTAAGCTGAGAAAGGGTTAACCATAGGATGACTAAGATCCATCTACACAATGAAGCCATGGAAGTGACAGATGAAATCCTGGGATATTCCAGGAAGACACTGACAGTACAGATAGAGATGCACAGTCCTACACACGCTTGAGGAAATTTATTCAAACCTGAAAGGATACAGAGAAGGAGCCACTAGAATTGTCATGGGATAGAGCACCTTTTATGAGTGAAGACTAAATTGGCATGTTTTGTTTTCCCTAAAGGACAGGGGGAGGAAGGACAATTACAGCTTCTTTCCATAAATAGATATGGGGACTGCAATAAACAGCAAGCAGAAGAACTAAGTTAAAGCATAATGCTGTAACATCTTGGTACAAGCTGTCCCAGATTAAGTTTAGGGTATCAGTTAGGATCAAAACCAAGGTACATCTCATCTATAAAACAGAACAAGTCAATATTAATGCAAGATTCTCAATCTACGATGACAAATTAATCAGTTACATGTCTCATTTCTAATATAGGGAGAGTATGCATTAGTAACCCTTTTAATCCTTCATATAAACACATGCAATTCTAGAACCACGATTGTTGCTATTGTTCTTAAAGAGCTTTCAGAAAAAACAAAATTTAGTGCTCAAAAATCCAGTTTCTGAGCTGTATCACAGGGAAGTTTTGTGCACTGAAGGAATATTTATGCAGTTCTGATGCATACAGAATCATCTAGCTTCCTGATAATTAGTACCACTGCTCCTAGAACATGTATAGCTGGTAAAAGGTATCAAATAACTTTGGAAATCCTTGGGAAATACATGAAGCTTTATCCAAGCCATTTCAGGAAGCAAGCTGCAATGGCCATTTCTGAACAGTCAGCCTCTCCTTTCTCCTGTATGCTAATGTTTGCTAACTTAGAAGCGTAACAACAACAACTATCAACTAGGGGGACAAGAATGGATTCTAGCCACAACAGATACTGGCTGCTCCTACCTAAAGAAAAAAAAAAAAAAAAAAGAGAGAGGGGGAAAAAGAGAGAGCAGGGAAAAAGAGAAGACAGGTATGCTCAACTTTGACTTTAACTGAAGCATTACCATTGGAAATACTAAATCAGGGGAGAACTGTTGGATTTAGTCATTTTGGTTCTCAAAATTGGTCTGCTTGGGTCAAAGAGCTATGAAATATAACTCCTATTACTTCAGTGATTCAATCTTCTTTCTTGCAGAGACCACTAGAATATTACTGCTTTAAGCTACCAATTCTACCAACTCTGCAACTCCCAAGCTTCAAAATACACAGTGGCTTTAATGCCAATCTGTTCAACCTAGTTTGGCTGTTACAAACTATCTTGAGTATTGCTTTAAAGCAACGTCTTTCAAGTGGCACTCATTTTACTGAAGGTCTAGAGTCTTTTGTTGTGACTACACGCACTGGTAACTTACTAAGCCATTACCTATCATGTTATTTTAGAGAGAAATGCCAACAGATTCAACCAGATAAGAGTAGAGATTCAGATTTTTTTTCTTTTCCTTCCCAGAAAACTGGCTACCTGACTGCCAGATCAGGATAGAATTCCGAATTTGTTTGTAACTGAGCAATCGTAAATCACAGCCAGCAAAACACCCCCACACACACCCAAGCAGTTCTTTAGACTATACCAAAAGTAATAATGGGTTTTGATATTGGGGGGGGAGTGGGTGTGCACACCCCCTTCCTCCATACACAAAATTGGACACTTCCACCAGCTTTGTGCTCCTGAAGGGCAATTAGTAGGTTATCAAACTCAGTCTTCTACCATCCAGTAGCACCTGAACTGTGAAAGAAAGGAGAGGAAAACACAAACTGTTTCCATTGTGCTGCAATGAGCAATCTATTCAAAGGACAGGATGAACAACTGATGCAGGAGAGGGAAATCCACAACCAATGATCAGACAGCCTGGCCAAGACTCATTTAGAAAAAGGCAAAGGAAAAAGCTGAAAATAAAATTTCAAATAATACCACGGACTACAAACCTCTTTCAATTTCTCTTAGACAAGCCTAAAGCACAAGTGAACTGGTCGCAGAAACCACAAGTCTTTTTCTATAAAAAGAACTATAGTTTATTTATGACCTAAAGTGAACTGAGTTAACATTTATAAATTTTACTCCCGAGACAAGGGCCTTTTGAAGTCAGATGATGCCACTACTGACTATAAGAGACATTTGCATAGCCCTTGCACACTCCCACCCCTACAGAATCAAGCCTCTTATCTTGTTCAGTTATAGCCATTTCTCCTATGAATTAGAATCAGCCACATCTAAGTAAGATAATAATTATCACAGCCTTTAACCTGCAGAGGGTTTTTTTGTGATAACTTGTTTCTTACTTGGTTTAAGTCTCAAATACTATCCTGAACATGTACTTCTTACAGCCAGTATTAGAAGTCCAGTTTTTAAGTAAGAGCAGACATTGATACATTAGAACTGTAATATTATAGGGACAGAGTAGCATTTTAACTCTCTTAAGAGAGGGGAGAGAATGGTATGCAGATGTGCGGCAGCTATTTATCTTCTACCCACTACTAGGAGTTGCTACGTAACTTTTATTTAACAGATACTACCTTCATAAATTCGGCAACGAACTACCCGAGATACGAACTTGGATGATTACAAGTGATCTAGGTTTGTTCAACTTTTAACAGCTAATTGGGAAAAAAAAAAAAATTCAGTAGTATTGCAAGTCAATCATGTGATTGATACAGCAATGCTATAAAAATCACGAGATTGGCACAGGAGTGCAACAACAGAATAACTAACCAACTGTTACCAAACAACAACGCCTATATTGTAAAGTTTTTGCATGAAGGGAGGGAAGAGGGTGCAAAGAATGTGGAGATATCTATTTCTTGCTCAAAAGACAAATAAAGGTTTATTACTCCATTTTGTTACTATCACAAGAAACGAAACTGTTAACATCCACTTATATTTTATTGAAATCACACAAAAAAAGTTGCTCAAGGGCAGAAAACAAACCTCTTAAGTAAAGAACATAATTACCTAAAATAACCATATATTTTTAAGACTTACATATACCACACCTTAACAATGCAATTACTGTTTAAAGAAAAAAAAAAAAAAAAAAAAGAAAAAAGATATCTCCCAATTCACGTAAGCATCCTTTTTCTCTTGGTCCAGACAACAAGCTGCTTCTCCAAGGATTCATCAGGACTGAAATGCAGACATCAGCCTAAGTCTGCTGCCACAGTTACCCTGATCAGAATAACCCAAGCTTTTCTGAAACCTGAATTCTGAATTTTAGGAAAATAAAACCAGTCATTTTTCCCCAAGCTCTGACTGCTGTGCCTTGTATTACTATAGATAAATCAATCTCAGGTATGCTGATTACACTCTAGTATTCAGCCATCCGGCCTGACCCACAAGAAATGTCCTGGCTCTTGGGAAATGGCAGGCAAGAATTTAATACCCTAATTCTTCCCAGCTTTTCTTACCCACACTGACAACTAGTAACACAGTAGACAAGGCTGACGCTACAAGAGGGATGCAATTTGAGATTAGGATGCCTATGTTTAGGTGCTTATATGAGTGCCAGGTGTCTAATCTCCTATTACAGTCAACTGGGATCTAGTCAAAAACAGTCAACGGAATATAAGAAGCAAGTTAGGGAGCAGCCAGCCCACAGCAACCTTACAGTGAGCTTCATCGCTCTCTAGACTCCACTGACTGCATCCCATTGACTATAATGGGAGCTTAGGTATTGCCTGTCCAATTCCGCTGCCTAAGTGAAGATACCCAGAATCATTAGAGATGTCCCGGCACCTCCAAGAGATACTGCTGGTGCTGGCAGACACAACGCAAGACCTGCGGGAAATTCATATCCCCATGGTACAGCAGCTGAAAGGATACCTGGCACATCTCACACAGCACTAGTGCAGCAAAATCCTGCCCCTAGGTTACATGTGAACAGAAATTAGATGCCTAAATATTGGTGCTGTAATCCTTAAATTGAGTCCTATGCTTCAAGGATGACCTTACACTAATTACCCAGTTAGTGCAGAGAGAGTTTCAGTCTTTCTAAGGACTCAAGTCAAGACCTCAGCATCATTTTGATGGTATTTTGTCACCTTTTAATGAATCACCTCTGCAGCAATACTGGCTATAAACTTGAGCTTTTCTTGCTTTTCTTTTTTGCTTTATTAAACGAAATTGGAAACTTTGGAAAATACATGACTGCTGTTACAGCACGCATAAACATGTAGCCAAAATGTGAAGACTCGTTCACATTTACACATCAGAAAGAAAGTGCCTTTTCAGTGATGCTCCAGTATACCCTTCCCACTCATCAAACCAATGCCTTTTTTGGCAAACACTATCACTTGGACTCTGTGGTGCTGCTGGCAAGATCATGCATACTGGCTTTCAAACAACTCATGGGACAGTAGATACCTTTTCTACAACACAATGTATATATATACTTTTGCTTTGATAACACCTACATTTTATCATCTTATTTTAGTATTTGGGTGCATCTGTGTGCTTCAGCCTCTGCAAAGAACAGCTATTTCCCAGTTGGATACAGTCATCATTCATATGAATGGCATTACAGTCTTAATTAAGTTGCTAAGCCTGGGAATAACAGCGGTAGGACCACATTGTAATTTGCTAGCTCTCTCCTAACTCTTTTCAATTTCTATTTCCAAAGCATGAGAATATATGTGACAGCTTCTATTGAATAAAATATTGATTTTTTTTTTTTTCTTCTGGATGATCTCCGTATCAAAATCCAAATCTAACAAATGCTTACAAGGAAGCAAGAGAGGAGCTTTCAAGAAAGAATAAGTCATTTGTTGTAATGTCTCTACAAACTATAATCTAAAGTGCTGGAGGCCCCATTTTTGTACAGTCACTAAAATTTTAAGCACCAGGAACCGTAGTTCTTCATTACTGGATTCTTCAATAAACTTTATGCTTTACACTGAAAAAGCTTTAGAGGCAATTCTTCCATCAGCACACAAGAGATTTAGGTATGTTGCTTCTGCTGACATTACTGGAAGTTAGACGTGGACGTCCCTCCTGTGCTTAAAACAAAACCAGAATAATCTCCCTCTCTTTCAGCTAGTCCATACTGGCTGCCAATCAGAATTTCTCTGGTGCAAAATATATACTGTAAAATATAATGAAGCTGCAGCAGGAAAGTACCTGAGGAAGGCTAACCATTGGAGGTCACTTACAATATTTTGCTGTCAAAGATAGTTTTAACTGAGGTATTTTTATCATAACACTCTGATGGTGCACGGCATTGATTACTTTCCATTAAAGACATAAAAAAAGCACTGAAGTTTTCTACTGGTCTGCAAAGAAAAGAAAAGGGGCAAAAAGAGAAAAAAACCCCAAACGCTTGAATTACTGCCATGAATAAAGAGTTTGAGGGTCCATAAACAGTTTCTTTTCATCCTTGGCTAATACCTTCATCACCTCCGTTATGATCGTATATGGCTAGAAATTCTAGATGCAGTTTCTGAGTGGCAGCTTGAAATACCTTCGTAAAAGCACAAGCTGCAGTGACCAAAAGCCATCACTACCTTTTCAGTGGCCCATGTGAAGATATCTGTGTTTCAAACTGAATCAGTCCTTCGGTGTCCCCGAGTTGGATAAACCAGCAAGGCAGTTTATTTTTTATGCTATAAATGCCCTTTATGGGCAACAATTCACACAGATTTACGAAAAGCACAAGCAAATTTCCCTTACTACTTAAAGTAAGGGAAAACCAGCTGGTTTTATTCACTAGAAGTAAATTAGCTTCTTTGTAAAGTGGAATATTCAGTGCCCTCCCCTGCCATAAATAAACAGTAGGAGCAGAGCAGGCATAGGAAGGAAGCAAGAATGAACCCTAAATGAAGGCATGAAAGACAAGGGCAAGGTGCAGATATGCTCTGTAATACAGCTGCAGCCTTAGGGAGTTCTAGCAATATCAAGATAACTCAAGTGACTGAAGTTGGAACAAATCAGAAGATATGGAGGTACAGAGCATGCAGAGAGAAGGACCTGGGAAATTCAAGGATAGTCCTGACCTGCTGGAGAAGAGATCTATAACAATAATGAGTGGCTAAACTTGGAGTAAGTGACTGAAAAACTTTGGTGGCCTCTCTGCTGGCAGATTAATTGTGCAGCAGGTGGTCAGATAAAAGGACTGGCAGCGAGGCAACTCAGTGTGTCAAGGAAAATGTATTACACTGTGTGCTTTCATTGGGCCCCAGATATAACCCTTATCATGTTTAGCAGCATAAGAGAAGCCCCATGACAATCAATGGGATCACATGGAGAAATCAATGCTAAGCAGCGAAAATATAAAGTGAAGAATAAAATCCTTAGTTTGAGGGATGACCATAAACCAACGAACAAATTTAAAGTATAAGTTCTTTTATGTAGGAAGCAGTATTATGCTCTCAGGCTGGAGAGCCTCTTGTTCAATTGAATCCCAATATGCAACTAGCTTTCCTACGGAGTGCCACAATAGAAATAACACTGAAGTGAGTCCCTGCTGCTGGACCTTTCCTGGACTTGTTACTTATGAAAAACTATCTGATCCTCCACTTAGGAGAACAGAGTTAAAGCAGTGGCAAAGGCTCTGTGTGAGGTTATTATCCAGCAAAATCTGACTTGAATAAAAAACTGCACTAAAAATCTGCAAACACTAGGATGTTGGGATGCTAAGGGGAAGTCCAAGAAAAGTCAAAAGCCTAGAAGCATGAATTAATACATTAAAAAAAAAAAAAGCATATGGTGTATCTGCTGCCCCGAGTAGCAGTAAATTACCAGCAGCACACATCTGTCTGCCATAATTTCAGCCTCTTCCTAGCATTCCAATTTTAGATGCCATCTGCAAATAAGCAAGTTAGCTGACCTCGAAATGTTGATGTCCTGCCCCTTTTCAACTTGCCGGCAGAGTTGAGAGGAGCCCAGCGCCCGCCACCTTTGTCAGCCCCCAACCTTCTCCCTGGGGCTTCCACTGAGGACAAGCCTTGGCTTTGCTGTAGCATATTTCATTCTGCCTACTTGAAGGCACAACACCTAGGAGTGCTGTACATGCTCTCTTTTTAAATTACTCGAGGTTTTATAATTTTAACAACCTTCCTTTCAACTGAGCTGAAACATTGATGTGCTCCCCTCTTCTCCTGCACATGCTCGGTGCTTGCAACACAACTCGCCCCTTTGGGTACACTTCCCTCCAAGGTCATCTTCTGGAGCAAGGTTTACATGTCACAGTACAGGGACTCTGCAACCTCCTATCTCTGACCCTCCTACATCTTTTCTTCTTCGTTCCAAAGGAGAATATGTTCTTAATGACACTAAAGTTTGCTAAATTCTCAGATTTTAAGCACAATAACATAAGGCCAACAGTAAGGATGGGAACCCCACTTAATGGGTTACCAAATTATTATCCTCCACCAAAGAGCTCACAGACCATGCAAAGGAAGTGCTCACCCTTATTTTTACCACAGGAAAAACTAAAGCATGCGCAGAATATTTGCCCCAGTCTCGGTGTGGTGCAACTACCACTGACTGCTGTGAGTTCACATTAGATTCCCAAGACCATGCTTACACTGGGAGGTTAAAAGCAGGTTGGAGAACATTTTCTTGACGGCAGCAGTGTCTGACCTTGAAAATCAGCTGGGATCTATGATAACATGACAATGTGAAAATCTAACGCCTAAACCACTTGGCCAGTATCCCAGGGCTTAATCCAGGAATTGGGACATTCCCCTTGAGCGCTAGCACAAGTCCTTTAGCCAAACTTTATTTCTGGCAATGCCATGAAATGCAAATCAGCCCTACCTATACCTAGGTAAATACGTGGTAAATCAGTGCTAACTGATAATCAAACTATTTCATTCATAAAAAAAGAAAAAAAAAAAAAAAAAAAAAAAAAAAAAAAAAAAAAAAAAAAAAAAAAAAAAAGACAAAAAAAGAAAAAAAAAGAAAAAAAAGAAAAAAAAGAAAAAAAAAAGAAAAAAAAAGAAATCCCAGCATGTCAATCTGGTTATTTTGTTTTAAAACCAGCATAAAAACCCCCAGCATAATGTAAAGATCAAGATCATAAACATCAAGCTCTCTCCAGACTAGGCATGGGAAAACTGCATGAAAATAAATAAAAGCGCTAAATAAATAAATGAATGAAAGCAAATGACTTTCCTATGTTTACTTAACAGCACTAATATAGAAATAAGCCAAATGCGTTCTAGTGAAAAAGAAACTGAGTCTGAAGTTAATTCCTTTTCTTTTTCTTTTTTTCTATAGCCTAGAGGTCCTTTGTACTCCCATTGAAGTCATGGCCTCAAGTCATCCATACAGCATTCACAGCATGGTATTATATCTATTTTATTGGGAAACACAATAATCAAAATGCTAAAATAAATCTTCCTATTATTTGACTTAAGTGTTAAAGTGGCTAAGCTAATTTATTTTGATTATCAGCCCATTGGTCTTGGTATTATAAATTAACCCCACAATTTTGACAGAGCTTCTAGCTATCTAATGCCTGAAAACATGATTTTGTTTAAGCACATATCATGCTAAGATTTTTTTTTTTGAAATTTCAATTAATCAGTTCTGGTCAATAAAAACTTAATATAAAATGGTTTGCTGTTAAATGACATTGGCGCTCACACATTTGCTGTCCTACACCAGTTAAAAAGCCATTGCAGTCTCCAGTTATAGTACTCAGAGCTCCGGCTGCATTTTTAAAGCACCAACTGTTAGTTAATTTTGTTAGCATAAACACCCAATAAAATTTTATGGTGTGTTCAGCTCTCATTAAAGATGAAAAACAGCAGCAGAGAGCAGCACCCGCAAATAAACAGGGAGCAGGACGGCTCTGGCATCGCCGATCCCCAGAGCTCATTCAGATTCAGGGCTTGGGGCTCCCCGCGCCGGAGGGCACTGCAGAGATACGGAGAGCGAAATCCCACGCACCGCTGGAAAATCCTCGAGCTCCGCACAGCCCTACCATAATGCTCCTCGCAAATATTTACTGGGGGGAGAACGGTCCTTCTCCAGCCCCTTTCTCATGCACCCCCTAAAACCTTAAAATAACAGCTGTTCTAGGCAAAGTACACCCTTGCTAATGCATACCTGCCCAACAGTACAAAACCATGGCTCCTTTTGCTCCCCATCACCCAAAATAGCCTAGAGGAGCAGCTCCATCAACACCAAGACTAGAGGAGCCGGCTTTTCCCCAGGTTGCATCTGGCAGTTGGATTCCCTCCAGTTGGGGAAAGCGTGACCCCTGCCAGGAGGTTTTTGATCAGTCAGGGCATTTATAAAGCCAGCCTGGCCATCTCCTTTTGTCTTTCCGTCCTTCAAATGGGTGTTTGAGCCTTCCACTGAAATTTCTAGTCTCGAACCTGCCATCATCCTCCTTGCAAAATTTCCTGTTAATGGGAACTTTACAGGACAGCTGACACTCGAACAGTCCCAGGAAGTACTCAAGGGAACATGGCTGGAATTAACTGACAAAAACCATCAGGTTTACAGGTAGAATTATAGAGAAAGCAGATTTCACTGTCTGAAATAACACAAGATCCGGTCAAGAAGTTCCCACAGCTGTTACTCCTAAAATCCTTAAGGCTGGGTTGCTTAAGGTCTTAGAAATTTATTAAATCTTCTTTCCATTTACATCAACAGAAGCAAAACTTCTCTCACTAATTCCACACCTGTACCAGATAATGTCAAGTGAAAACTTACAGTTTACAAGAAAGACAGAGAATGTGATAAAAATCAGTTTCAAACACTTCCCCTTAAGTTCCCTGGCATTTTTTCTTGATTTAGAGTTCACCATTCCTACTTTTGACAGGTTTTGCCTCTGCAGCTTTGTGAAAGATCCCCCACAAAGGACAGAGAAGGTAGAGGATCTATACAAACTGGTATAGGGGAAAGAGTTAAATCAACACTACACAGTTGCACCCTACGTGCAAAACAAAACCTGATTCCATAAGGAGCCAAACTAACACCTGGCTTCCTAATGGACAGAGGACCCAAGCCTACAGTTTTCTCCCCCTTCTTTGCCCACAGCTTTTTCCTGCTGACACCCACGCTGGGCAAGGGATAACATGCTTCATAGAGAGGGATATGCTGGTGGGATGTCAGGAGCACATGCTGATGAGCCAGCTGGCTCTTAAATGGACAATGGCTAGTATTGCCTTCATTTTCCATGGCAGACAAGCTCAACTTCAGTCTATCATCTCTACCTAGCCTGCAATTTTCACAGAATTTGAGATCATTATTATTCTGTTAAGCTTGGTAGGTTTGGTGGTTTACACTCAGCACCTTACTTCACTGCCTGTAAAACCGGAGTAATTCTCCCCTTCTCCCAGCTTTTTGCTTCTTATTGACAACTTAAACCATAAACACTCTGAAGGCAAAGCCATTTCTGTCTATATGGGATTACAGCATCCAGCAGGACTGGGTCTTGATCTTGGCTGGGACTCTCATGCAATGCTGTATTAGACTACTCTGAAAGGTTAATGTTTTGAGATGGAAGTGTAATTTCTAAGGGACTGCCCTCTGAGCAAGGCTGGATTTTGAAGATAGCTGACTGATCATGTTTTAAAGCCCTGGCAGCTATATCAAGCCCTACTTTAATACTTATTGGGTGCGGAAGTCAACCTTGCATTCCCACTGGAATATTAAAATTGAACAACTCGAAAATATACTGCTTAGCTGTCCCCATACATGGTAACTTACCACACACAGTAAAATGCAATGTGCAAGTAAAACTGAACTCGTTTCTGCTTCAGCAGTAATACAGAGGAGCTACCATAGCTTCCTTATCTTCATTTTCTGCATCCAAGAGTGCTAGAAATGCTGTGGCTCTATTGCTTCCATAACTTTAGAGGTATTGAATCTCTCTGCAATTAAACCAACATAAATAAGTAGTAATTCAACTGAAATCAGTGGAATTCACATGAGGGGAATAGTTCATGTAAAAGAGAAGAAAATTAGATTCACCCAGTGTAGATGCAATAATCTCTTATTAATCGTTTAAAGAATAAACCACTATAAAAAACAAACACTCTCATATCGTGTTAAAAGGACATTATTGACCTGTTGACCATGGCTGTACGAACACTGCACTGCCCCTTGAGATCAGGGCAACTCCCTGCAAAGATTCCGTTCTGTAGCAACACCCCATATCAGCAATTTGCTTTTCTTATAAGTTAATTTTGTTCTTTTCAAAACAATGGGAAAGCAACCAAGCGTACAATCAAAACTGTATTTCCAGTTCAGCTTAATTGAGTGCACTTTACTTTAACAAAGACTTTAAATTACTTCATTGAGTTGTTTTCACACCCACTTTCTTACATACCAATATTGTTTGTTAGTACAATTGTCTCTCCTTTTAAAGAAAAAAAAATAATCTCTCCGAATGATTTGCTGTTATCCTCGAGCATTCATTATTGCTGATTAAAAATCAGGTTACAGTTTTCAGGCAGATGTCCTAACCTCAAGACTTTGATTCAACAAGCTTTTCTTAATGCTTACATACTTAAAGCTGAGAGAGGAAGGGTGGTTGCTTAGTATCTGCTATAGCCCCAAATGTGTCCTGTAAGCCACATCGAGGAAATCCATGATGGAAACACACACCATTTGCTCAGGTTCAACTCAGTGTTGTTTCATTTTACCATACAGCCTGAGTGACTCTCATCACTCCTGTTGGGACAGGAAAACACTTGTCTCCTACCCAGGCATCGGGATCAGAATCAGGAAGAGGTTAAAGCCTAGATCCACAAAAAGATTTGAATGTCTAATAAAACATCTGTGCAATTTAGGTAGTAAAATGTCTGCATTACCCTCGAAACACACATAAGCTATTTGGGTACTCATCAGCAATGCGCTACTGGGGCCATAAGCTGCGTATGCGCGCATGCCAAAGGAGCTGTACCAACATCTCACAGCACAACAGGTCTCAGAGTTAGGAGACCTGACCCAGGAGATATACACTGACCATGTCCAAGACTGAGCTCCACACAAAACAGCTACAACAGCTATAGTCATTCAAAAATATGGTCAGAGAGAAGTCGAAAGAGACTGAATCAGCACACTGTGCCAACCTGTATGCACTAATGTACAGCTGAGGCTGCTGTACAAAGCTGCGGGTTTAGACCATACCCTCCAGATTGTGCATGTCAGCCAATGGTTTGGCTAAATGCGTTTTCATATAAAATAAAGAGACAGTGCATCCCCCTCTCCCCAGGAGACACTGTGGCTTTCCATCTTCCCCACTCCGAAGAACAGCCCCGCGCTCTGCGCTGGCCCCTCTCCAAAAGGAGAAACGGGAGGGCTCCTGCTGTGGAGCAGCCTGGCTCCTGCTGGATATGACAGTCCCCCAAAGGATGGGACCTGGTGGGTCTCTGAATCCTCATCAACACTTAGAAGGACACCAGATCCACAAATCCTGCTCCATGGGATACCTCCTCGCTCACTGTACCCAGATGGAGGACCCCAAACAGAGTCGTTCCTAAAGGAAGAAATTACTCCCAATGTTTTCTGTAGATTTTCCTCCCTCAAGATAGATGAAATTGGGAATCCCAACATGAAACAAAGTGCCTTCTCACAGCATCTTCCTCGGTACTAATCTAAGAAAAGAAGTGAAATTTAAGACACAATTTCCATGCCTCGCATTGGCTGGCATGGGGCTCTGGACTGCTGAATAAAAGCCAAAAGCCAGGAGCTGCAACATGCAGTGTTGAAAAGCCTGAGTCCCCATATGGAGTTAGCCCTCATTAATTCCTTCAAGAAATCTGTCGAAATGTGACAGCTGGGAACTGAACCCCAAATTCTTATGCCAAGATCTGAATAACTTTCCAATAATGTGCACTTTCTTAATTGGAGTCGAAGCCTGTTCCCAGCCCACACAAGAGAGGTGGTTGGTTTTGTACAGACTCTCAGCGGCTGTGGGGCTCACCACCCCAACAACCCAAACACATTACAAATGTTCCTACGACAAAGCTTTTCATTACAGCATTGGGGTGAATCCTCTTGCCTTCCTCTCACAAATTGTCTTAGGAAAGGCAATGGGATTAGTCACAGGCAGGAAAAAAGAGCATTAGAAGCTGTATGTACACAAACTATTTCTCAAAAATAGTTCTCTCTAGCCAATAAATCACAGTCTTCCAACAGCACTCACAAGTGGCTTAGAGCTAGATCTTGGTTAAAAACAGCTAAAAAGCATTACATAGAAATGTCAAAAAAACCCCCACATGTTTTAGTGGGCATGCGCTACTAGAGTTTGGAATTACAATCAAGCTATCTACTTAAGGGCTTTAATTGTATCCCTCCTTTAAAATGTTACCTCCCTTGCTCATCACAACTGTGCAAAGCTGTAAATCTTGCAAAGGAAATTTGAAGTCTAAGTGCCCATTGCCTAGCGAGAGGAAAACTCAGAGCGAAGCCAGGAAGAAGAATGACCTTGCCCCAGTGAGATGGCATTTGCAGCTCTTTGAGTCGACACATGACAACTTATGTTTTTGGAGAAAAAAAAACCCAACAAGTTGTTTCATGAGCAGTGGAAACAACAGTCTGTGATTTACGATGGATTTTTGCCCTGCATTATTTGCTCAACCCGCTCCCTCTTGCAAATACCCCAGCCCTCCCCCATGGATGCCTCTTTTCCACCATAAACTTCCACTTCTTCTGGAAGTTCCTTCTATACTCCTTCCATTCTCCCATTCCCTCTCAATCTTTACACAGCCTGCGATGGGCGAAGGACAGCCCATGATGAAGCTACAGCTACGTGCTGACTGGGTTGCTGGGACAGGGCAAGTAAAGGAGATATGGGCAGATTTCTCCCTGCTTCTTCCTCTACAAGGGTATTAAATATTCCTTCTTCCCTATTAAGAAATCGATTTCCATGACACTTGTAGAAAGTTGACATTTGCAACTCTTCTGCTGTTCTGTCAGTTTTGGTTAAAATTGGCCAGTGAGTTCAAAAGTTAGGAGATTAGGAAAGTCAGACAAGTCCTGTTTGTGGTTTTGTTGTTTTATTTTTGGTTGGGGTTTTGTTTGGGTTTTTTTCAGAAAAAAACAGATATTAAACATCTCACAAGCATTTCTGTGCTTTAGAAGTCAGTGTCACAAAAAACTTTGCTGTTCTGCCTCTTGTCTACTCCATCATGGACCTCATACAGATCAGTTATTTGTTTTTTCAGCCCTGTTTGATACACTCTCATTTCTGCACTCTGCAAGGCTTCCTTGCAACTGAATCAGTCATGCATGGAGCTTTCTGTGTTTTAATTAAAAACCTGAAACCATCAATCATGTCAATCTTCTGACTTGAAAAAATATATTTATTTCCAATGGAAAAAATATCCATATCCTACAGCATTTGAAAATAAGATGAAGATGCCTTCAAGACAAATACAAATGTATCAATTATCATGTGCTAAGAATACACCCATTTGAGCCCCATCTCTTCCTTCTGCATTAAAGTGTTAGGTCAGCAGCTTGATACAATAAATTATTACTGATATGCAATAACCTTAGCTGTTCAACCCAAAACTCAAAGAAAACTAGAAAGTGCAAAGAAAGGAGGCCCAACATTAAAATTACAGGCAAGATCCATGGAGGGCCTTCAATTTAAGGCCCTTGAATTATACAAAGAGCTTATGCATGGGTTTAACTTCAAATATATGATTAGTCATGGAGCTATGTAAATAATTTCAGCAGACTCATCTGTTTGTGTACTTCCACAGCCCTCATCATGTCACACCTTTTAATACTCACATAGCCTTATGATTAGTGGGTTTAATCCTGAAAAGATCATATGAGAAAAGGAGCAATAACTGTATTCACTTTACAGAAGGAGAGGTATGAGGTAAATCTGTGTGCCTAAGAGTTTGTAGAATCAGGTCTGCACTGACTAGACATGAAGTACCCAACCAGGTGAGCAGCAGCACCAGCATTTCAAACAACATGACTTCAAGTCTAGAAGATGGAACACGAAGCCAGTATTAAGAGGTGAAATAAAGAAGTTGACACAGTACCATTTCTGGTGAAAGGTAAATTTTGCATTTCTTTAAGGTGCATCCCATTAGCTAATATGGAAACATATCACTTTGCAAAACACTAGCCTCAAAAAGGCACTTGAAATCTTTTTTGGGGGAAAAATCCACCATACAACAGAAATACAAACACTGAAAAACACTTCAAAGAGTTGCAGTAGGAGCATCAACAGAATTGTCTACAAGAGGGCACATACATCTACCCGACTCTAGTTTATATTGCAGTGTATCAGTGCTGTAAAGGCAAATGCAAGGGCCATGATCATTACTATCAAAAAAAGGTTAATGCAAATTTGATCTGGATCAGGTGCAAGCACCCAATTACATTTCTGTTGAATTCAGCAGAGCGCACAGTAAGGTGTTTTATCGCAGTTATTTTTTTTTTCAGTGCTGGCTATGCAAACACACCGTGGCAAGAAGCAAAAGCAGTAGATACAGATGTACCTGATACCACGTTACACACCAGCACGAATATCTACCTTCGAATCATTTTAACCCGTTTGAAGCAGGAGCGCCAGTTCGGACCGTTCCAGCACTTGGGGCTGCGAGGCCGCGGCATCCTCGGTCCCTAAGCACCCGGTTCAACACCTCCCCGAGTCGCAGCCTAAACGCGTTAACCCGCGGCACGGCACCCGCCGACCTCTGCGCGGAGGGGCGCGGGGAGCGATACCTGCCCGCCCCGAGCACCGCTGCAAGGAGGAGGCTCCAAAACCAGGTCGTCGGCGGGGAGCCAGGGAGAGATGCTGAACTTCGCGAAGTGATGGGCTAGCGGGGAGCGCAGGGGGTTGCTGCCCGGGACGGGGGTGGGGGACGCTCTCAGCTACAGGTTTAGGGACCGGGAGCAGCGGAGGGGGGAGCCGGACAGCTCCGCCGCTGCGCACCCCGCCGAGCGCCGTTCCCACCGGGCTCCGCGTCCCGCGGAGCCCCGCGGCCGGTCTTACCTTGGGCCCCTTGCCGCTGGAGCAGCGGACGTTGTTGGTCACCCCGGCCGTCTGGTTCATGCTGGGGCCGGCGGGCGGGCAGGAAAGTTGGGCTCCGGGCGCGGCACCCCGCGCAGCCTCGCCCGCGCACCCGCGGAGTGGCGGAGGGGGGGAAGGAAGGAGAGGGCGGGCTGCCCCCGCACCGGGACTTTGCCCCCGTCCGCCGGGGTCTGCGCGCTGGCGGCGCTCCCGGCTTCACAACAAAACCCGAAACACACACCCCCCCCCGTCCCCGGCACCGCTTTCCTCCCCCGCCCTCCAAAGCAGAGGCGAGGCGAGCCCGGTTCTGCCCGCCCCCCGCCCTCCGGGGCCGCCGCGGCAGCGGGGAGGGCTCGCACGGCTCCGCACCGCTCGCCCCGGGCGCACGGTGCGCGCCGCTCCACGGGACGCGCTGTCCCGCGCTGTCCCGCGCTGTCCCGCGCCGCGGCGGCCCCGGAGCCCGGCCCGGCCTCGTCCCCAGCTCGCCTGCCGCCGCAGCGAGCCCGGCTCTGCCCGGGGAGCTCTCACTTCTTCGGTATTATTTTGTTTTAATCTCCCCCTCCCCCGGCGTGGGCTGTGGGAAATCGCGTTAAAACCTGTCAGGGTTTCCACCAGGGTTGGGTTTTGACCCGCTGGTGCTTGGGGCAGTTAGTCCAGCTGTTTCCAGTGAAATAAATGCTTGGTTGTGTTTTGATTGACAGATGTTTACTTACTACCAAGCCGCAGGATTTGGGTCTTTTTTGCATAATTCCTCTTCCAGGTGCGCTGGAGTTCAGGGCTTTTGTTTATTTGTTTTTGGTGAAATAAGGGCTGTACAACCGACTCTGCTTTGCTGGTAAAAATTTGGTGTTTAAGTAAAACAAACAAACAAACAAACAAACACAATTTATGTCATGAGTCATTATCCAGATATTTTCTCCTATCCCTGTTCCACCTCTCCACTTCAGCCCATGAGGCCAGACGCTGCCTCCTCTGTTCTTGCAACAAAAACTTTGTGAAATTCAGTTCCCAGAGTAGGGGAAAAAAAACAAACCAAAACAAAACAAAAAACAACAACAAAAAACCAACCCACCTTATGTCTGAGTAAGAAGATCTGGTTCTCCAAGGCTAAAAGCATCCACACTTCATCTTATCATTTTTTTTTTTTTTCTTAGGGGTTAATCTATCAGAATAGATTGTTTCAGGTATTTTTGTTATGTTTCTACACCATACTTTAAAACCTTTAAATACATAAAATCCTTTCTGGGTGTTGCTCTTTTTTCAGGTAAGCGAGGCCATACAGCAGTGCCTCTAGAAGAACAGAAATGCTCTGGTTGCTCCCCATGCACCAGAGGCAACGCTGCTTTGGAGAATCCCAGCTCCTTCATTTCTGAAGGGTACATATCCCATCATGTGCTTAACTGGCTGTATCTTCCAACCCTGTGGCTAAAATGGATTTGGAGAAACCGCCATGGAGGCAGATAACAGAAGAAAGTGTAGTTAAATGGTGAACTCTGTTAGAGCCACTGGCCTTTCAGCTCTGAGGCAGGAGAGAGTTCCCAAAGCCACAGTGTGTTGTCAAACGTCCCTCCCTGTCAGCAGGGCACACCGATTTTGAGAAAAGAGCAGATATCTAATGACTGGTTTGATAAGAGAAACAGGTTGCCCCAGGAAGAAACCATCTTTTCAGGGTCAGTCCTTCCTCCCCAAGTAGCTCCTATTGTAATGACCACACTCTGCTCCTTCGTCTTGCAGTGTCTGCTCCCCCTGCTTTGCTAAAGCAAGGTGGTAAGCTCAGAAGTGCTGCCAGTAAGTCCCCCTCAGGGATGAGTGTCCCACCAACCTCCGTGAGCAGTGGGGCTAGCACCCTGACTGAGCTATCAAGCATGCTCAGCTTCAAATACCACATTATTACTATTCCCTGCTACAGCCCTCTGATGTCCTTTACTTTTTTGTACTGATTAAGATTTGAAGTTGACTGCTCCGACTGCTCTGTTCAGTGGTTTGATTTTCATATCTTCCCAAGCAAAATGTCTGCTAAGAAATCCAATTATAGACTTTGAGTTGCATATTTGGTGGGCCCTGGCTGCATTATATTCTCTCAGTATGGTTTGTTGCACTGAGACATGCAGAAGTCCCTGGAATTATTTGCAGTTGTACAAACACGCAGAACAATTTTCGAAAAAAGAGATAGGCAAGCAAAACTGCCCAAAGAGATTTCAAATCCATGGCTAACCCTTCTGGCCACTACATGGAGCAGGTGAAAAATCTGTACTCTTGTCCCACCTCTTAAAGAAAAAAAAAAAAAAAAATTACTAAGGAAATAAAAAAATATTAAGGAAAAAAAAAATTATTCCTACCTACACATTCTTTCTCGCACAACAAACTCTTCGCATTGCACAGTCTGAGGATGGGAGTGTTGCCTCATGCTGGTTTATCAGTTTTGTCCTGATGCAAAGCAGGATATGAAAGACACTACTCCACTACTCTTGCCGAGGAGCAACCTCCTCTTCATTCTGCAGCCAGTCTATTAGAGCAGGCAGGGGGTCTATTTTCACCGTAGGGCACTTTTTGTCTTACGCCCTGGCAAGAAAGAGCCAGGGAAAGTCTCCTGCTTCCTCTCATTTTTCCACTTAATGCCTGCCCCTCTCATGGGAATCTCCGTTCTCCCCTAAAACCAAGACAAATCTTATGGCATTGGACCTCCCTTCCATATAGGAAAGGGCAGCTTCCAGCTGGGATGGTGGGGAGAGTTCACAGGAGAAGACATTTGCTTTCAAAAATACGAGTAAACATGTTGATGTTTACTAACCCTTGGAAGGAGGCTGCTGAATGTATAGTGGAAGTGCAGCCTTTGAAATTTGGGAGGAATTGATTCGATTCCAAACTCTGCCCAGGCCTCTCTACATGATCCTGGGGAAAAAACCGCCACCATCTTCCTTTGCCCTTCATTGCCCCTCCTGCACTGGGGAAGATCCCACCTCTGCCCATGCACTTACAACTTCCCTAAAGCAGGACATACCCATGCAGTCCTACAGGGTCCAGCATAAGTTGGCCCTTGTTTCAGCGAGGGCCCCTGAATAGTGCAGAAAAACAAATGTGAAATCATTACAGTCTGTTGCTCTTTAAACTGAAGTGTTTTATATATCTAGAAAAGAACAGACAATGCCACAAACAGCAGAAAGTTTTCGAGTGCCTGTACAATAAGTAAGTGATTTATAGATTAGTATTCGTAGACTTCAGTGAAGTGTGAAGGAACAACAATATACTGTCATAAAAGCTGTAGCATATAAACATCCCTTGGCATTTTACACTTTGAAAAGGATTATACATAAGCTCAGCTGAGAACAGTGTTAAAAAGGAATCTCAGTCATACTTTTTGGGAACATTTAGTAAGAGAGCTAATCTGTCTTTGGAGCTGAGCTAAAGCTATGCAAAATGGATGCAAGGAAATTCATGCAATCATGACATAAGATTTAAAACAAAAGAGAATTTTAAAGCCAAAATTATGTCATAAAATTTAATAATGTGTCGAGTGCTTTTTTCAGTTCTTGAAATTCATACTTCACAGATGAAGTCCGTAAAATTGAGAGAAAAATCAAAATCAAGAGCTTTACATATTTATCCTGACTCCAAAAGTTGAGGCTTTTGGAGAAACATCCAGTGTCACAAAACTCAAAACAGCAGGACTGCCAACACTGTGAAATTCAGCTAGTTTCAAGTTCCAGCTCAGACTTAGACGAAGATCTTTGAAATATCTCCCCATGTTTATAAGTTCTTCCCAGGAGCCTGTTTTGATCTAAATTTGAGCTGTCTGGGGCATGTTATCACTGCTCTGTGAACTCCAGGGGTTTTCAGGTTTTCACAATAATATGTGATTTCTTTCACTGGTATTTTCAGTAGAAAGCTGACTGAGATAGCCTAACACTTTACCACTCTGCAATTTTTGACATCACTTGTGACTTAACCAGAAAGGTACATCTATTTTGTACAGGTCAAAAGCCACACTATAGGGCCACAGAAAGTCTAATGCGAACTTGCACTTGCACAAAGGTCAAAGTGTTGCAGAAATCATCAAGGTTCACCTTGCTCTCCATCTCAGAAGAGAAATATGATTAAAAGCCTGGTTTAAGGAAAATGCTTAAGAAGATGAGTGGTCAACGTGCAGCGAGCGCGGAGAAGTTGAGAGCACAGGAGACGAGGAGGATGTGAAAATTGAGACCACGGAGTGCTAAAGAACACAATTCTAAAAATCAATGCAATGATGGATCAGAAACGAATGCAAAAAGCACAGCACGGGAAGGCTATAATTAGATGATTTAGTCATAGCCAGGAGCCTGACTGAGCTTTTTGAATCCACTGAAGTGGACACAGTTAATGCAGAGTTTGGCTTGATCATTATAGTTCTTCCCATGACAGCAACACAGAGGAGGTTCACAGTATCCTTTAGTCTCTATTATGGCAATATGGGTAAAAACCCACTAGTACACACAAGGGTCTCTAACCCTATGGAAAAATGATACCTGCGGACAAGGATGAGCATCTCCTGTTGCAGCTGTGCTTCTATGACAGCTGATGTGGACTCCGCAAAATGCTGGAAAGCAGAAATAACCCCAGCGGCACTTGGACCTGTTCTGTCCACGCTATGTTCGGTGGCTCTGAAGTGAAATTGCAAAAAGCCAGCCGCCACTCTCACTTTCCATTTATTGCTACCAGCAGTGGAGGTTAATCGAAGCTAATGTAGCGATGGGGAAAATGCCAGTGTAGAGTAACACTGATGTGAACATTAAGCCTCCCCAGAACAGAGCTGTCTATGTGGACTTCCAGGCTTTGTGAACAGGCAGGGAAAAAGAGGTGCTCTGAGTCCCCCAAAACCTTGATCATGAAGAGGAATCTTTGCTCAGCAGACTATCAGGACATAACCCTGCTGCTTGTAACTTAGGGTGAATACCCAAGCTGATGCTGCCAGCACAGAGCCCAGCTTGGTCCAATAGCCTTCCCCCTCCAAAAAAGATGAATTTCAGTACTGAAGTGAGTGCATTTAGTGCTAGCTCACAGCATCTCTGCAGTCCCCTGCAGGCTGCAGTGCTGACAGGTGGCAAAACCATGCCTGAAAGATGTTGACCCAGTGAGAATCTGAGACGTGTGAGCACGCCAAAACACTCCACATTTTTTTGGTATCGTTCTCCTCCTATTGCGCTCACAGCAGCTCTCACCTTGACCAAGCACGTCCTGTCTCCTCAGTTACATTTTCCAACTCTTCTTTTACCTGGCCTGTTGTTCCCCCGAGATGTGATGGCAAAAGGGAGCTTAAAAAGCAAGCAACAATTGATACCACAGATGGTGGACCTCTCTGCTTGCCCACAACACTCTCCCTGCCTTTCCCTGCCTACTTGTCTCATCCCACTGTCATAACTCAGGAGGAAGTGGTAGCTCAAACACTTGAGCACAAGCGTGGGATCTAGGATCCAACCTTTGTTTTGGCTCAGCTGCTGATCTGCTGAGTCCATTCAGCTCCTTGGATCATCCCCATTTTCTTCCAGCTGCAGGTCAGCCAAGCAGCTGCTCTAAGACCTTTGGAGCACAGACAATGGGCTAGATTTGGTAAAAGACTTTAGTGGAAGTGAAACACCCAAGTTAGTTAGAAAACAGCCAACCTCACTTTTGTATTTTGTAGGTCCCACAGGCTCCTAAATTCACTGGGCACCCGGGATGCCCAGAAAGCCCCAGCTGAGGCAGCCAGCTGGCATCCCTTGAAAGCTATGAACTTACCCAGCAAAGAAATCAGGGTTTCTAAGGCTAAAGAGCACATGTCCAAGGTGAACATCATCTACAGTCTGGTAATAAGGGCTTTTTCTTACTATTTCTGGGGTTTGTGTCTGCTTCTGGTGTTTTAGTTACAAAGCTGCTGGGTAAGTAGTCCTTTGGCCAGATGCATGAACACTCCCAGGTGAATGCCCTAACTATTAGGAATGTTTTAAGCATGGCATTATTAAGTAATAATTTACTCATCCCATTTAGCCTACGAGGTCTCCTTATCGAGGAATGTTATTCATCAGCACCACTCTAGCTCTCACTCTAATTTATTTATACTTAATGGCCTTTCAAAGACATCTCTCCACATTACTTTCAGGCACAAGAATATATATGGGATATTAAATCACATCATGATATATGACATGTTACAAAAATATTGCATAATTTATACAGATTATAAACATAAGAAAAATCATCCAATACATTCTGCCATCAAATGTTCTTGAGGCTAGATTAAGGCTACATTTAATAAATCAATGAGAAATAATTTTATTCAAATCTCACCTTTGCAGAAGCAGCAAGCTGTTTGAAGCAGATAAAAGATTGGTATATCTGTATTGAAAATGAAGGGTATCTATCTAGCTAAAGCTCTAGCACTACCTTCTTCATATGGGTGAAAGGGATTCCTGCAGTGATGCCATAATCCTGCTGACCACAAGATGGTGCAACGTTTTGGCCAGGCACGAGTTGGTGACACATTCAAAGAGCATCGCTGACCCTTGCACTGGTCACCACTTAGATGTTTTGAAATTGCAGGTCACTTTTGACAGCTGTCAAACAGTGTACAAAATCCATACAAATGAAAAAAAAAAGGAAAAAAAAAAAAGCTTTACTAGATACTTCTTTAGAGAAAGTTCCTCTTTAGAGCAAACTGAAGGGAGATTTTTTGCTTAGAAAGGAAGATTTTTGAAAGAGAAAGATAAAAACAGAAAAACAAATCAAGTTTTTCAGAAAAAATTCTTTTCGTGAGAAGTTCAAGATCCATAATATGTCAGAAAAAAATGAAAAGTAGTTGGAAAGATTATTGTTGCTCATGGGAGAAGTAACTGAAGTCCATTTCCCTGGACTTCTCAGTTGGTCTTCATCTGTCATATTGCGAAACAGTTGTCTTTTGGAGAAGCAGCAGGAAACCCAGCATGGGGTCTGCAGTCCCTCTGTGGACCCTGAACATTAGAGAAGGATAAGGAGACTTGGATCCAGAAAATTAGGATTTATATAATAATAAATAATTATATTAATAATATAACTATATGTATATATTATACATAATAATTGTTTCAAATCAGAACATAAAACTTTCCAGCAAAAACTATTAAAGTCTTCCACCACCTCCTTAAAAAAAAAAGATTTTTTCTTTGAGGAGGTGAGGAAACCCACACTGCCCTTATCAAGTTGAAAACACAGTATTTTTCAACAGTCAATTTTGATGGAAAATTCCCAAGCAGCCTTAGTTTTCCTTTTTGTTCTGTGTGAACTACTTTTTAGCATGAGGGATGTGCAACACAGACACACAGTATCCCTGAGGCAACTAAAGCATTTGCTTAGATGGAAAAGGAATAGCAAAAAGATGTTTTAAGCCAAGATTCTTGAAACCAGATGAATTATTCTGAATGCTTCAGTTATTGGACAACCAGCCTGAAAGACCTTCCTCATTTTCACAAAGTGCTGAGCCATGAGCTTTCACTCCCTAAAATCAGGTGCTTTTAAGAAGACTTGCATTAGGCTCCTGAAGAAATCAAATAACAGCTTCTGAATTCTGAATTGCATTTTTAACTGTTTGGTCAACTTGCAGTGGAAATCAAAGTAGAGGATGAGCAACATATGACCCACCAGCTTGCAGCAGGTCCCTCCAGTTTGCAGTGGTCTCTACCACAGCCCCCCAGCAGACAGTCAGTCCCCCACACCTCTGTCTGGGCAGTCCCTTCTGGTTTGAAGGGACTTTACCCTCCCTTTACCCTCCTGTTCTTGACTTGGAAGAGAAAGTTCAAAAATGAAACGATTCAAAAACTTTTTCAATCCAAAACTCTAAGCTGTAAATACAATTTGCTGTAAAATACTCTCTTTTGACTACATCAATACAATATTGCCACATGTACATTTGCCCATTTGTTAGAGTCAATGACAAAACCCCTGGTAACTCCGTGTAAAGACTGTCTGTGAATATCCTGTTGTCTTCCAAGACCCGCTGTTCAAACCTCCAACTTTTACAAGCAAAAAAAAAAAAGGCAGGCAATTAGAAGTTGAAGTATTTTACACTCCAGTATTTGAAAACCAGTCAGGTGTACAGAAACGCAAATAAGCTGGTGAAGCTGACATTAGCCAGTAAGAATTGCACAGAAGCATTTAATCTGTATTCCCTTTTCATGGTAGCTTTTTTCAGTGATGGAGAGTTGATCAGGTCAGTTTGGTACAGCTGTGACTGATGTGAGGTGAGCTGGGGTGAAATATCCGTTACGCCTCGTTTCAACACTGTGAAACAACCTTACTCAGTGGCCTAAGCCTTGGGCTGGGACCCCGGGATAGAGTCCTGTTCCCATCATGGCCACCACAAGCTCTGAAGAAGTCAAAGAGCCTAAAAACACATTTCTAGAGAACACTGTAGCAGGCACATGAAGCTAAACGGCACTGAAATTATCGAACTATCACATAACGTTTGGAGTGGTTGCCCAGGAATCCACTCTATCTTCCATCTACCATTTCTTAAGCATTTTACCTGGCACTTTCAGTGTAAGTATCATTGACTTGGACATAATTTACCTTATAATTATCACAAGAGATGTTGTTGAATCCACACATACACACTGTCTGTAAAGCAGCAACAAGAAAAGTTATTGCGTACCACTGAGACTTTGAAAAAAAAACCACAACAAAAACCCAAACACAGGAAGAACTCGAAGATAGAGATACATGTTGGCAACCATAACTGAAATACTACAGACCCCCCTAATACCAGTGTTCTGCTTTGCAAAACAAGTCCATCTGCTGAATGATAGTGATGACTGCCGCAACCTGATGGACAGAAAGATCAGGAATAAATGAGGTGCATTAATTTTGTACAGAAAGATAAAGCTTTATCAAGTCTTCCTTCCCCCTTCAACAGCAGTGCACCAGGCAGGATTTAGCCTTGAATACATGGTTTGGGGCAAGTTTTCTTATCTCCTGCACACGGAGGAAGAGGTCAGAAGAGCAGGACGGGTGGCTTTGCAGCGCAAGAAGATGGAATCGGGGAGCCTCTAACACAGACAGGACTGCAGCTCCTGCTCTGTATTGCGATGACAAACTTGAGACCCTGAAAGGCAGCTGGAGATAAGCCAATTTTCACACCAGCCAAAATCTTTTTGTGCTCTATGATTCATTTCTCACAAGATCTTCTGCAGCTCCAGAGTTTCAGGGCTGGCCTCAGAAGAGTTCAAGCACAGCTTGAATCATGGTAGCATGATTTAGCTATTCATCCACTGAACAAAACACGCTTGTGTATCTTATGGTCTGTATTTTCCTACCGCAGCCTGGTTGGTACATATTAGTTATGGTCTGAACTCAGATTAAATGTGGTCTGAGCATGTTCTCCTTCATCTCATCCTCAGAGCCCGTCCTTCAGACTCATCTAGCCTGACTATCTACCTGGGTCCCTCCCTTCCTCTGCTCTTCAGCTGCAACCCCCATCTCACACCAGTGCTTCCCACCTGTGAGCAGAAAGTTCTGATGGAACATCCAACCCAACCAACTTCAGGGAAGGGCCTGGTGGTTGGGTCAGGTCTATGGCCCTCCAAAAACTTGAGGCTGCAATCAGCCCTTAGTTTGTGCCTTAAGTCAACCCTTCCATCAACACAATGAGGTGGCATCTTCAGGCATACTCAATTAACTCAAAGTTAATAGTTTCTATAAAGCCTGCTGCCAAGGGCAATCAGACATCTACAAAAACTGTTACAGCTGAAAGTACCCTTGTAATGCAAAACCTGAAAATACAGATTATAACATATTCTATTTAACAGGGTATTTCAGCCTCTATGTCTCTTATGGTTTAGCTGGGGTTTATTTTATGTTTGTTTGTTTTGGGTTTGGTTGTTTGTTTTGTTTTAAAGCAGGCTATATTATCTCTCCAGAGGTAGTTACCTGTGGCATTGCTGCATGGGAACAGCTTTTAGTTGCCTGGGAAGACAAGTGGGATATCCCACAGCAGGTACATTCAGGAGAATTCATAGACAGCAAGAAAAAACCTTTGAGATGACAGATTGTCCCTGCATCAAGGGCAGCAAATGAAGCAATCATTGCTATAGCAGTTACCAGAAGAATTAATCACGTGTTGCTGTGCAGGTGTAAGTGTCTTTTCTTATTTTTTTTTTCCCTCCTGCATGCTGTTTCTAGTGTCTTTATCAAACCATCTACAGAAATAAGTTATTTTACATGAACTCCTAAATAAAAGTGCAAATCATACAGGAGCTTAGAGAAAACTTGACAAGAAGGCTCTTGTTAACTTAAATGGATCAATATTTAACAGCCGGTTACTTTGAAACATAGACTCTGTCTAGGCTTTCCCCCCACCTCCATATAAGAGATCAGTGAGGAATAATTTGCACTATGATGCTTTATAGGAACTCAAAAGAATTCATAAATAAGATGAAAAAGCTTGCAATACAAGCAGACACTACCTAATTCTAATTAATATTAAAAGGACACTGTCCAGTCTTTTAAACCAAAAACACAGTGTAGCTTATGTACTTAAAGTTGTAAAACCTCATAAGGAATGTGGTCTCTGTTAATTACAGTCTGTCTGGGAAGGGGAGGGGGAAATTAAGTTAATCGTTTTAGTGATGAATTATTCAAAATGAAAAAAATAAAAACAATCGACTGCAGCATTAAAGTCAAGCCCTACACATTAACCTCGCACCACACATGGGTGGTTCTATAGCAACACACACATACTTTTAATTTGACAAGTAAATTAAGCCACTGGGGCGCTCTTGCTGACAGGTTACATTTAGAATTAATCAGTGCAGGACTGATTGGGAGGTATGTTATTAAGATAGTTGTTACAAATATAAAACTCTCATTTTCTTCATTAACAGTTAGACAGAAACAGCATCCAGCATTAGCAATCATTGCAAGTGCATGCTTATTTGTTGCAAAAGAACCAGATTCCAGTTGTTGTTTTAAAGTCACTGTGCCTGGTTTTACGTTCTTTTCAGGAAAAGCTTCTGGTAAGGCCATCTCGGGATGGGTCTATGGGATGGTAGAAGAAAGTAAAGGAAGGATCAAGATTTCTTCACATGCTGCATCCAGTGCAGATGTGATCCAAAGAATATCCAGGTGCTGAGAGTGCTCAGCTGAATCAGTAGCGTGTGCAGCTAATCTAAGTTTTATGGTCAAAGACTATCAAGAGTTACTCAGCACATATGGTTCTTTAATGTTATAATCAGCAACACAACTGCTCTTACTGTTTGTTCTGAAATGTTGACTGCAGTAAATGAAAACACTTACCCATTTGACACTGAGGGCCACACCAAGTTCTTGAAAACAGAGATCTTAAACTAAACATTAGAAATCACCAGAAAATGCCACTAAGAAAAAAAAACATATGTTGAAACAAAAAAGAGAAGTGAAGCTCACTGAAAAAAACCCACCATGTAAATCTACCTCCAGACTGCTTTTTTTTTTCCCCCCTTCTGTTTCTCCCCACAGTTCATTTTGGTCCTTCAATAGAATGTTACATTTCTCCTCTTCCAGGCTAATTAAAAATCTTTGTATTTCTCTCGTACCACACAGCACGACCAAGACAGAAAGGTTTGCCAGTGGAAGAAGAACATGGGGGAAATCAGGGGGAAAAGCCACACAGACATTAAGGAAATGAAGACCAGGTTCTTAGGAAGGGAGCTTTCTGGTCTAAAAATAGGACAAGGCTCAGCTGAAGCGTTTGTTCCAGCTGGGATGTTCATAACAGCTGTCCTCGGTTTGGGTTCCCTAGTACGAGTTGGCTTCATGCTTCAGTCCTTTCCTCTCTATCCCTCCTCTCCCAGGCTAACTATTTACATGAATCTTATAATAACTCTGAGACTCTTAATTCTCCATCCAATCTGGTTAAAAATGGCCAGTGCCTGCAAAAGGTTTTAGGGAGGAACAGACCAACGTATACATACAGAGACGTGCACCCAGACATGCACAATATGATCATATGTATATCTATATCTAAATCTATCTCTTTAGCAAACTGAGTTGAAGTATCAACCACGTGTCTGCCAGTACCTATCATCTCATTTCTTCTCAATTCCTGATGGATGATAATGATATAGATTTATTGTGAGTCTTGCAGTGGGTGATCTTAATTGCAGCCTATTAAGTTGTTACTGAGCTACTTGTTCTCTGTATGACAAAGTCCAACCCATTTTGACCTCTGGAGGCTAATCAAAGCCTTTATTCTTACCGGTCTTACCTTTGGAGTTGTAGAGTGGGTAGGAAATTTAAACTGCAGTTCATCTTTGGCTAGTTTTCAAGTTTCATATAAAAAAAAAAAATTAAATTCAGATTTTAGAGCTAGGCAGTTTTTAGCTGTCATCTGTGACAGCCTGAGTGCAATGTCCAGCATTTCTGTGAACTCAGTAAACTTGACTGAATAGGGCAGAAGCTTGCAACTGAACAGGAAGTTCTTATACTGTAAGTGTTTATTAGTGTACAGAAAAAGGAAGTTAAACTTATGTAGCAATCTGATTTTAGGTCAACTCATGTAGTCAGAAATTATGACTTTAAAGGGTCTCTGAATAGAAAAATAAATAAATTAAAAAAGTAGAGATTACAAGGATTCAGTCACTCCTTTTATTTTGTCAGCAGAAAATTGAAATTCAACAATTTTTTCTTGCTGGACTTGCACCCTTTTTTTTTTTTTAAAAAAAGGTACAAATGCAGTTTGTATATATAAAAGCACTGGCTTTACATTCTCTTTCAGTTTGTTTGATAAGAAGGTAATACCATTTCAGCAGAGTGTTGAATTGGCTTGTTCTCTTTATAAGGTCTGGGAAGTGGCAGACTAGAATTTTCTCCACTCTAATTCTGTTTTCCTCATGGCTTTGATTTGATTTTCCCTTCAGATTGATTTTGTCTGGCAGATAGATTTGCCTGGAATCTGATTCTGCCCAACCGAGACAATGCTCCAATTACCACCGCATCTAACTATGCTTCATGCAATTTTCAGTGTATTTACCCTCAGAAATGCTTTTTTCCCCTGTTAGAGAGGGAGACACCCAGGACTAGATCCAGAGAAAGTCTCAACACTCACTGCTGCCCTCTCACCTCGCCCCAGAGGTAGTGAAAGACTGGACATCTTTATTTGGAATGTTAAAACTCCCAACGTGTCTCAAGTTCTCTGTGGGGGGAGAGTTAGGAGAACTGCCTGGAGAACATGGAGAAGGTTGCGTTTGTCCATCTGCCTCTCACACCCTGGGCTGATGGGCATCTTGCTGAGGCTGGCTGGCAAAAAACAAGTATCAGTTCTTGCATTCCTTCAAAACCTGGTTTGAGTTGGGTGTGTGGTCTCCATCTTTCAGAAATAACTAGCTGCTTAAAGCACTCCATCAGGATCTGGGGGACCTGGGTTCAGCTTTCTTTTATCATAGGGGATTACAGGCACTTCTCCTACCTTAAAACTAAAGGTGAACCTGGGATGTGTGGGGGGTTCCTTTTTGCGGGGGAAGGGCTGGGAAACAAGAAAGTCACTCTCATTTGATCTTGTTGCAGCTCCTCCCTTGGATTTTGAATAAAGATCCTCCAGACTCAAAAGCATGGCTCGAGCAGCTGTTGGTTTAGGCACTCGCTTGCAGTAGTTGAGGAGTAGTAGGAGCTAGCTTGCTCACTACCCTCTATAGACAGTGGCTACCAAAGGCTTTAATATGCTTGAAGGTGATGTTGGTGCCTTATGGCTACCAAATTACCCAACACGGGGTATGTGTGTTACATAAGCCTTGCCACTACTGCAGTCTATCCTTTGTAAGGCAGTATTGATCTCTGCTGTATTTCTCAAGGAAAGAATAGAGCTCAGGACTTAATCCTGAATGGAGAAAAGTGATGCATTAAGTGCTTGAACTGTGGAGAGAGCAGCATTTAAGAAACACATCTGTCTGCTGCATCTCTTGTCGGCTGGTGCAGGCACCTTCCTACTTGGGTTGTGAACTCCCTTCTGAGGCACTTGCTTTCCCCAGGTGTTGCATGGGACAGCGAGATGACGCCAGGCCAATTAGAAGTCCAAGGGCCAACTATTCAAATCCTTCATGGGCCCAGTGGGCCAGGGAGACTAAAAGGCTCTCCCACCTCTCAAGACATCCTTGGCAAAGCAAGAAATTGGACCTGGGTTAGCATTCTCCCCACTAGACCATTTGCTCTGTGGAAAGGAATCAGCGTAGGAGGCAATAGGTACTTTCCCAAGACAGTGATTTCGGTGAAAGATACATTGATATAGGGCCACATTTGTTTGGCACTCTATGATCAATAGTTAGTAGAAATATACAGAACCTTCTCAGGATAGAGCTGACTCCAGTAATACATGATCTTAATCCTTCCTTAGGACTCACACAAACATGTGCATGATGACTGTTACAACTATACTTTGTCATGAAAGTTAAGACTTCTTTCTGTCACCGTGCAGCTCTGCTTCATTTAAATGACATTCATGCCCGTTATATACTAGAATTCTAATTATTATAATTGTATGTTAGAGGTTATTATTTTGTATGCTAAAAAAGTAACAGGAAAGAAAGCGGGAAATGTGTTACATTGCAAATCTCTTTCCTGCCCCATATGTTACAAGTTAGCATATAACATATTTTATTCCTAATTCAACTATGGCAGGGCCTTTTTGCAGTGCTTCGTTATCCATTCTCCACAAAGAGGCATGGCCCCATCGGTCTTGTGATAAGATGCCACCAAATAAAGTTATTATGCCAAGAAGTAATCTAGGGAGAAGCTATTATCTGGTTTTCTACAAAAGCAGTTTCTAGTCTTATTAGCTTGCGTTGTATAGTAGAAATTGAACTTATATAGCAGAAATTGAACTTAGGAGGGTACAGTGAAACATGCACACTGCCCATTTTTCAGCCTAACTGTAGGATGTTAAATTTCCTTTAGAGAGAGCAGAGCTAACAGTCCAAGATCTTGAGGTGCACAGTCAGCATCTCAGCTGAAGACAGTGGAAGAAGTCATGCGGTTATGATAAAAAGGGTTATACAAAAGCCATGCTGAAGTCTATTTCTCACCTAAATTTGGTAGCAAAAGCCAGCAGGCCTGAAAAGAGACCTGTTATCCCTGCACATAATTGCAAGTGCCTTTACAAGCTGTTTATTTACAAGAACAACTATAGCCCTTGCATGTGTAAATCTTATCTTTGGCTGCACAGTGGTGAGCCTCCATGTGCATAAATATGCATTAGGGCTGGGCTTCAGATTAGAGAAATCTGATCCTGCGAGGTCTTACTGAGCTCTGCAAAATTGAAAACTTTTGTTACCCAGATGTTGCTTTGAAGTATTTTGACTGAAATTTTGCCTGTGGGTTTACATGGGAATAAAACAAGAGGAAAATTTGTCCTCTTGGAATGTTCTTACTGGGGGCATTGCTACCATTTCAGTCATATTACAAGGAATTGCTGTGATAATTTATTCTAAGAATTTAGAAAGTGCAGTGAAATTGCAACAGAGGATTTTGTAATGTCCACCCAACATCAGCAAGTATTCAGATTTGAAGGCAGTTTATAAAGTAATGCACTGGGGACAGATTCATTTGAGTTAGGACAGAAAAATATTCAATCACAGGTGTTGAAACATGAGTATTCACTTTCAAGTTACTCAGGGAGAAAAAAGAGAAGGGGAAGGGAACATGGATGGGGAAGGGGATAGGAAGGGGAAAGAACATTTGGAGCCTTTTTGCCAATTTGGGATTGAGATGTGTTAGTAAAATAAACCAGGTTTCATTCTTAAACATCAAGCACACTCAGCAGTCTTGAGAAAAAAACCAAAACCCCCTCATGTCTCTTTCATGGGACTTTGCTGGTTAACAGCACCATTGATTGTACCGTGATTATTTTGTTCAGTCTTGTGTTTTGATCTGTGATTTAAAACTATGTTCCATAGGAGGCTCCTACCGGTGTCCTGTATTATCTACAGTTATAGCCACTCACAGTCTGTGCTCAATGGAGTGCCTCAGTGTTTGTTACAATAAATATCAGGCCACTGACCGTAACATCTCTGTGTGTTGAAATTCTTACCTTCACCAGAATGACATTTAGAAGGGTGTAGCTTTGGGCTCATAAGAAAGGGAGTAAGAAAATGAATGCAGCTTTTGGATATAGCAATGCTTCAGAAACCTCTCTGGCTTCTTTCAGAAATACCACCATTCCAATATAATTCATGACCAGTCATCATATAACAAGGAACTGTGAGGTACACTTAGTTTTAACAAGTGTTAATACCCCAATCTGTCTGCCGTCATTAAGCTTGTGCTTAAAGGTTTTGACAAGAGTCAGGTCCTTTTTTGGAGCCATGCATGAACCCATCCTAAAGACTGTTTGAGGAAGAGTCAGCTCAAGACATCTGTCATCAGCCCACCACTCTGGGAGGCAGGAGATAGTACAGAGAAGGGAGAGGATTGCTGAAGACTTTCTAAAATGTGAAAGACTGTACCCTATAGGATTGAGTCTTATGCATCTAGGCATTTTGGTCACAAAACTCAGTATGGTCATAATACTGCATGGAGCTATGAGAAAGTGTGAGGCCATACAGGATTAAAATCTGATACCTTTAAGGGTCTGTGATTGCTTTGTGTTTATTTTGATTTGTAGATAAACCCCATATTCTTCCTACATGAGCTCCCATGACATCAGTAAGCACAAGGTCTTCTGGAGAAGCCTGCTTGGCTGTGGTGGTGTTGACAGACTGTTGTAGCTCTGAGGTTGGTAAGGGACCACAATTCTCCCCGAAGAACTGTAGGAACAGAAAAGGAAAAGTAAAGGGAAAGACATACGCCCACTCACGGACAGACATCTGGAGAAGGGAGAGAGGCATGTCTGTGACCTCAGACTTCCCCAAGAAAATTGAAGGAGCCCCAGGAGGAGAAGGTTGTTCTCCAGAAGAGTTGGCAGAGCAAAGGAGACAGAATGAAGGAATTCACTGGCTCATATTACTCTGGGATTGGTCACAGCTCTGGATGCTGCTGGTTAGATCTCATCATAAGCACCTGTGAAAGGAATGCCCATTGCTCATGCAGAAAGGCTCTGCGCATAGGCTGTGCAGGAGAGTGGAACGTGGTGTTGCAGGGGAAGAAGGGGCCAGGGCTGAAATTCATCCTGAAATTGCTGTCTCATGAAACCCACCCTCTTCTTTGGATTTGGGATGATGATGGCCAAGGAGCACTGCAGTTTAACACTCTGGCCGCCAACACTACACTTCAACCCCTCCTCTGACATGTGGATTTTCAGTGCACACTGTCTTAGTCTTCAAAATCACCTTCATAAGGGGACACAGGTAGGAAACGGCCACCAAGGTAACAGCTCATGTAGTTGCAGGGCTACATAATCAAAAGTAACACAACAGCAGTAAGTCAAAATACTTCATCACAGTGAACCCATCTCTCCCTAGGAAGTCCTCTGGATGATACTAACCTTGAAGTTGACATTAGATTTACAGCTCAATTCCGTTGGGTAATGATGCTGATTACATCCATACTAAAAGAGCAAAGTAAGTTCACTTCCTTCCCCTCTGTAGCGAGACTTCACTCATGCCTGTCACAAGGAAAGCCTATGACAGGTCCCTGAATTGCTTTAGACATTCGGCAGCTGCAGAGCTCTTTCTAAAGGATAGAAATCTCTCCACTGCTCCAGAGCAGCTGACAGCTGAAGAAAGATGGTCAGCTAAATTCTTTGTTGTAGCCACTCCATATACCAAGATAAGTAGAGTGATTAAACTGATTTATAGTGCTTGGATACCCAACTGCTTTTCTCCCCAAAATAAGATCTGCAGAGCAGGTACTCAATTGCTTAATGAAATGAAACAACCATCCTTCTATTGACAGCAATATTACTGAAATGTAAGCAGAGGGATCCCAAATTGTCGGTTTAAGGCACATTCACCTTTCACATGTGGCTTGAGTCAAAAATCCTGGGGCTCAGACTGACAGAATTTGCTGGGACAGGTATTTAGTATGGAACTCATCTGCCTAGCAGTAGATAGCTACAGTGGAGTTGTCTACCTCTGAGTTACACTACGAGCTCACTTTCTAGTCAATGCAGATCTCATCTGTCACTCAATAGACTCTAAGACATGATAATCTCACTGTAGAATAGACATCTAAAATATATCAGATGAATCATCTCTGAAAACGTGTATTTCCCCTCAACTTATCTAAAACTGGACTTGCAGCTAAGTTTGCCTGAGAACCGAGAAAACCAGGCACGTAGTAAATCCACTTAAATGATTAGCAAAATCCTCAAGTACCTTATCCATGCTGTTAGGCAAAGTCCCTGCCCTGCTCTAAGCTCTTCCACTAATTGCTACGTTAACAACTTGCACACTTAAATCAGAGGGTCAGTGGTCACCAGGTGAGTCATGACAAAGGAAAAGGGCGGGGAGGAGGGCTTTTCAGGTAGCTTTTGTTGGCTATCACTGAAGTATTTACTCCCAAGGTCTTTTGATAACCAGGGGTAGGGAGGCTGCTGATTATTTTCAATGACATACTAGCATTTGAATTAAAACTGCAAAGCTCTTGGTTTCTTGGTGTTTCTGCAGGCATTCGACCACCAGCAAGGCTGGGAACAAGCGCTGCTGGTAAATACTCTTGACAGGGAGCATTCGTAATCAACATCGCTCAGCACAACCTTTAAAGGAGCGTAGCTGAACGAGGTTGCCTGAGGCAATCCTGTTAAAGTACATTTACACTGCATATAAATCTGATGCAAGATCTCTCCTCTTTGCAATGATTCTGAAGAGGCAGTGAGTTTTAGGGGCTAGGTGAGACACTACTCAAGGCGGTTCATGAACAGTAATCAGATCAGGACTCAGACTGAGGGCTATGATACAGGCTTAGCATGTGCCTTGGGGCTATGAATGTACTAGCATATCTACTATAAATGAATTATTTAGCATATATAATAAAAGCAGGTCAGGCAGTAATCTCTGGTCCCTAGTCCCTGTGGCACAGACTGGGTTGTGTGCACCCTGCTTGGGGCTAGCTCCTGTTAGAGAAGACCAACAACATCCACACTGCATAGGACCAGGCTCTGGGCTTATTGGAAGATGGTTTTGGGGATGAGAGCAAACAAGGGAGCCTTGTCCATGCAGCCTCCAGGGCATCGTCTCTGGAGAGTACAGCCCTAGAACCATGCCAAATTTTGTGTGGGAGAGACAGAGTTAGGGAGGCCCATGGTGGAGCCAAGGAGCCAGCTAATGACCAAGTGGAGTGGAAAATCAGAGGTCCATTTCTTGCACCCATTCTTTGGACCTTATATTTAGCTGTATCTGTGAACTCTAAGAGGCGTAGTTAGACTTTCATTTCAGCATACCAAGATAAACCTAATCTGCGAGGTTACTAGATTGAGTAATTTCAGTGATTCACACAGGAATACTCACTGTTTTAAGTATATGTTTATTTATCTTGTCCTATTGAGTCTTCATGCCTTATTCTGAGAAAAAAAATGTGGTGTCTGAGATAACACAGCATATCAGTGCTAATCCACAGTACTTCTCCTCACATGCTTTGGCTCTCTGTATTTTAGGAGAGCCAGACAGCTTTCTTTGGGAACAGCAGTGCAGCCAACTATTACCATATGCTGTGTGGGTTCCCTCTTTCCGCTCCTCATAGGAACTGACAGCCTGGCCTGGCCAGAAAAACAAAACAGTGTACTTTACACACACAAAAAGAGGGTTTGAAGGTTTTGTTCAGGTTCAGAATAAAAAATGAGATCTTACATAGGAAAATTCAATAGAGAAACCTCAGAATAGCTCAAAACCTGGGACATTGGTGATCCACCTTCCCACTTGAGTCAAAGTACCATTCTCCCTTGGTTTCTCCTCTGGCCACGAAGGAGCTTTGGCCATTGGGATATTGGCTGCTCCAAACAAAGATATATGTTTTATCCCTTTTGTCTAAGAGTCAGCCTTTCTGTACTGGAGACATGGTTTTGACTAGCCATTTTCTAATGAATTTTTTTTTTTTCCTGGTATTCTGTGAGGCTGAACATTTTAAATTACAGTAGCTGACTTGTGCACTATCCTCCTTCCTTTAAAAAAAGCAGTCAGTCCCACTTACAGATTCTCAGATCACCACAGACTTGATCCCACCACCCTTGTGCAAACATCCGCCCAGTAACGTCAGTGGGAGTTATACGTGCGGAGAGCTGAAAAGCTGTACCTGTTAAATACCTGTATTGCTAATGTGAGGATTACTGTTCTGGGTTTCACATAATGTCTTTGTTCCTTCTAAATACATTGTCTGCTCTCCCAGAGGATATCATGTGGTTAGCTACTTAGCTGACATCAAAGGTGTTCTTCTACTGAAGTCTACAATGCCAACACTTAACTGAATTCCTGCCCTCCTGAAAAATGCATGTGTAGGATAATGTAGTGCTGAGTGCAGTTGACTCTCAGCTACTTGGGCTGTATGGGTTATCCATGCCAGAGCTTCAGAGCTGGCTCAGCTCTGTCTGTGCTGTTTGAGGAAGCACATGGAGACACAGCTGTATTATTTCCAGGGCCAGAAATAAGGCCACTCATTTTTGGGCTGTGCCAACTTGAATTAAAAACTTGGTTGGAATAAAACTCACTCTATCTAGAGCTGGCACAGGTAACCCTCCTGCGTATTGGTTGGACCAAGGTCTGGACCCCCACCCTATGGTTCCACATTCAGTCAGCTCAGATTGAGCTGGGATCATTAGTTTCAACCATGATGGATCAAGACAAATGCATCTTCCTAGTTCCTGCTAGGAATCACAACCAAGATAACAAACCCTGTGCCAGAATCACCTTCAAGATAACTGTGCAAGACATTGAGGCTATGACTGGTCTCAGGACAGCCAGGCTGTCATCTGGAGACTGGTTGGAGTGCACTGACTCCTACGACCGTGGGGAATGAGGGACAGGAGAGAAGGATGCTTTTTACCAGGTGGTGCCATGCAGTCAGGATGTGGGACTGAGACTGGGGAAGTACTCCTGAATCCCTTGGTACAGGCATAACCTGGGTATCTTTACAGCAGTGAGCCTGGGTCCCAAGCTGCTGGGTTCGGATCAGAAAAGTCCTTCTGAATCCAAACAAGGAATCTGCCTTGTTATCTTAGTTACGAGGCCAGATTTGAATTGGTGCCATGCATTTGCACTGTGCCTTGGCTTCTAAGTGATTCCTCCAGGAACACAAAGCATGAAGAGCACAGCACAGTGAAAACCCAGTGACTACACAGCAGCCTGCTTGGGCCTGGGTCAGCGGGGAACAAAACTATTAAGCTTGAATGACCCTGTCCATTCCAGGGTACTGGTGCTACCTGGGATTTGCTGTTATCCAGAGCATTCCAACGTACCAGCACCCCGGATGATGGAGTGGTGACTATGGTGCCATAGTCACACTCCAGTTAATGAGGTGTAATAGTTATAATCACAAAAATCTCCACTGTTAATGATAAATATAGGCTGAGTAATAACTAGATGCTTCTTCAACCTCACACTTAGCAATTCATGTAATAGAAAGTACTATAGTAGGCTACATGTAAATCTGAGAGAGGATTAGAAATTTGCTTTTTCTGATAAGTATTCCACCCATTTTACTCTTTCCACCTTCTAGATTAAGCTGTTTAGGAAAATGAATATATTTAAAAGTCTCTAGAAGTAAATTTGCAAAGGACTTTTTGCCTACTGCATTTTTCTAAATACATTTTGCTGTACATTTAGTACAGTGAGGTGCATCACAGAGTGAAGTTCATCGCAAATACAATGTATTAATTAATTTTCTACTAAAAATGTCTTCAGTAACAGATCTTCACCTGCGTACCAGCAGCACTGAAGTAAATTGGCCTTGTTCAGTCTATGTCAAAATGTATGTATCCACTTTATGTATGCAAGACATGTTGAAGGGAATAATTTAAGTAGAGTGACTTCTGTTTTGGAGAAAAGGCAAGGTCTAGGGAAAAGAAACATCTAATTTTCTTATGAAGTTAAAGCTGAGCTGCCTGAGGTTTCTCATGCAATTTTGCCATCATGAAGCTGTATTAGAATCTGTTTTTCCAGGCAGTTTTCCTACAGCTCCAATGAAGTTGATTTATGACCCATCCACTTCTACATGTTACAGCGGCAATATTAGCCAAGCTTCTTCAGTACATACCCACTCTCAGACTTTCTTACTTAGAAGAAATTTATTTACTCTATACTCTTACCTAGAGTATGGTCTGTATTCACACTTTATTCTCCTTATCATGTATAGGTTAGAGGAGAAAGTTAAAGGAATATTTCTTAAGGCAGTTTCCCTCACTTAGGTCTTAAAGTAATATTGCCCACTCTCCTTACAGAAAAAAAAAAAAATCCTTCTTTTCAGGAGTGATGGTCCAGAGTCCTTGCTTTTCCCTCTCCCCAAATTAAAGGCACTTACCTAAAGCACCCTAAGCTATAAAACTAATAGGCCAACGATCCTGCTGTGCTTAGTAGAGCAGTAAGATCTAGACTGCTACACCAACTGTAGAAATGATTGGACTCCCAGCACATCTAAATACCCAAATTAGATAAGATTAATTCAGAACAAGGTGCAGATGGGGCACAACATTTCTCACTCACACCTGCAGCAGCTGGCGCATTGATTTGTGTGCTGCCTCCTTCCTGCAGGCAGTCGGACCCTCTCTAACCAGGAGCACCCCTGCCTGCCCCTTGCCCGTGGGCTCTGCCAGGGCAGCGGGGCAGTGGTTCTCCAAGCAGGTAACAGGGAAGATAACAGAGGAAAGGGGAAAGGATGCAATCCCTTCTCCTCCCTCCTCCTATGAAGTTGATGATGATGAAGGGGAGAGAGGAACGGATTCCCCTTTTTCCTTCCCATGGGAAATTAATTCCTGGTCTCCAGAATTAGGGACACCTGGGTGAGATGTCACTTGTACATGGCTCATCCCTTCACTGGGACTGATCATGGAGTGAGCGCTAGAGTTGCAGTTCCAGTGTGGCCAACTCAAAATACAATTAAAGAAGGGAAGTCAAGTGACATGATGTAAATGGAAACTGCAGGCCACAGGAGTAAAATGTCCATAATCTACATTTTAAACCAGGCAGAAAAGAGCTGTGGGGACGTTCTAAGCATGAAATATTTTATCCAAGGCTGAAGAAAGGAGTTCATTTGTTTCACAGTGTGAGCAAAGCTTGCCACTGAAGGAATCATATTTTGTTATTTTTTTCCTGCATTGTGTGTTTGCTACCCTCACTTTTGAGAGCTCACTGCTCTCTGTGTGGTACCTGAAACATCCTGCACAGCTTTCAGATGCATTAATTGTGAAGCTGGTGAAAAAAAAATAGACAGTGACAGACAAGAGCAGCAAAAAAAATTGCCAGTGGTTTGCACAGAGAGGGGAGAGAACAAGCAATACAAGGAAAGCTGCAGATAGACATGCCTCGATGATTTCTTTCTGATTCTGTTGATGCCTGATAATTGACAGAGCTCCCTTCTCAAGACTAAGCAGGGAAAAGAGGAGGGAGAGTGAGTGAGATAAAATCGGATGGAGAAGGCTCAGTTGCTATTCATTTCAATAATTTTCATCTCCCAGCGTTAAGCTTTTGTATCTTTGTTATTCTAGTGGTGATAGATGGAAAGGTAAGAACATGGAAACGTAAGCTTTATCATCACATATCTTCCTAACAAAAGACAGGCAAAATAGCAACTTCCTTAATAAGACAGGATGATAATGGGTAACGCTGGGATAAGTGGTTTCCAAGGACACCGCCTTTGGGAGGAGGCAGGGTTTGCAGTGCCGGCTTGGCAAAGACAGTGCTAGGAAGAGCAGCAGCTCTTTCCACCCTCCCCTTGGGTCAGCAGCACTATACATATTTGCTGGTCTTCGTGGACACGTGGTCTCACTGGTGCTCGGGAAGCTGATCCCAGTGTGGTTCATGCCTCTGTCTCCCAGTGCTGGAAAACAGGCCGTTACACTCCCAGGGGCCTGAGGACAGTGGGGTGGGGGGCAGTCTACGGAGATTTGTACCCCTATGCTGCCCATGTCAAGAGGAGTGAGGTATTTCCACCAGTGGCTGAGCCAACTACTCTTAGGCATCTGGGTTAATTATTTTGAATGGAGGGAAGGGTTAAATATGAGCCTACGCATCCTCTTGTTTCAAACTCTGGTTGTGCTTGAGAAAAAAGGCTGAATGCAATCTATCTTGGGACACGGAAAAGTCCTGATTCAACTACACATTTAGGCATATATATAATTTTTCAGCAAATGTATCATAAGCAGTTGTTTAGACTGTGTTGAATTAGGGCCAAGTTTCCCTCTCGATGCTACATTGTGATTTTTTTTTCTATTACAACCCAGTGGAAAAGAGCAAGACAACATTTTTGTTAATAAACATATTAGAGGATCTGAGAATAGCTCATAACAATTCTGCTTTGATTTTCTAGTAGGACTAAAAATGCAAAAAATGACAATGGTGCTCTTTATCTCCTCTAAAGTTGTTTGATTTCTGGGAGATATGTCTTTTTCTTTTAGAAAATCAGAAGATGCCTTTTGAGGAATGGACAGTATTCAAAGGGTTAGATATTAAAATCCTACATTGCCAAGATGCATCTTATTTCAGTGTGGCATCTTGTTAAAGTAAATGGAGGTGAAGTGAAGATAAAGTCTTGGCAAAGTTGTGTTGACAATATCACTGACTCTTAATGCAGAAGACGGCCCAAATGTTAGGGGATTTATGTTCTTTAGAAAAAGAAAGAAATCATACTGGAAGTGGGCTCAGGTAATCTCAGTTCAAACTGGGATGAAATTCTTCTCTGATACCCTTTTCTTTTGAGAGCTTAAGCTGAAACCCCTGTTCAGGGTCATGTCATTACCTGGTCAAACACGACTGCACTGAGAACATATCATCCTTCCAAGGTAATGCCCCATTTCCAAAAAATGCAATAGGCTGCTGAGTATTACATGAAGTGACAATGACCATCTGTCTAATTGCAAATAAATACTAAGGCCTGGTCATACAGTTGGGGTAACTCATGCATCCCTACAGCCCTACTGAAACCAGGTACAAGATCAGCTTCATGAACTCAGAGGACTTTAAATACTAAGTGGATCATCAGATCCTTTACTTTGACCTCTTTGGTGTCCCTCACCATTCCAGTTCTCAAACAGATACTGTTGTTTAGCCAAGAAATTTGTGTTTGATTGTAACATTTATTCCAGAAAGCTGTGCTGACTTTAAGGACAAACAAATGGAAAATCCGTCATTTCCTTTCGTGATTTTTTCCAGCAGTTACAGTGTCACGCTAATAAAGAACATGTCCTTCTTTCAAATTTAGCTTTGTTTTCACTTCCAGACACTGGTTCTTGTTATTCCTTTCTAGGTTAAAGAGCTCTTTCAGAAGCAGGACTTTTCCTGCACATCAGTACTCCCACAACAACAATCCAAGTTGATTCTAATCTCTTCCATTAGCTGGATGGGCAAACCTAAGTGCTCTGGTTTAGGACATCTTTCTCTAACACTAAAATGATTTTTGTAGCTTTCATTTGCAAATCTTTTCAAATTAATGCAGTGTGAAATATGGATTAAGAGCTATCAGAAACAAACTCAGTAGATGGGGCATTAGCTTTCCGATTTGGTGTCTGTCATCATCTTTTTTCTTTCTTTTCCTCTTCAGGAAATATTGCTTTAGTGGAGAAAAATAAATTTGTCCAAAACATTCAGATATTGTCTGATGTGTAACACGTCAACTGTACTACAGCACAGGCACATAGACTCTGATGTGTCTTGAACATTTGTTCAGCATCGCCTGTATGGAAATACGGACCCTTGACTATGTGGCAGCTGAAGCCTCTGCTTCTCCATTTAGATTGGGGCCACCTCAGCCCTTTGCATTTCAGCAGACGCATAGGTGTCTGCAACCTGTATATTCATGCTATGGTAGCTTGTGAGTCAATATGGCTCATTTCTTTGCAGTTTAGATTAATGAAGTCGTTCTTGCTACTGGAAAGATGTTGAACTCACTGTTTTCAATCCTAGCTTTCTGGAAATTCTAAGTTTAGTCCCTCAGCTTCTTCACCGGAGGAAGAGTTTTATTGAGTTGACTGAAAATGAAGAGAACGAAACTTGATGCTGCAAGTTTATGGCCTACAAGTGCTTTATTCAGAAGAACCTCAGCAACAGCATCAGAGGAGAAACACACTGCTCCTGCATAGGTGCTTAAACATCACCTATAGTTTAGGCTCCCTGTATAGACTCCATGTGAACAGCTAAATGAAAGCCTTTTGTCTTTGATATGTAAGGACACTACCTGACCCAATAGTCTGTAGCAACTTTAAGAAGCAAGTAGTAAGTCTTGAAAGGACTGAATTTCAACTCAAAGGACTGTTGCATTAAAAATCCTTCTGACTTCAAAGAAGCTTTAAGATAAGTACTTCATAACTGATTTTATAATCTTACTAATTCCTGCTGCTCCATTGTTACACAGGTTTTATATTCAGAGTCCTCAGCACAGTGTGACACTGCACCAGTGGAGACCTTTAGATGTAGCCTTATTGTAAAGGCTGTATAATAGGTAATAAAAGTTCATTCTGTAAGGCCTGCTAAGCAGCCCGTGTATATACAATGAGATCATACAGTAAAGTTTTCCTGTCATTCATTAATTTATCATCTTATTCCTAAAAAGAGCTATTACCTACAGAGCTTCCACATCTTCCAAAGATTTACTAAGCAAAGGCTGTATTTTTCAGATGATAATTTACTTGTTATGAAGCACTTAACTGTTTATCTTAGTGGGGCATAACTATTTTAGGAGACAGTCAGTAATTTTGTGGTTCAGCAGTGTTTAGCTGTACAAACCCTTCATTTCTAATACATGGATTTTGCAGTGCAAAGGAAAATTACTAAATGGACCAGCTAACTGGTGAAAGTTCTGAGATCACAGAATAGTATCCCTTGCCTGGTTCTCCCAAAAACATCACTCCTGCAGATCTCAAGCTTAGACTTTTTCTGGAGAAAAAAAAAAAAAAGAGAATAAACTAACTCAATTGTGAAATATTATTGAGGCAGCTGGAATTCAGCTGCTAGAGCAGGCTCTGTTAAACCATGTAACCTGTTTTGTTATCTTTTAAAGACAAGATGCATATAATCCACGGGTTTAGAGTTAGGATTCGAAACAAGATCTGCAGATAAGGAAAGCTACAGATGTAAAACCAGCATAATTGTTTCATACACACCTTCATCTTCCTGGTCCCCGTTCAAGTTAAGAAGTCTGAAGTCATTACAGCTTTTTGATCAGTATGGTTTAGTTAATCAGCTGAATGACATTATCAGAAATCACAATGCATTAGAGCCCAGGAATCCACCACTGCCTTGGTCAAGTCCTGAAAACAGAGCATCTGCTCCACAGAAGACAGGTAAACCATCAACCCACTTACCTCTATTTCTGCTCTCTGCTCCCCCATTTTAAAGATCTCTGGCATTCAAGCCGCAGGATTTTCTTCCAGGTGTTTCAGAAGTGCCAGCTGGATCTGTCTGAAGGAAAATTACCCATTACCTGAACCATCATTTGGCTTTACTTGTTCATCTGCTATCTTCTTGCTCTCCTTAATCAAGTCGCAGACCCCACATGTGTGGATTTTTCACTGATGTTACTTTTCATAGAGTAACACCTATTTTTCAGTCCACGCACAGTGGCCCATGAGAGGGAAGGGACCCTTGCTGCTATTTCACTTGAGCAGAACCTCTACACACTGCAATGGATCACCTTCTATCCAGGAGGGCTAGGATGGAGCAGAGATTTGAGCACAGGCTGCAAAGGCAGAGGGGTGAACCACTCGACAATTTCATATCGATGAAGAGTTTCGCTCAGAGATCTTTGAATTCAGTGGACGGATTAGTACGTTCTGTTAAACTGTATATATAACCTGTCTAGATTATACACTCCTTGTAAAGTCACTGTGCTTAGAGAATTAGCTAATCAATCCCCTGTCTGAGTGACTGAGCACTCAATCCCCAATCTGCCTACAGCATTTTACCCTTTTAGCTTTTAGTTTCATCTTAAAAGGCAAAAAGCTGGCATGCAGCTTAGACAATGTTTAAATTGTTTAAATATAACATACTCAAATACAGATAAAATGCATATTATTTATAAAAATATATTTTTTAAAAACAGAAGGAATGCCAGCATGGTTAGAGAACAAGGTAAAGAAAGCTATTAGAAAAAAAAACCACTTTTTAGGTAGCCAAGGTTGTGCCCAAAAGAAAAAAAATAAAATCATATGTTCTGTCAGTCTAAATGCACAAGCAGAATGCAAACCAAAACCCATACTGAATAATAACTTAATATTCTTTTTGTTTAAATCTTTGAATAACCTTTCCAGACACATCATTTGCAAGAAGCTTGGAGTGCCAAAAGATGATCAAGGCGTAACAAGAGCTCTTAGAAAAAATAAGGCCAAATAAGACCAATGACCTAGTGAAGTATAACAAAAGGCATAGACTAGGTGGTATTCACCAAAAACTAAAGGTACTGAAGTATAAAATAGGTGTGCTACTAGGTAATACCTAGTCTTTTGTTTAAAACTGTCTTAATACCGGAGGAGTAAACGGCCATATGATGGCCAAATATGATGTCGATTTAAAAGATGGTGGCAGAAGAATCAGGGAATTTTAGCTTTGGGGAAGGGTGACATTCATACTGGGTAAATTGGTAGAAGCTGTAGTGTAGAACAAAACTAGCAGGTATGTGGACGAAAACAGGGATATATTAGGAAAAGTCAAGACTGTTGTAGAAAAAAGGTCATGCTGCACAAGTCTGCTAGGGTACTTTGAAGGAATCTTATCTGTGGACAAAGGACTCTAGTCAGATGATAGATTTCCTTACATTTCCTAAAGGCTTTTGAGAAACTGTTTTACCAGAAATTCTTAAAATAAAGTTAGTTGTTTTCGTATATGAATGAGAAGGTCTTCGCATGGATGAGTAGCTAGCTGAAAGGTAGGAATAAAAGGGCAGGAATGTGTAGGGGTGTCACCAGTGCCATCCTACAGATGGTTCCAGCACAGGCACTTTTCAAATTATACATAGAGGATGTACGGAATAGTCTTATCAGTGAGGTGGGGAAGCTTGCTGATATTTTATTATTCAGAGTAGTAAAAGACAAGCTAACTGCAAAGAATTGCAGAAGAATTACAGTATTATGTGACTATGTGACAAAATGGCAGATGAAATTTAACACCTAAGTGTGAAGCGATGCACTTTTTGTTTAAAAAACGCAAAAAAAAAAAAAAAGCACAATCTTAACTTTGCGTACATGATCATGGGCTCTGAGCTAGTCATTACCACTCAAGAAAAACATCTTGAGGTTAGAAAAGTCACTTTCATACAACTATTAGCTGGATGCTCACTGGCAATCAAGAAAAAATAAAAAGCAAAAGAATAGAGAATAGAACAGAAAACATCATTATGCCATTATATGAATCCATTAAATGATCACACGTCTGAAGTAATGTTTGCGATTTTAATCCCTCCTCTTGAAAAGGATGCAGACAATTGCAGAATGCTCAGAGGAGGTCGCAAAGGTGAACAGAGGTACGAAATGATTTCCATACAAGAAGTGACTAGACGGAGTAGAACCACTGAGCAGAGATACAAGTTGTGAACAGCACGGTGGAGGTGGCAAGGTGATGATTGCACATAGTCCTCATAATACAGGAATTAGAGGTCATCAAGAGATGATGTGAAGTGGCAAGTTTAAAAAAACAGAGTGGGTACTTTTTGCACAATGAATATTTAAGCTGTGGGAGTTTTGTCAGAGGTATAGGTGTTTTAAATGCTAAAAGTTTGCATAGACTTAAAGAAATAACTGTACAAGTTCAGGGGAGAAAAATCTATGAAGTGCTGTTACACAGGTGCCATCCCAGTCCAAGGGGTTCCCTGGACCAGGCGTGGTGGGAGGCTGGGTGAGGCTGGTAGCTTGGTGGGAGCAAGGGTGAGTCCCACCAGCCTGAAGAGGTCTGAGCTGCTCCTGGTAACACTCCTTTGCTCTGTCTAGAAAGTGTCTGGGGGTCTTTAACATTAATGAAAATCAGGCCCTTTATATTAAAAACAAGGATGAAGTTGCTGCATGATTAAAATAATCTAATAGCAGGAAGTCCAGAGGAAATTTGCAGCTTCCTCCATAGTTGATTTTCAAATACAAACACTTTAAAAAGCAGTAATGTATCTGTATAATGCCCAGCTGATTTACAGCCTAAGTGACAAACATCTTGGGGTTTAAAAAATAATCTCTTCTATTTCAATTTTCTCTGTATCCCTCAGAAAATGTATGCACCACAGCCTGAGAGACGAGACTAGCCCTGCTGAAGGATATTCTGATGAAACAGCCACTGCAAATAAGTGTATTACCACAGCGAGTAAAATAACGTGAATACAGCGAGGTGCAAAATGACACACTCAGCATTACCATATATATTTACCCAGGCTAGAGCTCAGTGTAAATAATATATAAGGAATGACTCTTTACTGTATCCTAAGGGAGGAACAGTGGTTACAACAGATCATCTTAATAGGAACATAGTGTCTAGCAGGCCCTGGAAAATTCCTGCTGTAAAACTTCTGCCGTACTCGCAGAGATGTGCTCGCCTATGACCTAACTTTTACAAATGTTTGGGTCACCCGTAAGATGCCTTTATGCAGTATTTATTCACAAATAACTCCTCTGAATTTACATGGAAGTGCAAAATGCACAGAAAGCTCTTCAACACCAAAGCTCTCCCATGGAAAGCTTTCCCTCAGCCACCATCCTGTTTGGTTTTTTTGTACGGAGAATCGAGGTGACCATGATGCATCTGGGATGCCAAGAATCATGATGGAAAAGTGGCAGAGAAAGCTGATTACAGGACTGAACACGTGGGTGATTAGTGGGACCGTGAAGGCAGGAATGGGGTTGGTACCACTTACGGAACAGAAGTGATCAGAGGAAGACCTATAAAAAAAGCAGAACAAAAAAACATGGATACAAGGATAGTTAGAAGAGAGTTGTTACTGTAGGAAACTATAGGCCATAAAGTGTTGAAAAAGATGGAGAAATAGCATCAGAAGCAGCCTAAACATTAAGGAGGACAGGGAGGGAATACAGACCTAGAGACGTGGCCAAAAAAAGTTGTCAGTGAGCGTTCAGGGAGAAGGTAAATTTGGGTGAAGAGCAAGCTGGAAAAATGGCTGGGGGAATATAAACTTGAATTCATCACTGTCATCAGCATTCCCAGTGAGTTGAGAGGAGAAGGAAACCGGGGAGACGGTAAGGTTATCAGGGAAGCAGGTGAGTACAGCCCTGGTAATGTGCTGGGTGTGATGGGTAATGGCTTGTAAAGTTAGCTTAGGTAATGAAGTGATACAAACGCTCCTTTTTCCCTCAGAAGTATTTGAGTATTGAAGGAGTGGACCACCTCAGGAAAGGAAGCTATGAAAGAAATAAAGGCATCCAATAGCTGGAAATGCAAGATTTATCAATGGAGAAAAGAACTGGGAATAAAGAGCAAGCAAGGTACCTCAAAGTCAGAGCGAGAAAATCAAGGGAGAATGAAGGAAGAAAAGACAAGGAGATCATGAAGAAGGAAAGATGGAAGAGGCTGCCGTTGTTAGCCACTTTGTCACGGTTTGCTAGTGTGGGATTCAATCTGGGAGCTGAAATCAGAGCTGAAGGAGCACAGGGCAAATGCTTGCAGGAAATTCCTCCAATGTCCCTGAGCCCTCGCTGGGAAAACCCATGCACCGGCACAGGTTAATCAAAGCTGGAATGTAAAATGAAGTTTTAGGAAGAGACTGAGCATGTGAGGGGAAAGCAAATGGAAGAGAGAAGGGCACAAAGCATCAAGGACAGAGCGCAGATCGGAGAGGAGAAGACTTGGTCACTGAACCAACACGTCAGCCTCCACAGAAGGAAAGTGCCTGAAGCCACTTGTTACTCATATTGTAGACAGCATGGCATGGAAAGTAACTGAGAGGGAGTTATAATCACCATAGAATCATCATAAATGATGAAACATATCCCCCCCCATGATCACGTTAGCAGCTGAATCACTCAGCTTCTTCATTAGTCTGTGCTGAAAAAAAGAAGGCAAAAAAAGGGATTTTTTTTATAAGAAGCTATTTTTCTGAACAAGCAAGAAAATCATAAACAAGCATCCCAGAAGAGAGTTCCTGCACAGAACTCATTGCAGGTTAGTTGTACATCATTTTATATTAAGCGTTGGACATATTGTAGAGGGACCAACTTCTTGCCATTTTACATTTCCCGGTGGAATGATGTTTCTACACTGATTCCTTTCTCTTGACAGCTCCGGTAATACTCTGGATGTGATGGGTAATGGCTTGTAAATTCTGCTTAGGAAAAAAAAATCGCCTTCAGGTTGGTGTTGTGGAAAAGATATTTTTCTTCCAGTCAGATGTGTTTTACACATAGCTGCCAGAACACTCTGCCTCTGCACAGACACGGGCAATAGCAGGGGAAGGGGACACGGGAGATCCCTTTGCTTCCATGAGCAACAGTCAGCATTTTGAGGCACATCTCTGAGAACAAGGGTTTAGGGAACACGAGGACGGTCACTTGCTCTGGATCCTCCTGTGGCTGTGAGACAGGTCATGTTTCCTCTTAGCTCTTAGAGAAGCTAAGGTTTCTCTGAACAGAAATGTGTCTTTGTTCCCTTTGCGCCGTGTAACAGGCAGAGCCAGTAGCACTTTCTTTTTCATGGGTGGCCCATTAAAACCCGGTTGGACTTTTAGCAGTTTTCAGCCATTTGGGACAATGTTTTTGATTGCAAGATTGAAGGGATGGAGGAAATCAAGCCTGGAGAAAGCCAGCAGCCTGTCTTGGCCCCCTGCTTCCTTCCCAAGCCTGGAAGAGGATGTTTGGCCTCATGTAAAATATAGAAAGATATGCCCATGAGCTGAGCAGTTAGAGCCCACCTGTAACATGAGTAATATCTTCTAGCACCATTTCCTAGTTTTTCTTCCCCTATTGATCAATCCCTCATCACTGAAGGGCAAAGCTGTTGCCAGGCACCTCTGTGTTTTCCCCAGGGCTGTCATTAGTTGTCCTTTAGGTAACAAAAACTTGTCCACACACATGAAAGAGGGAGCAACGGGGAGTACAACTGGTGGGTACCATGCTGAGTTTGGGTGTAGGAGACTTTGCTCCGAGTCCTAGTTGCAGCAGCCCTCTGCAAACAGTAAGTCACTAGTCTTGTATATCCAGATCCTGACCAAAAGAATGGGCGTAGCACCAGGTAATATCAACAATTTTACAAGAACAAAGAATTTAAAGAATTCAAAGCATTTAAAACCTAGTAAAAAATGATTATATTTTACATGGGAATGGAAACAAAACAGTTGGGACTAATTCTGCTTTTACAGCAGCCTAAACAAGGGATTGCAGTGGAGGGGAGTTAGAATGGAAAAAAATTAGGGTTTAACTTTCCATATATTCTCCTCCTGTCTGAACTACTCCCATTAGCCTCTTCCCTCCATTTGTACACCATGCTCCCAGGCCTTGCCATCCCCAAGTTTTCACAGCTACTTGTTTTATGCTATTAAATTAAATGCTGATTTCTCTGAGGTCAACAGTGACTTTCCCTCCGCTTTTACAGCTCCCAGCATAATGGGACACAACCCTGAGTAAAGCTTTAAAGATGCAATATGATGCAAAGTGCATATCAGTAGCAGCAATATCACATTTTCAGTCTCCCTCTTGAGAAATTATTTAGTAAGAAAGAAGACAGGAAGAATGTCTTCAAAGCCAGAAGGGACTTTGTGTGAACAACTCGTTAGACCTCTGTGTAGCATGAGTCCAGGGTACAGCTTTGTATTAAGTCATGTTTCAGGTGCAATAGCTGTAGTTGGATTAGAACTATTTTTTGTGGGGGCAGATTTTCTTTTTGGTCAAAGGTTGCATCTTAGTGCTAGAACATCCACCATATGTCTCGGCAAGAATAGGCATAGTCAAAACCCTTCTGCAAACCCAGAAAGGCAGAAGTACAGCAATTCAGGAATGACAGCAAAACTGCTCCCTAAGTCATCTGGTTGCCAAAGAGTACTTTTGCAAGGCTGTGCGCTCATGCACAGGCAGCGTTAGGTGATTGTGAGCGCAAATTACAGAGGTCAGTGAAAAAACAATCAGTGAAAATTTCTAATATCAATTTTCAGCTCACACTGATGGGTATGTGTTTGTTCAAGAAGCATCACACATGCAAAATCTCACATCATGGCTATCTGGACTTCCTCAGGGGCTGCAACAGATACCCATGTGCTTCTCCTGACTTCTGCGGTCACTGTGTAACACAGGGATCACACACTCAGGGCAGGGAGCTGACATTAAAGTAACACACATAGCTACAGAACTGTGCAGAAGCACTTCTGTTTTACGTTATGCATCTTACTACTATTTCAGGTAAAACTGCATGCTGGCAATTTTTTGGACAAATAAGCAGCAAGTAATGAATGGACATAAAAAAACCCTACAAAACAGAAAGAGATTTTAAAAGAAAAGCTGGGTGATCCACAGGTCATCTAACCAGTAGGATAAATAACAGATGGGCGAAGATAATCTTGGATTGGAGGCTGAACAGTGAAAATGCAATGGAGTGACTTAAAATGAACTTGCAATATGAAACAGTCCTCTCCAAAGCAAGTTTCAGATTCCCAGGAGCCCTGACACAGTCCCCCTGTACTCTAGCGAGGATTTAGAGGAGCCATAGGATCCTTTCTGAATTGTAGCAGGAAATTAAAGAGAAAGAAGATAAGAAATAGACCTTTTTAATCCTGAGAAAACACCTGGGTCTTCTATTTATAGAAATAAATCGTGATATTAATGTTTGAAATAGAGTGACAACCAACCATTAAATCTGCTACAAACAGGAATAGAATTATTTCAGGGTTACTGAAGTCAGTGGTGATCTAAATAGGCATGAAATGAGGATCTGAATGAATGTAGTGTTGCTTGCCTTTTCTTTAGCGCCACAACTGGGATATTCACATCACCGATACGGGAAGCAACCACTGTTTCTGGAAACAAGCCACATGATCAAGCATAGGGAACCTCCTAGGAAAGAGGCTATTTGCAGCAGGCAAGGCGAAAGCAAAGCAAGGAGCCATGGGCAGCGTCAGTGGCTGTTTCTTGGCTTTGTTGGAAGCCGTGTGGTTGCTTTGCTGCTTTTTTTCCTTACACTGTGTAAAACACACTCTCTGGAGAAAGCAGGATTTACCCAGCTAGCTGAAGGCTCTCTGCTATTCAAGCTGCCTAATTACAAATTACGTCACATCAACTCATCTCTACCCCCATGTGGAGGGATTATAGACCGTTAGGGAGGCAGATGAGACCGCTAAGTCTCAATTCACTTTGAACACTTCACAGATAGCTACTAATCACAGGCACTCTGTTCTGAGCGAGACATGAAACAGGGTCATGTCTAATCTGCTAAATCAGTGCACCCGCTGCTGTTATTCTCTGGGTAAACACAGGACGTGTGGGTGAAGGCAGGTGACCTGGGCTTCCTACACGTACAGCTGGCAGATTTTTTTAAATCAGAGTGAGTGTATCGTGAGCAGAAACTCCTTGGTAAGCTGGCAATTGAGAGTGATTTACAGGAGTTATAGGCCATTTGCAGGGTGGCACTGTAAGTCAGATGCTTTGAATTTCATTCATTTAAATTCCCTCTCCTAACAAGAGGAATGAGGCTTGCTGCCTGGAAGTTTACTGCTGAAGCCAATATTCAGTGTTGATCTTATTTATTTGCTAAAAGTATGAATCTGCTGGCTCCTGAGGATTTGACACTGAAGAATGGCAGTGACTGAGTCTGTGAAAGTTCCCCAGAAAGGCACAAATTCTCTTCTTGATTACATCGAAGCGGTACTGCCCAAACAAAACTGCAAAGGACTTTTCCTGGAATATTACTTACAGGTTTTCAAGGTATCTGTAGCTTCTCTGGAGTCTGCTCTGCTACCTTGTCAACTCTCCCAGGAAATGAGAACAAGCTGAAAAACAAAATTTCTGACCCAAGAAGCATTCTCAGATTTGAAATTTAATCTAGTACCATGATGAAAACACAAGATCAGTGTTATTTGTTTGTGGTTTGTGGGTGTTTTCTTCCCTTAACACAGAATAGTTTGAAATAATGTACTTGTCCTTACTGAAATATTTTTTCTTGAAAAGATCAAGTCATTTTGTTTAATCAGCAATTGTTTGCTTTCATTTGTTATTTTAAATTGTATGTTTTATTATACATTACAATTAATTGGTCAAACCACTGACCGAAGTGAAGCATTTGAATTTATAGAAAAAATTTTCGCTGAAAACTGGTTAAGGTGGTAGGTTCTCAAGGAAAGGTTTCTACAAACCAAAGTGATAATATAAGTTTTATATGATCCCAAATAATTGATTTTCAGGTGAGCTGCTGGCAAGCTCCAAACTGGCTTTTTTGGCCTCACTTTGGGTCACATTTGACATTTAATAAGCTCTATCTGCAGATCTAGTGAAAGAATAGTGAATCCTTCTGCAGGTTTCCAAAGGCACCTTCTCTCCTCATGAAACTTGTATGCTGAGAATCGGCACCATTAGCCGGTGTGATGCCCAGGTGTTACAGTGGTGTGACCTGTGCACAATACAGGTTCAGCCTTACTCACTAACTCAATGTGTGAGTGGCGGCTGGGTTAGAAATCTGATTTTCTCGGAGTGTCTGAAAAAGCTGTTTGTATTCCTCATTTATAGAGTGTTAAATACGCTGAATGCTGGGCAGTATGACTGTCGCCCTACTGTTGAGCAGTGGCAGGTAGCTGGTGCATCATGTGTCTGCATTCCTGATTTCTCCCCCTGTAGAAGCACGTCTGGTGGTACCCCATGACTGTCTTGCTTAATGGTTGCCCAAACACATAGTGAAATCTCCATCCTTGGAGACATTCAAAACTCAACTGAACATGGCCTCAAGCAAGCAGATCTGAGCTGGCCCTGCCCTGAGATGAGGATTGGACCAGAGACTTCCAGAGGTCTCTTCCAGGCTAAATTATTCCATGATTCTGTTGGCACTTTGCAGGCTTCTGGCTTGCCTTCTCACCTCTTGCTTTGGCATTTTTAAAAAGTCAGATTTAATTTAATTTAGTTTGACTGCTTTTATTAAACATTCAAACATTAAAAAGACTCCTCACATAAGCATTTTTGTTTTGGACCAAGTACAAAATTTTATCCAATGTGACATGAATTATTTGTTACTTTCCCATTTGCAAAGGTTTTGACTTTCAACTGAGATAAATGCTTTCCTCTTTCCCACTGCTCCCGGCCCCGTTTTTCATTTTGGCTAATGAACTGAAAAAAACAGGTCTTTGCACAGCTATGCTAACAAAACAATTGTGAATCCAGAAAAGACTTCAGAAAGAGATTTATTTCTGGAAACTCGCACAGTTCCTTCTCTCCAGAAGCTGACTTGACTAACCCAACACCCCAGAGCACATATCCACAACCTGAGCATCTGCTGAGGACCTGGTACAGCTCCCCCATCCATCTTGGGGACTCACTGATGGATTTGTGAGTGAACAGAGTCCTCCTTGTCTGCCAGTGGTATTTCTGTGATAAGCAAGATCATCTGTGACTCAGTGCAATTTTCTTAGGCATTTTTTAGGTATTTGATCATGACTTCCCTGCAGATAGAAGCCAGACTCCCCTTGGTTTTAGCAGTGTGGCTTCACAACCACGAGCAGATCAGAGAAAGGACTACAATAGCAGCGTTTTTGCAGCCAGCCCAGGGATTCTTAAAGCTGTCATGAACCGAGAGGAAAGCCTGGCAGGTTTCAAAGAGCCATTTACCAACTATGCCCCTTTTATCTCGTGGAAATAGGGGAGGAAGCTAGTCATGTGTGGAGCCAGGCAGATCCAGATCCTTCCCTATTCTGATGGCTTTCCTCCATCTTCTAAAATGAATATAAGCAATGTGGTGATGCAATTTACCTCTCGAGTGACACAAAAGCTGCAACAGAATACATATCCTGCAAGGGCAAGTATACGTGGATATCTGGACAAGAATACCCCACCTCTGAAAAATGCAGACACCTTCAAAGTGCTCTGTTCAGCTGCTAGCCAGAGGCACAGAAAAGCTGTACTGTTTAGAGTTATGCCCTAAGGGGGCATTTCACGACTACGATTATTGTTTATTTTTTCCTCAGACTCTCCTATCTTACCTATTAATAATATTCCTTCCCCTTGTGTCACTAGAGAAAGAACAAGCCAAACTGGGGAATACGGTTAAATACTACCCTGGAAGTTATGCGCTAAAGGAGAAACTTTCAAGGAGTGAAGCAGCCGTATTGTCTTCAGGTGTGAGTTGATGTGGTATAGGGCCTCTAAGGAGGCCGATGAAAGCATCTGTGAGCCTGGTTGGGTGTATTTAGAACTTGAGGCCTTCATTCAGCAAGGTACTTAATCATATGCCTTAACATTATGCCCCTGAGTGCTCCTTCTGGACCTCATCAGGAGTCCTCATCTCTCTGACCTTGTTCTTGAACACGTAGCTGCATCATTAGGTTCATCTGCATTAAGGACCTTAATTAGAAAAGGACTTCATCTGAAAGGTTCATAGCTGAGCTGAGTGCAGGGGGGAAATCAGGCTCTAAATCAGGTCACTCTGTGTGACAGAGCTGAGCTTTAGATACCTGGATTTGGAGGTCTTGTCCAGAAGGGTGCTGCTTGCTGTCTACCAGCCACAGGAGTGCATTAGTGTCTTCCCAAATGCTCATTCTGAATAATCTTTCTCAACATGCTTTGAGGGCCATAGCTTGAAGAGTTCATGGGCCTCCTAGTAGGACATTGCACATCACAACCAGCTAACCTGGAGAGACCAGCACTTATGGTACTATGCAGAAACTCACTGAGGGAGCGGAGGAATAACAGACTCCTCGTGCTAATGCATAGGCCTTTTTTAACTGCTGTACTCGTAAGTATTGAGGGGGAAAACCAGACGCCAAGGGGCCAAGATAAAGAAGGAAATGGCTCCTGGGACTGGAAGGTCTGGCACTTTCAGAAGGCGGCAGATCCAGTTCTCACCAGGCAGTGTTTCTTTGTACTGGATGTGAGTCAGGACAACCCCAACATCAAACGTAGGGAATGTGAATGGACTGAGATTTCCCAGTTATAAGAGTGTCCATGTAATGACTTGTGTCTTCATAAAATGGGGCCAGACGAACTGCAAAAGCACAGCACAAAGTGAACATTGACACTGCATAATCAAACAAGGTTTCTGTACAAAGCTGCAATAATATAATTTTACATTTATCATCCCTCTTAATTGTAATGACTCTAAAACTAATGAGCCTTACCTCTAAACTCCATTTAAGACAATAGTTAATTGCTTCATTTTAATAAATGTTGGCAGAATGGTGAGTATAACAATGACTGAATGCTCGATTACCACCTAGGCTAGAAAATTAAGATATACAGTATTAATGATATACACAATCTGAAAAGCAATTAGGATCCTGAAGGTAGAATAGGCAACTCACTTAAAAATAGGGTAATAAATGAACTTTCTCTTCAAACATAAAGCAAAAAGAGGTTTCAGAAGCAAGAAAGCTCATTGCCTGGCATTTGAGTTTGATTCATTTCTCATTCCCCTCCTCTCTATCTGTGACGTGTTCAAAACCTGTCAAAATAGTGCTATGGGAACACAAGAGAGATGAGCAAAGAGCAATACGTTCATGCTGAACAGCTTGTGCTGTACAGGATGGATGTATTAAACACATTAGAGAGCTCAGCTCTACAGCAGCACGAATAAAGGAAAGGGGCACATGGCAGATCTGGAAACTGAGGGTCAGAAATTAAAAGAAGCACTGGGTTGCTGAAAAAGCCCATGGGAAAGCTTTGAACAGAATTAGTCTTCACTGTACATATGTTCTACACCTCAGAAATAGTGGTGTATTTCTAAACCCACAAAACTGTGGTGTCTGAGGGTGCTGGTTCTACTCCTACCACCCATCTCAGTCACTATAAACGTCTTGCTTTCCCTGGTTGTGTTTCCCCTATTGGCATTGAACACTCTCTAGAGCAGAGCACGTCTCTTTGTAAATGGTGTGTAACAGTAGTTGTCAGGTCCTCAGGACATTTCTGGCATCTCCACGACTTCACCAAGGACACCTCATAGAGAGGAATCTTCCCCAGCATATGCCTTCTGAATATTTCACTGCCATCTGCCCCAGTGAACAGTGCTGCCCTTGTGTGGCAGGGGGAGGGCGTGGGATGGAGGGTGTTCTCTCCTACATCTACTCATGTGTATTTTTCCTCAGGAGCAATGTTACTGATTCAATGTAAGAATGTTTACGTATACGGCCTTTTTCATCAGGCACTGAAGAACAAGTCTCATTTTTATTAAATTTCTTCATCATTCGAATCTTTATATATAATCTCTATGTATAATATTAGGCTTCATCTCTATTTTTCCACATTAAGAGAAATTGGATTCTTTCAAAAGCATAATGACAGTTACTATAGATGGCCTTTAACTAATACGTTGTACAGAAACACTGTACTACCTCTCCCTTTGATTTACAAACTATTATATTCCCCAGCAGTGCAGACGAAGTCCTGTTTGCATTCATTAGTGAAGCTGCTGCCTGAACTCAGAACATCCTCTGATCCATTTTCTCTTTCTTTGACAAATCTCTTTTCTTGGCAGTTTGCAGCAGTAAATTTCCATTTTTGCAATTGCTTTTTTAGTTTCTTGTTCCATGACTGATTGTTCTCTGTTTATCTATATTTAATCACATTCGCTATTTGATATTACTTCAGAGTCCAATTTCAAAGCCCATTATCATTTGTTGGTCTTTAGCATAATTTACAAACCAGAAAACCTTGATTTCAGTTCCATTATACCCAGTGTTAATATAAACAATAACAAAGCTCACGTCCCACAGCTGGCTTCTGCAGAGTCTCTCATGGTCATTAAATTTTTTTTTTAAAGAGATGGTTTCTAGAATTAGCCTAATTTTAAGCACTGCGCTAATATCTCATGGCTCTATAACTCTGCCTCTTAGATGTTATTTTAATTGGAAACCAAGGAATTGGGTTAAAAGCTTTATGAATATCCTACCCAGTGTAGTGATCAGTTTCATTACAGAAGCCTTTACACTGACAGTAAAACTCAACATGTTCTAACAAGCTAGTGAAGCATAACCCTCTTTCTATGAAATCACATGGGTTTTCTGAAGTAGAGCCTGTATCACACATTTTAGAAATGTTTAGAAACAGATCCCTCCTTTAAACCAGTTCCATTCACAGGAGACAGGGCATCATTGTCAGATGGCATGAAGATTTGGGGATTTTATGCAGGATCAAAGGTGCAGCCTAAGCAGAGCATGAAAGTCCTGGCGATGGCTGCTATTGCCGTCTCTTTTTTTATTGGTATGGCTGCTCAGTGGAACTGTTTTTCTGAACAAATGTTTGCAAGATGAGACTGTTTCCGCTGCTCTTCATTCGCCATTTTCTGAATCCCATCGGCCAGGGCTTGCATATCCTGGCTGGAGCAGAATGCTCGCCTGAATTAATCCTTGAAGCAATCCTTATTGACCCAACTTTGAGACCTGTAGAGCAAGGTGGGTTTTGTGTGCTTTGACTTTTCCACGACCTTTTGATTCAGTGGCTCTGTCAAGGTATTACAACTACTCACTTGATGGAAAACAACCTCCTTTATGCTTCTTGCCTTGTGAACAGACACACACATGCAAAAGGCACATACCTGCACACATCGTGAGTGGGGCATGATTGCTAAGGTCCCCATTTAATGACCTGTTTTCAGTTGTTTATAATTTTGCCAAACATCTGTTATCTGAATAAAACTCTTCACCATGTGTCTGCCTCAGGCTGAACTTACACAGAAACTCTCAGCAGAGGCACCACGGCTGTTTTGAGGGGAGGATAGAGAAAAACATGCTGCACTGCTCATGCCAGGCAACCCCTGAGACTTTTCTTAGCAGCTTTAGTACCCCTTCCCCCATTTGAAACTATGGCAGGAGAGTTACCTTTGTGCCAAGGATAATTGTGTAAATCCCTAGAAAATCTGTTGAGCTGAAGTTTTTGGAAGTCATCTTTTTTTCCAGATCAGTAGAGACTTCTGAAACCTTGACAGCAAACATCTTCCAGGCTCTGTTTTTCACTGAGGGTTCTCCAGCCTTTCAGCTCCTACTCCTCCTGAAACTGCACTTGCATGGAGACAGTGGCTGAATTTGCTCTTCTCAGCTCCAGGGCAGACCCAGATGTTTTTGCAACACATTCCAGCTCCCCAATGTCAGGGGAAGGCCAGGCATGGAAACAAAAGTGTTTCTGTCTCTCCTGTGCTTCCCACGGCTTTCTCTTCTTTGCTCCCAGTACACCTGTAGTATGAATGTGGGGAGGGGAATTGCTGAGCTAGACAGAGAGTCTGGTGAAAGAGGTAATTAAATTAGGTAGAGATAAGGGAAGAAAGTTAGAAAAAATGCTTGGACAAAGAGATGAGCACCAGGAGGTAGAAGAGGAGCCAAGGAAAGGGGAGTAAAACTGGGACCAAGCAGGAGAGAAGGGAAGGGAGAGACACCTGGTGCATTGGTGCTACAAGGTGGGCAGAAAAAGCTCTGACCATCACAGATGGAAAAGAGGTTCAGACCTTCATCAGACTCTCCTGGCACCAATGGAAAAGTGTGAAACCCTCTGGCCAGCTACATACCCTGTTTTTCAGTGCCAGTCTGCACTGGAAACAGTGACCTACTACTGCTCTACTTTATTGGTCTGAGTGACCATGACCAAAGACCAGGCTTTCACTCTGCTGGCTTTGGCAGATGGACTAATCTATATCACACCGTATGCTGAAATTTATCCTGTGTGGTGAGGAGGTTCTGTTTAGGTTTTTAAAAGATGAAGGAACCTTAATGTTAAACAAAACTTTCATTAGAAGATCATTACAGAGACTGCAAAGTCAAGCAGTCAAAGGTTAGGAAATGTAGATTGACAGCAGAGATCTCTCATTGCTGTAAACGCTTATTGTAACTGAGAGACATGTAGAAGCCTTAAATCCCTCAATAGTTATAACTTCTGGTGCCCTTTTCATAAAATACTTAAAAAAAATGAAAAAATCAGTTCTGTCACCAGTCATATCCCACATTCTTTTCCTTTGCATCTGCACATGTTTATAGGATATGGGTCAAGAATGAATTTTAGCCTTTATTTTTCTTTTTCTAAAGGAGGGGTAGAAATTTTTGACATACAGAGCAGTGAGTAAAAGTTGGCCAGCTTTACCTGGAGTTGAAGGTAACCCTATCAATCTTATTAGCTTCTTTAACATCGTTGAAGATGAGAATTGATTCTTCAGCCCCCTGAGCTCACATTTGTAGAGGGGAAGGTGAAACAACAGCATGGAAACTGGCAACTTGGAAAAACATTACAGTTTACAACTCTGTAAAGAAGCTCTAGTGTGTAAAGTGATTTACTTAACAGGAGGGTGTAAAATCTTGGAAAGGGAAAATAGAAGACCCAAAAGGAGGCATATTCTGCCTCCTCTGATACCCCAGCTCATACTGATTAGTCCCCGCAGAATTCAGTTTTACAGAGTCTATTTTATAGACATAAATGGCTAGATGGCTTCCCCAAGGTCATGTTGGGACACCAACCAGAACCCCACATTTCTGCCCTGAGGAAAGGGGTGATCTAAGCTGAGATATGGGAGCCACTCAAACCCAAGAGTATGAGGTGGAAGAGACAGATGTCACTTTGTCTATCTCTAAGCAGCTGAGCCAGTCTGACTATAAGTTGTACCTTCTCCCAGGCTGACTCCCAGAAAGTATTCTCTTTCAGTGATTTTGATAACTTCCCAAGGAGAGCTGCTGTAGTCAGCACCTGGTCTTAGAGAGGAACATTTGAAAGGACAGCAGTAAAACTGACTTTTGAAAGGGTTGAGAATTAATAAGAATCAACTTCTCAAACACTCATGGTATTTTATATTCCTGACAAAAGAACTGGGACTGCCAAATACATTACTTAAGCCAGGCTAACCTAGCTCATAAATAAATAGGTAATTCTAAGGAAATAATCATAAACCTGTCTTTGGCCACACATCACTTTTGAACTTTGCTTCAACCACAGTAGAAGACAAGATTATGGATGTGTCTAGGGACGAAAAGAAATTTACTTCCATGTAAATAGATCTTTCCTATTTCCAGTATTTAGACAAACAGTTCAAAATGGATGGAGGCAATTTTCTTTCTAAAGGACATGGCTAAGAAGCATAGACACCGGGTTGTCAGTTCTCCACCCTTTGCAACGAAAGGTGATTTATCATGCAAGCAGTCTGAAATACGTTTCTGGAGGCTGTGTCCTGCCACTTATTTCGGACAGTAGAAAGAATGGTTTCACGGGCAGCCATGAGACAGAAATGAAGAAGAGCGAGGGCAACTACAGTTTATTCCCTGGCTATTGCAAGATTTCCTCATGGCCCTTAGTTTCTCTCTCAACTTCTTCAGGAGCCCACCATTCATCAGTACTTGTAGAGCAGTTCAGATCTTTAGAGGGTGAGGGCAGAACTGCCTCCTTATTGCACTCAGTAGTTGTTCTGATTCTACAGCAATTACAAGAGACAGTCTGGGATTTTGTATCTTTATTGAGGACCGAAACAGCAAAGTCTCAGAGCTTTTTTTTTCATGCATTGTACAGTTTTCTAGCTAACTAGGGCTGTGATTCATCTCACCTAGCTTATGAACCAAGCTAATCATTCTTCATGGTCACTGGAGAGACCATAGGCACTTTTGGGGAGTGATTTATCACCTCTATTCACGATCTCCACCTCAGGCTGCTCAGCTGTTCCCTACCCTCTGTGGCCTCCATCGACTTGCTCAGATATGGATGTCTACACTACAGAAGAATTTCAGCCTCATTGCCTGATTTTCAGAAGAGCTAAACACCCAACTTGTTTAAATGTCAGAGGCCTGTGAAGCAAGGTTGAGGTGTTTGGGTGTTGCTGGGTGTTTAGCCTACTTGTGGCGTTAACTTCCCCAAACCCTGTGACTTGACAAGATCATGAGATTGTGAGGGCTCATGCAAAATATCAGCTTGGTACTTCCAGGACACTTTCCCCTCGATAGACGTATTCCAGGCAGGGGCATCCATTGAAACACATTCTGCAAAATGGATGAGAAAGGCTCTGCCCTCAGAGCCTCGTCTTGGCAAATCCAGCTCCCAATTTTGCTCTTAGAAATGAAGGTTCATCTCCCCAGCGAGGCCGGGATCCAAAGCTCAGCTGGGTTTTTGACCCTCTCTTAGCCATTTCAACATCAAAGATGAGGTCTGCAAAAGACTGTCAGAAAATTGAAAGCAGTTAGGGCTGAATGAGCCTCCTTCAGAGCAGCTGTGTTGATCCTATTATAAAATTAAACTCATCCTCTCCAAAGCAGATGTGTTGTTCTGCCCCCATGGAAGTCAATGGGAGTTTTAGATACGCTTCAACAGGGCCAGATTTCAGCCTTTGCTCTGTTTTAACCCCTTCCCATGCATTTTACTAATCCAGGTTCTCTTATTTAACTCTGCTCAGGGGATTTGGGGAGAATCAAAGTCTAGCAAACTGGTTTTCCTCTATAAAGAGAAGGACACTAGCTACTTGCCCTGTGGATGTTCAGAAATTTTATTAAGATGTTTTACAATGGCCAGAAGATGGAAACATTAGAAGATTGATTTTTGGAGATGTTTAGAAGCTACAGCTCTCCTAACTTCCACTGGTGTTTTAAATACTCAGAAGTTCTTGAATAAGAGCTGAAGAGCAATTAACATGCAGTGCCTTCCAGCACTGTAACCAAAATGTTCTCAAAGTTACTTTTTGGGGCAATGACTTCTATTCCTCATAATTTATATTGATTTTGACATTTTAAAAAAATTGCACATTTGAGACAGCACTTAGCAGAGGTTATACAGTTCTCTAGCTTTCCTTGACTGTTTTGTAACTGGTTTTGTAGAAAAGTGTTTCTATTTTCACCCTGTCTCACCTTTGTTATTGAAATGTTATAAGACCTCTTGGTCTCACTGCAGACTATGCAGAGTACTTCAGCTCTCCAGATCTGAATTCTGCAGCCTGAGATCTCTCTTATTTTCCTAGTTTCTTTCTTGCTTGAGCTGTTGTTCATTTCCTAAAAACTAAATTAATTAGTCTTTGATCTTTTCTTCTTCCCACACAAACCGTTGTCTCTGATTTCAAAAACTAGTTTTCCTTCTGGAGCTGATCTTAGGGGGCTACACAGAATGTGTGCAGATGTCCCCATGGGAGATGGGGAGAGCAAAGGGACCCTTAAGCCCTCAGATCAGGGCTGAGCTATGATCTGGGCCATCTCCCAAGTGTTGTGATGGTACCTACTTGATCAGCTGAAATTTTTCAGTACCCCTACACGCACTGTGCTAGTTGTGCAAGATACTGATAGTTTCTGAATACCCACAAATGCCTCATTAAACCCTGACCTGCCTTTGCAGGTTCTGCCCCAGTCTATGTTGAACAAGCTTAGTTGTCTTTCCTACAGATGTTCACAGCCAAGCCAGCTGGGGGAAGGATAGTTTCCTTCAACCCAGATCTGCAATGGTGCCTAAATCTCCATGCTCCACACTGGAATTAAATGCCTAAATGCCCCTGTGCATCTCAAGTCCTGCCCAGAAGAATACTGGCTAAAGAAGGACAAGGGATGTGAGGAGCAAAGAGGGATGATCAGGAATGGGGAGCGCCTGTGGCAATGAGAAATAGCTGCAAACCATTTCCAGGCTTGGTGTGAGACCACAGGCAGAGCAGGCAGGGCTGGAGGCACCTTCGGTGTAGGGGGGGATCCTGGTCAGGCTCTAACACTGGCCCTATGGAGATATGGGGAAATAACCTCTCCCCGCTGGGATGCACCAGCGACACCCAGTTCTTCTGCACTTGACCTTTGCAAACTGTAAAGGTTTCTGAGACATGAAACTGCAATTGAGCATGTGTGAGGAGAGATGTGCGTAAGCCCTGAATTTATTGTCTGTATTATTTCATGATTGTTTGGCTTCAGTCTTAATAGTCTCCTTAGAAAGATTCAGAAGACAGAGTGGAGCAGCAGACATGAGATACCACATAACTAATCAGGGCTCAGCCAGATCCCCAAAACAAGGAAGCAGTATTAGAAAGATGCTTCTGCACTCCTTCCTGATTCATTTTGATGAGATTTTTGCCCAAAGAAGGGGTGCTGGAATGAAGGCCTTGAAACTTGCATCACAGAGCAACTGAATAAGAATATGGAGGAGAAGAAAAAGCTGCTAATAGGATCTTCAGGGGAAAAACCCACAAGCCTGAGACAGAAATATTGCATTCAATCAACACAGCCTGTGAGCCAGATTCTGGTGCAAGGAGTTTTGTTAGCTTCATTGGGCTTATTCTCAAGAGACTGGGGAAAAGTATACAAGCCCAAGTGCATGTCAGTTTGCAGGAGTTCACTGTATGATTACAGATAATTACGATTGCCCTTACGTACAGCCACTTACCTGTAATTAATTCATAAAATAATTATCACAAGAGTGCTGCTCTAGTTAGATTTCACATTGAACTTCAATAGAGAATTCTGCTGCTGCTGAATACTGAGAGCCAAAAATAATCAATATGAAATAAGGGCTGCCATAAATACTGGATGGGACTGATTCACCCAACATAAGGGAAAGACAGGAAATAGAGTAAAAGGAACTGGTTCAGCAGTGAGGGAAAATTGATTGAACATCAGGTGGTGAAGGACTGTACTGAAGATGCCTCCTTCTTCCCTTCATGTGGGATGAAATTTCCTCTGTTTGGTCTTTACGTGGTGCGTGCTGTCAAGTGGTCCAATTTTCAGCTCATAATCTGAATACTGTCTGCTTACAGATTGAGCACGGGGAGACACTTGGGTTTTGTTTAAGAGTAAAGGGAAGAAAAAAAAAAAAAAACAAGAAAAATTCAGCATCAATTTTTTGCCTAGGAGGATTTATGTGCGGCGCCAGGACAGTGAGCCACAGAAAGAGCAAGTTTCCATTTTGCCAAGAATTGGGATAGATTTTAAAGGATTTACAGCATCAACTTTCATAAATATTCTTTCCAATATATTCATATCACTGCTATCTTGGTTTATTGGACTTCACTTTTGCCGCAGTGACATTGCTTTACCTTTTCCATCTAGTATGACTTATTTTACTATTGATGTGTTGTATGCCTCTGTTTATCAGTTTGTATTTATATGTGGAGCTAAGTGAGCACGACAAGATAAAATTAAAATTCAGCAAATTGCTTTTGAAAGGTGTTTGCATTGTCTGTACTGGGTTCCTGCATGTGCACAAAGCCCATGGTCCTATGGCTGCTTTGGGGTATGTGGGCATCTCACTCATGAACCCAAACATTTTCCTCTATTCCTCCTTCCCACTGCCTCTGTCACCACTCTGGCACAGGACATGCAAGGAAACCACATTGCACCATGTGCATACACATCACACACTGGCCAGAGATCTGGTGTTGAAGGACAGGATTTTCCAAAGAAATATCTCCTATGGCTCCAGGAGACATCCACGTGCCATGTAGTACTTCTTCAGTAAAGACAGCACAGCCATCAGACCTCCCTTGTAGCAGTGATAGAAAGGATAAGGCATGTCTGGGGTTTCCACATAACATAACACACCTGCTGGTGAGAGCTGGGAAAGGGGCCTGAAAAGAATGAAATATGTCTTTTTTTCTTGAAGTTGCAGAATATCACAAGACTCTTCCACAGCTCATCAGTCAGGCGTTGACTTGGTTAAGTATCTTCCCCTTCTCCTGGGTCATTCGTGAACATGCAAACAACACAGACCTTAACAGAGATCCTTAACACAGGACTCCACTTTTTCTCACTCTCTAATGTGAAAACAAACTGTTCATTCCTACCCTATTGCTTAATTAATTAAGCAATTCCTAGTTAATTGCTTCAGTAATTAATCTGGAGTAGGACTTTCCTTCTTATCCCTTGAGAACTTAGTTTCCTTAACAGTCTTTGGTGAGACATTTAAGCTTTTGAAACTCCAGCTTCTTTGCACTGACAAAACCTTATTTATCTTCATGCTCATTGGCTCATTGCAAATAATCCTGAGAGATTTGTAAGACATCATTTCTTTTTTAAAAAATCCCATTAATTCTTCACAATATATCAGTTTTTCATATCAGTATTTTCTAATTCTTTTCTTTATTGTATCTTATACTTTTTTGTCTGGTGCAAAGACAGAATCACTAATCTCTGGATCCTTACACCACTCCTAAAGCTCTTTTAAAGAGTAGAATTATATTTGCCAGTGAGATTGTATTTATTGCCCTGCATTTCTCAGATAGGAAGGCTCAGTTAAACAATACTTAGTGATTCCTCAATTTCATATTTGAGCACTATTTGAACACTTGAGTTAATATCATCTGTCTCTAGCAATTTGGGCCTATTTAATCTATTAATTCACTCCTAAATCTCCTCTACAGGCATTTCATTTTGAGACACTTTGTCCAACTCTGCAGCTGTAAAGCATGGTGTGGGTGTAGGAATCTTCCAAATCTGTAGTGAACCGTGAAGCAAGAATTTAATTTCACTTTTTTGTAAAATAGCTAGTACTTCACTCTGTAGTCAATGGTAGTTTATGAATGTAATAAGAGGTAGCAATATTTCAAAGTATTTTCTCAGCTTTTTTCACCTGTAATAAAATGTTGAGATAAAATAAATAAAATATTGCACCAAGCCTTTGTAAATAAATCCTTCCAAAAACCATTAGAAGGCACTATCAAAGGAACAGAACTGCACACTAATTTTTTAATTATACGTATGTGACAAATCATGGCAAATCGACTGTCTTCTGGAAGAAGTACTGACTGAATTCCCCGTTGGTTTGGACCTGCTGCCTCCTATCCCCTGGGGATATCTCCTCCCTTCAAATAACTCTATTGCTCTAATCAGACCTAAGCATGGAAGCCTGGAGCTCACTATCCCTGTCGTGTATCGTGTGGTGAGAGCGACCTGCTGCTTTCTGCCAGTCTGTATGCAAATGAAACTCTCAGGGGGTTGTTTTTTGGAAACTGCTATTAAAGGGAGGGTGGGTCTGGGGAACACCAGCTTTCCACGAGTTGCACCCAGGAGAACTGCAGTCATGTTTTTGATGTTGTCGTATCCAGACCTTAAAATGACATGCACCCATCTGTGCAAAATGCACATCTAGCCTTAAAGGGTGGGTGCCCTGGGGCTGTGCTCCCCCACCTCGGGATGTCTCTTTCCCCACAGCATCCGTGGGAGCTGTTACTGGGTGAAGCCTGTAGGAAGCAGGGGCTCTACCTGCCCGTGGGTAGATGTCTGCAGGCGGGGTGTCTAACGGGAACCAGCCCTCCCCAGCTCCCTTCAGAGGCGGGTGTGTTCATCTGAACCCAGCCTGAAGCAAGTCAGATGGCTGATAACTCAAAAAGCTCTGTAGACTATCAGGGGAGCTCAGGGTAAACTGCTTCAAGGAGGTCACTTACCTTGGGTCCCCTCTGCCTGGCTGTGAGTCCTCTGGGAGCAGCATGAGCAACAGGGGACCTTGGGGACCCCCGGGCTCCCTGTCTATATTTTTTCAGCCTGGCTTTCCCCCGTTCCCTGCCAGAGCAGAGACCAAGAGTAGAGGGGAGCACAGAAGAGAATTTCCTTGAATTTCCCAATTCCCTGCCCTCGCTGCCTCTCGCCCTGCAGCGGAGGCTGCCCTCGCTCAGCGCTGATACCATATGTCCAAGGGCGAGGGTAGGAGCAGGTTGTCCCCGGGCAGCCGGCCAGGAGAACAGATGGCTGTGCGAAGGCACTAAAGACTGTGAATCAACCTTGGATGTGGAGGGCACGAGTCAAACAAGAACATTTAAAGGTCTGCCCAGCCTGCACTCAGCCATCTGTGTTAATGGAGAAGAGACACCATTCGGAAGTAGTACTGGGGATTAAGTAATTCTTAATGGTGGTGTTGTATGAGTCCCAGTTAAAGGGGCTGCTCCTTGGATCTGAGAAGCTAAATGTATCCCATCCTGCGCTGCTTGGAAAGAAGAGGCTCTCCTGTTCCCGAAATAGTAGTTTGTAAGGGAAACAGCTTTTATTTCAGCATAGCTATTTGTCTGTTTGTTTTCTTTTAAAAGCAATCAAATCAAACCAGAGAAAATCACTCTGAAGAATCCACGATGCATCAAAGTGCTGTGCTGTGCTTGATGCTGCTCCAGACACAGAACAGCATGTCCTCCCTTGGAAGGAACAGTCTGAGGCAGGGAAGTACCCTCTGAAGCTAAAAAATCTGCGCAATGAGGCCAGCAACACCTCCTGTTAAAATTTCAGGTGACTCATTTCTTATCTAAACAAGAAGCAGCGAGTGTCTGGGAAGCAATGAGCAAGTTTTCGCCTGCTCGGCTGTGCTTTTTGGCCACCAGGTCAGGAAGGTGCTAAAATCTGCTGCAGAGGATATTTACTTCACAGAGAGGATAAATCTCTGACCACTCAACTGAGAAATGAGTCCTCTTTGCTTAATAAGTTTTGCATGCATGCTCCTTCCAGTTTTGATTAAACTTTCTTTTAAATTTGTTGTTCAGAGTGGGGAAAACTCTTTAGGTTTCCTTTGAGCAAAGAAAGCTATTTCTCATCTAATAGGGGTTTTACTATTATCCTAATCCTAACTCTGCACTAGTCATGCCCTGACTGCTTTAAGGAAACAAAATAACAAATATTTCACTATATATTTTCTGTTGTTTTCTTGGGCTCATTTTTGCAGCTGATATTTTAGCATTTACAAGAGATAAATAATTTTTTTTAATATGCACAGACAAAAGTAACCCTCACTGTAATTAAAGTTTCAGAAGGGTTTCCATAATAAAGCCGCCTAATTCCCAAATATAAAGCAACAGATTCTGTTTGGATTCCTTCACTAACATTGTTCACTGATGAATAATATTCATTTATAGATCTCATGGGAACAGCAGTTTAAAATGGCTGAAGGAAGATGTTTAAAGAGATGATAAGAATCGCTTATAGCGTGTTAGAAACTCTGGTACATAAACACATCATTAACTGTCTGGAGACAATTATTACAGTTTTACTGCCAGACAGGTGGCACAGAGGAGTGACAAAGGTCCTGGCTGGGCTCCTGCTGTGACATAACATCGCCGTGTGTCCTTATCACCATCACTTGGAGATGAGCTCCATGGGGTGCTGAGGCACCCGATGGCTGCTGCTCTGAAGCAGTGGTCAGTGCCCGTACACCACTGCAGGTGTGGGCATTAGCTTCTCGGGGACACATTCCTGTGGTGCTGCTCCACCCGTGGTCCCTTCTCTAGTTTGATAGCTGGTGGATAGTTTCCTATCTGCAAAGCAGGTCATCAGCAAGGTTAAACCTCTGGAGGTGCCCACGCTTGGTAGCAAGACTTCTTGTTTCTTGATTATTTTTTTATGCAGGAAAGCAAATGTCTCCATCGAGGCATAGAGATATTCCCTATGCTTACCCAAAGGGAGGATAGAAGTGAAATACTTCTCAGCACCATAAGCATCTCTGAAAAATGCAGTGGCTGGCACAGGCAGGTGCCTCACCAGCCCGGTGACGGGCTGAGTTGTCCACAGGACTCTTATCGCAGTGCACCAGGCAGCTCAGCATCCACACCTGCCTGGGCAGGGAGGCAGAAAATCAAAAAGCAAGCAAGAAGGAGACCCTTTTTTCCTTCCAGCACAGCCATGCTGGTGTTGATGGCTCCCGGCAACAGCACCTACATGCAAGCGCTGTAGACCCAAAATCCCCTGTCTCCCATGGACTTTGATGTCTGCGCACTGGGGAGGAAGGCTAAAAGCACAAAATGAACAAACAGTGCAAAATTAAGTGCCTCTAATTTAAATAGAAGCTGCCCTGGGTGTTGCCCCAGGCCATGGAGGAGGCAATGACTGAGACTCGATAACATCAGGGACTTCTGTTCAGTCCATGCCATGTTTTTCTCCTCATTTTGGCTCTCCAAGCAGCACCAGGTGGCTTCGTGCTGCTCAGTCTTGGCCTTGGACACAGGAAAAGAGCAATGATGGCCTCGGGCCTTGGCCGAGAGGGGCGAGCACCTTTTGCAGGATGCTGGCTCTCGCAAGCCCCTCCAAGCTGCGCAACCTTCACAGGGTTGTCCAAAGACGGCCAACCTGTGGCTGTGACAGACCTTTAAAGATAGTCATGCAGCAAGAGTAGAGCTAAAGCCTGCAGTATATTTGTATTCTGCTGGGAGAAAATAAATCAGGGAATGAACGCAAAGATTTTTTTTTTCACTGGCACTTTTTTTCTTGCCATTTTACAGCAATGTGATGTGAAGGAGGGGCACGGGGCTAATGAATTTCGACCTGTTTAGTCATAAAGATTTATACCTATGGCTTAGAGCTAATATTGACCAATCAAATGGCTCCCCGAATCCTGCCCATTTTATAAAAGTTAATCATACCCTCATGGCAGCCCAGGTACAAAATAAATTTTGATTTACAACTGTACTAAAATGATCGGTATTTTATGCTGATCATTAACAGTATTTCACACTGGAGAGTAGTTATATTAGAAAACAGTAAAATGGTGTGTATCACATAACGATATTATATTTGGGCACCACACAGAATACCAAGAGCTTATTGAATTTGTGTCTGACGGGGACATTTGTTAAAAACATGACCATTGCAAGTGGGAAGAATGTGTATTATTTTCAGAAGTTTATTCTGCTAACATGCAGTTGGTGCTAGTGTAACCTTTCTGACTTTGGTGCTATAAGTGATGCTGATCCATGTATAATCACTCTGCAGTGACCATGTAGAGGGCTGAATATTGACATTTGATTCCTCTTTGGCCCATGGAACTTGCAGAGGATATTGGTGTGGGTAGGCTTAGATGTAATTTTATTCTTGCAGCAGAGCTAAGGTTATAAAAATATATAATTCCAAAAATTCCTAAAATATATATTCCTAAAATATACATGTGCACGCATGTGTGCTTGTACAATGCCTGGATCCTGGGGGGTTCTGATGAGGATATTCAGAGAAGAAATCTGATGGTGCATGATCCGGCAAAAACATTGCTGAATCTGCCTCCAGAAGCAACTGTAGATAACTGCACCACTACCACTGCGGAAGCCTAATTGCCCTTTCATTACAGTGCATTAAAAAGTACAGGAGAGTGGGACTGAACAAAAGGTCAGGAGGGCACTTTGTAGGCAGTGTGATTTTCCTGCCATGTTGTTGTCTTGGTAAGTAACATCTGAAAGCTTCAACATTTTCAACGTTTTATGCACAGGAACAAAGCAGCTGGCTTTTAAGAGATGGCCACTTATTGAGGTGCCTGAATGAAAGCTGAGGTTTTAGCAGTCTCCTTGTAACTTGCTTGTATGCTGACCCCTCTGGAAATACCACCTGGGGTGTGTCTATTTTGTGCTATTGTTTCAGGTGTCTGAAATTTCATCTGAGATGGTACCTTTTGTGTGGTTCACCGCAGAAAGGGGAGGTGTGACTGAAGCACTGCATCTCAGCTCATTATTTATTTTATATTGCTAGGCACAGGATAGCTGCTGTTAAAAGACAGGAATTTGCACACAGCTTTCACTCACTGTTATCATAGGACTTGCATTAACTTCCTGAAGCATTTGCAGATGCAGGAGTCGTCAATGCAGCAGGTCACAAATAAGGTTCATTTCTATTGCATGTGAGCTCCTAGGAACCAGAAACGAATCAAGAACTCTCCTCCCAGCTCACTCCTCTCCCTTGTTGTATGTGTGATTGCATAAGCACTGAAAAAGAAGGCAATTTCAGTCTAAATCCAAATCAAGTTTAGGCCAGAGCCACTAAAATAAGTCAATCTGTGGCAAGTCAAGTTATCCAGACTAGGGGAAAGAAATCCAAATAACGTAGAAAACCCCAGACATGATGCAAACATTCAAAGCAATATGGATTTGCTCAGACCGTGGCAATTATACTCATGGATGAACCAGGGTTAAACCTTCCAGGCTTTCAAATGCCTATCTTTAACCTGCTTATTTGCTTATCACTCCTATATTTCAGGATTTGCTCCATCGCATTGCCTTGAGCTTTGCTTCTCCCATCATGTGTTCAGAGCCTAAGTAACGTATTTTCACCTATCTATTTTTCAACAGCTACTTGGGAGGGAAACAAAAAACAGAAAATCTACCAATTATTTGGCTGATCATTTTACAGAGCTGGCATAAAGAGAGGAGATGGGCATCTGAATGCATTATTTGTCTTGTTTTAATCATCATTATTATTGGGTTCTAATTCCTTGGATGGAAGGGAAAAAAAGCACTCTTGGACAAATGGTGAAAAGCTTGGAAACTGAGAGAGTTGACGAAGCACTGTAACAGCCTGCTGCTCCCTGAACGGCAGCTGATAATGAGCTCACAAACTTGTGACTTGCGAGAGCTCATCCGTGAAGGGGGAATGTAAAAATTGCTTTTATGAGTTTTAAAACACTCATAACTTTATTAAGCTCCCCTTTTCACCAGTAAAATAAGTGTAATTGCCCTTCATGGCTGAGGAATTATGTTTATTCTAAAGTGATTCATTTTTGTCTCCTGTTGAAGGGATTCTTTTCTTTTGCCTTTTCTTGTGCATCTATCAGCTGTTAGCACAGCAGTGAAAAGAGGGGAGGAGAAGGCTGTCACCAAAGCCCTGGCAAACCACTTGTGCTTAGTTCCTTGTTTCCACTTGATGGGTTTATACTGTGCCAGTTTTTCCAGTGGCACGAAGGGAGTAAGCTCTCCTGTTCCCTTTGACAGTCGGTGAAAGCTGGGAGCCTCATAAACATTTCACCATGACAAGCTCTGTAATTAAAAATAATTATAACAATGAGCATTCAGCAGCAACCAGCCTTCAACCTATTTGTGAATGTTTGGCTTTTAGAAATAGTATCTTGTCACAGTCACAGTCACAGTCCTTGCTATGCTAGCTGGATGCTCAGAAGATGAGGTTTGGTCAATGTGCAGTCATCCTGGAAGGTTTTGGCCCATGATTACATATGTGTATATTGTGTAGTACAGGATTTCCCAGAAATCATGTTAACTGAAGGACTGCTGCACCAGTGTGCTTTGGAAAAGTTTCTCAGATCTCAGAATCTGCTTGCCAATGTTAAGCCAGACTTCATGAAATGAAGCTTGAAGGCCTCTTCTTCCTCTTCCTGAAGGTGGTCTTCAAGGAGGGAGAGCAAATATTGGACCAACAACTATAAATTGAACACTGTCCTCATGATTAAGATGGCATTTCTCATTAATAGTAGTTTGTTTCTACATTTTTAATGTTAGCTACCAACATTTGGAAGTTTTTACTCTGTTAGAGTCAAGATCTTATAATAAATTAGGCTGACAATGAGAAGAGGCAGGACCTGTCTGCAGAAAGACCTAGGAACTCCATCATGGACCAAAGCACCTTTTTGCTGATTCCTGGGGAAACACTCGGAAGAGGAAGTTGTTGCCATTCCTAACTTGGTGCAATAGTTTGTTGGAGACTTTGACATCTACAGATAGCACAGCACAATACAGAATAACTCTGAGAAAGCTGCAATTCAGAACTGAAAAGCAGAAATAAAATGGGAAGCTTTATTCCAGGGTAAGAAAATGAATAGACAGAAGGTGGAGAGCAAAACACTGAAGCAAAGGGAGCATTTATTAAGAACCTGGCAGCCAAAAATGGGGATATTTTATGATTGCAGTGTCACTGTCTCCTGGTTGCTTGGCTCCCTTTCTAGCTAACCAGCTTGTTTTGTCCCAGAGATTTAATTTCCCGTACACACAGTTTGTCTCATCACTTTCACTTTTTTATTAGTGGTGATAGAAAAGCCCAGCAGTTCTTTTTCTTTTTGCATTTTGGCAAGATTCAATAATCTCTTCAGCAAATTAACAGGCTGGTCATTGGCTGAACCATTGTTTTTTAAGTGAGCCTAGCTGTTGGAGCAAGACAGATTTGAAGTCATAGATTTCAAGTTTAGTGCAAAATACCTTTGTTTTGGCAGCAGCAGCAATTTTGGAGAGGCAGGGAAGTTTTGATTCACTGGTTGTAAGGACCATATGTAGCTATAACATTGTAATCTAGTTACTTACTCCAGCAGAAGTTACAACTGAGCGAAGGGGACTTGCTGATTGAGGTCTGTCATAGAAATGGGTACAGCTCATCAGTTCTTGCAAGCGACTGTTTCCAGAAGGTCAGGCTGGTCCCTAGCTCCCATCGGTTAACAAAGATTCAGAGGTTTTCCAATTTTCCTACATTTTTTTACAGCTATGCTCTTTCTAGCATCCTGAAAATGAGCATGACATTGCCCCTCCCCATAGTCCTACACCGTGAGGCAAGACCAAGGTTTTATAAGATGTGCCTGACATAGGGATTTGTTCCTGCTCTCATTCCCAGGGGTTTCTTTGGGAATTTCATGGACTCATGGTGGTGTGACCCCTCTCTTCAGAACCGGGCCAACAAGAAAAGCAGCCAGTTTAGTACTCACAGATTCAGCCAAGATGTTCAAGTGCTTCTACGGCTTCTCTCTTATAAATGAGTAGTGTAGGCTCCACCTAAGCTAACGTTACACTTCTGCAGTCTACAAGTGAGTGAGTCTGCCAAGGTGTTTTCTTCAGTTCGTGCAGAGAAACAAACATTTTAAAGTCATGATTGTAGACGTCTTTAGGATGAGATTAAATGCATCTTCTCTCAAAATTCCCTGGCTGAGTTTCCAATGGCCACACAGGGAGCCCAGGGTAATTAACAGCTCCTCAAAGAAGTCTACAGGTTTTGTGTCTAAATTCTGTTAGATTAATTCCACAGTAATGATCACAGTGAGTTAATATTCCAGTCAACAAGGAGCCCTCAAATTAAGTCTTTTGATTGCCCTTCTGTCCTTCATAATGCATGGTGAAAATGATTTAATTTTATTTTAATGTTGTGATTTTAACCTGGAAATTCAGATGAGTCCTGACCTATTAACACAGTTGTAACCATGCAAACAGCAATGTTGTTTGCAAGATTAATCAAGAAACTGGGATTTTGCTTTAAATTACATTTCCTTTTTGCTTCTTTAGAGCACTTATTCTGCACTGTAAGGTGAAATGTGTTAGATTAACTGCGTTAAGAAAAGAAAATGGAGATTTGTGTTTGTAGGATCTATCAAAATACCATCTCACCCTTGATGTTACAGTCTAATGGGATTTGAATAATGTACTGGTATCTAACCTCTGTAAACAGATTGAATCTAAATTATTTGTATGAAGGATTCAAGGACATCACTTTCATCCTTGCTGCCATTCCCTCTTGCCCAACTGGTCTACAGCTGGTTAAGAAAACGTTCTACTTTTGAGATTGATGCAGAAAGCATTTCCTGGAGGAGGACACAATATTACAAGCAGAACTCTGAGCTGATAGAGGAGAATTTGCAACAGCAAAGCACCGTATCTCACAAACTCATGATAAATTTTTCTAAATACTGTATGATGTATCATCTGGCTCCTTGATTAGGTAATTTGCTATAGTAGAAATTGGTTTTATGGGTTCAGATATGAATGAGTTTCACTTACCTTCCATCACCTAACTGTTGCATCAACAGAGTGTTTGATAAAAACTGATTTATTGGAATTTTTGCAAAAGGTAATGCTCCCATGGGGAATCAAAACTCTTGAACAGTGTCTGGTTGCTGCCTGGATGGTGACAGGAGCCTGAGTTGCAAGCAGCCTTGCAAGAACATCTCCATCTGGATTACATGAGAATCCCCAAAGTGCAGTTCTTAGATCCAGCTCCTACACGACCACCGCAGCAAATGCAAGATCCATAGTTATTGGTTATCTTAAACTACAGACAAACATCTCCTGTCTTAGTAAAAAAGTACAACAGTACAGAATAACAAAACCTCATCCTTTGTGACCCTTTCTGTATCTGCAAGAGAAGTTTCTACTGTCTATTTTCTTATCTATGTATAATTTGATCAATTTTGCAGTGAGAACTACCTCAGAGAGTCCAGATTCTCCATCCAGGGTATTAATCAACATGTCAAAACGTACAAATTGCTCTGAAACATAAAAATTACTCTAGGCACAGCAGGCACCTCCTGGGGAAGTCTTCAGGATACTCCAAAATTCCCACCTGGAGAGCTCCTACACTGAATAGTGAAATGCTTTGTGTGAAAGATGGCAAGCAGTGCAGTCAGTACCCTTGTTTCAGGTCGGTCCATTGCTTGAACTTCAACCACTGTCTCATCTGTGCAGCTGGGGAGTACCTGACCATGCAAGGAATTCATAACATAAGTGCATGGTGTGTGCGCGCAGGCTCAGCCCTGATTCCCTGCTGCACCACAGCTATCCCTACAGGACAAATTGATTGACTTCCATAGCTCTCACTCAAACGTAGGTGTCTGCCCAGGCCTCCTGATCAGTGAACAAACCAAAATAGTCCACTGGGATCCAAGCCACTATTTAGTAGTGCCGCTTCTTTCTAATGACTAGATAGTAAGCTTGCTTCCAACTTGGGTGCTCTGAGTGGATAATAAAGCTAGATGGGGTAAATCCAGGTTTCAGTTCCTTCATCGCCTGTGAATGGTCTCTCCCCACTTAGCACAGCAGCTCCTGTCACAGCAGAAGCAGAGACGCAGTAGTTATCATCAGGTGCATCATGGTAAGGTATTCTGCTAGCTTGCAAACTCTTTCTGGCTCCCATTCCCATGCTGGATGGTGACACAGTTGAACCAAAACATATCCTGTAATAAAAAAAATTGAAGTCGGGGTAGAAATTATGTCTGCTTATCATTCAGTAGCATCTTGAATCAGCCACAAACATCAAATAGTTACACAGAAAATCCTCTCACACCCCCCAAAGTTTCCAAGCAGGAGTGAAAGATCATCGCTGGGGCCAGATTTCCGCCTGCTTCTGGTAATGCTGGCAAATACAAGGGCGAAAGATGGCAGACAGTCCATGCAGAGACTGTATGGACCTTTCCACAGCTGACAAGATAACAAGAAGGGCCAGGAAGAAAGTAAGAGGGTAAGTCAATCCTGCAGGTCATGTCACCACTCCAGATGGAGCAAACCACGGCATCTGGGTAGATGGAGGAACTCATGATTCTTGACTGCACTGAACAGCCCAAGGTGCATGTCCCCTGTCCCCTCTATATAAATCTGGGCTAATGACACATTGTTGTATTGCTGCTTTCTGTGGGCTCCACGCACCGAACTACAAATTTCAAAGCCCACACTTTTGGTAACAGAATTGGGTAGATGTTGTTAATTTTGCAAAGCCAGTCTCAAAGATCATTGTGACATTCTAGATAAGAGTATTTCTTGTTCACCTTTTGTGTGCACAATGCTTTAGAGAGCAAGAACACAGTTCCAGACAGAGATATAGCCAGAAAACTGGCTATCAAGGAGTAACACGAGGAGAAAGAGGCAAAGGATAAGTTTACCACTCACTAAACCTTTCTTTCTTTTAATTTAGCTGTTCCTGTTTGCCCTGTCTTTCCCAACTACTTTACTTCCACATTTGAAGTTTCTGCACATCACTACCAGGCTGGACTGTTCATACTAACAGTTTATTGGCATTATTGGTTCACAGTATTAAAAGCTCCCTTAGACCATGAAATTTTAATAAAGTGAAATATATACGTTCTTGTGAAAAAGCAGATGTAGGGAAAATGAATTGATCAGGAATGTCTGATAATCAATTTCCTCTGGTAAGCACATAAAATAATTATTCATCCAGCCCCCGCTGTTTAATTTGCCTCCTCTGCTCATGCATCTTACAGACAATCCATCAGCATTTCCCTGCTTCCACTAGAAGTAAAATGATATCTTAACAACACAGCTTTCAGATAGGGATTGTTCAAGTATTATGTGCAAAGTATATCATCAAAGCAATCCCCTCCTGAAAAATGTTCTTCAAAATCTTTAACCAAGTCCACAAAATAAAGATTTGTCAGGCTGAGAGCATTCATTACAAATGGAAGTTTAAAAATAACAGCATCATTCAAACTAAGTAGTGCCTGTTTGAAAAAATGTCATGGTCTCTTTTGTAATGGCTGTTTAAGATTTAGTGGTGGCACCAGCAAACAGAGGTCAACAATGCCTCCGACCCGACCTCTGGTCAGTTTGCTACTGCCTTGGGAATCCCTCTTCAGAAAACAAACTGAAAACAAGTTGATAGAAATAGCATGTTTATTATTGACCACAAGTTGATAGCAGCAGCATGTTAATTATCAAACCTTTGGACTAGGTTTGTGTCAGAACTGGTGGTCTCAGTAAGAAATACAGTTCCTTACAGTGTCAGGCATTGTATAATGGACAGAAGCATTGTCCTGTCCCCAGAGACCTCCCACATGTGGCACAAGTCTGCAGATGGGGCTGATTCTGACCAAATGCGGGTGTCTGGAGTGGGAGTAGAGACCATGACATCCATTATAGTCATTGGTGAAATAGGTGCTTTTACAGTGTGAGTCATCTAAAAGGTCTAACTGAGAGTGGGTGAGTTACATCCTGACTGTGCCCGTCCGTCCCCATTGACTATAAGGGTGGCTGGCTCAGATGGAAACTTTTACCCTGCAGACATCCCAGGTTAAGCAAGGTCATCCCATGCACAGACCAGCCCAAGGGGGTCAGTGAGATGAATGCAAGTCTCATGGTCTGCAATCCCCAACACACCAGAGACAGAGATGATCAGTTCCCTTGTTCACAATTGCAATAGATCCTAAAGAAAGCAGCGGTTACGGTTAAAAATAATTGCTCTCTCTGTCGTGCTGTCCTGGAAGATTAAGATTTTTCCTGAATGGCCTACAATAGATGCCCAGGGGGATGAGGGAGAATCAGTCTCAAAATTTGTGCTCAGCCAGCAGTGCTGGTTCAGGCTCTCCTTGGCTGTAGGTGAAAAACCCACCACCACACTCATCAGTGCCCCTGGGGCAAACTTCTGGAGGAGATACCAGCCTCAGAGCTATGGGTGGCACCTCCACCAAAAGCGTCTAGGTGCCACATTTAGTTGAAAATACATGCTACTGTACATCAACCGTCTTGGTCAGAGAAAGGGATGTGTGTGGCTCCTCACTTGCTTTTCTCAAGGAGCAATGCAACAATTACTCAAATCACACTTTTAGAGTGCCTGCCCTCCAGGAGCACTTCTAAGCTATGAAAATAGAGTAGAGAGAGAAAGCTGTGGAAAGTGTCTCAAACTAATAAATTCCTGCTGGGGAGAAGGAGTAGGGTATTTGGCTCTGGGCGTGCTGGGCTGCGTATTCAAGATTGATTGCTCAGTGGAGCCCCATACTGGGGAGCTTTCTCATTTCCCTTCTGGCAAACATTAACTTCCTTTGCTTTCCTGTTACATTCACTTATCCTAGAGGGAAATATTTTGCTGACTACCACAGTATTTTTCATGCTAAATTATTCCACTCATGTGCAAGTCTGGCCCTGAGCAGTGCTCAGTCTCTGCTCTCTCCAGAAATGAGTCGGGATGCAGAGAAGCTGACGGTTTGCAAAAGGATCATAAGATCTTCCAGGTTCATGCTCATTGCAACCAAAACAAGGAAAATGTAGCATCCAGTCGGCAAACCTGCTAAGCAAATATCAATGCTCATAAGAAAAGCAGAGATGGACAACATGATGGCTGTGATATAGCTGTTATCATCTGCAAGAATAATTAGGAACCAAATGCATTATTAACTACTAGATGAGCTTGTAAATGTTGCACATACTGGGCTAAGAAAGGAATCTATAATTTTATAAGGATACCCTGCTCTTCAGGTAGCACTGGTAGCTCTAGAAATATGTTTTGTTAGGGGTATCTTTTAACAGCTTTTTTCATAGCCCTCCGCCAGAGAGAAAACCATTGCATTTCTTGTCCTGTAGTATTGCTCTGTTTGCTCTCTAAGTATGGTCAAGCTTGTCAGAGCAGTGGTGTCAAGTTAAAGATGGATTAAGATATTATGAGTCTGCTAGAACTGGTAGGAAAGCAGAGTAGCATTTCTCTAATCAAATCTAAATCCCGTTGTTTCTTCAGAGGGAAAAGAAGAGTGATTCAGGACCTGGCCTGAGCACCCTGCTTTACTAGTTACTTTCTGCATGGGAAAATCATTAAGAAATGAACTTTCTAAGATAATAATAAACTTGAACTTACAGACAAAGCTCTGAATGGGATTTTCAGATGTTTATTTGCACCTTAAAGTAGCTGAAGTGGAAGTAACTGGAAATAAGGCATGGACTTGTGTGTGTCCAGACAGCTTCAAAAAATGTTGTGGATTAATAGGGAAAATGACTTGATACAATTCTTTTTTGTTCTCTAAATAAAAAATATATAAAATATATAAAATATTTTAAAATATAGAACTTGGGGAAAAAAAATGGAAAGCCAGGATGACCAGGGCAAAATAAAATGTCTTGTTGAAAAACTGTCAAGGCAATTAATGAGCTGAAACTTGGTTTTAAAGGTTGGGTTTTTTAACAACTTCTGGACATTCCTTTTTAAGTTCGATCCATGTTTGAAGAAAAATTCAGTTTTGCCAAGCCAGTATTTGAGGCAAAGCAAGTGGTCTAGCTTCCTAAAATGTACCCATTGCTTTTCACTTCACTGATGAACACATAGGGTTTGCCAAGGATAAGTGAACAGAAGACTCTGATGTTCAGACAGAAAAAAAATGAATTCCCTCCACATACACCCCTGCGTGCCACTGAGAAATACAGCAAAGTGCTGCCAAGGACTTTTGAGCATTGCTGGTTTTGGAAGCCTATAGGCAGCAGCTGCAAGCTTCCTAAATTATGTATGGGCACTACACGAACCACTGGCTTCCCACTCATAGCAGACAAGACCTTCAGAGGTCAACTCTGCTCAGAATCATCAACATATCATTGCCTAAAGGTGTCTGCACAGCTTCTTCATAAGGACCTGCAAAGGTGGAGATGCTGGGCCCTCCTAGTGTTTCAGTAACCTTAAAAGGTTTTTCCTAATGCCTAACAAGAGTCTGCTGCAGTCTAACGCTGTGTCTTTCCTTCCTACCCACAAGGAACAGAGTGAGCAGTTTATCTCTTGCTGCTTACAATAATTTTTTGCATCTCTGAAGGCTGTTACTGTCCCTCATCTTTGACTAAACAACTCCAGTTAACTCCTCAGATCTTCCACAGGTGGTCCACGTTATTACTGGAGTGCTCTGGACTGAATGCAGTGATTGAGCTGAATCTGTACTTTTTCTGCAGGGAATGCATGATTACCTGTGCCACCATTTTTAAGCATCCTGACATGATGCCTGTTTCCATGACCCCATTGGCGCATTTGCCGTGGCACTTTTACTCATATCTCCAAATCCTTTTCTGCAGCACCACTACCCACCCCAGCACTCCCTAGCCAGCGTTTTTTGTGCAGCTGAATGCCTCCACCCAACTGGAACCAGGCACTTGTTTTACTGAGCTACTACATCTAATATTTTTTTATAAATACATAATCTCCAGTAATATCCCCTTTGTATCTCATACAGGCACAAGTCCTTAGCATAAACAATTGACAAAGACACATTTGGAGTTTTTAGGATTTTTCTTCTTTTTGGTGCTATTGCATGCCAAAATGACATTAGACGTTTACCAAAGTCAAAGCACCATCAATTCTTGAGAACTTACATCTCCTCCAGGTCTTTTCTGCAGTTTGGGAGCATGCAGGTGACTTTGACTCTGCTACAGGGTCACACATAGGAAATCTGTGGTGGATTGATTTAATATTGAAGAAATCAGGACTGAATGTGTTATTAGTCAGGTTTGCAATGCAGGTAGCTTGCATCTAATCCAGAGAGAGGCCTGGGTACATATTATCCTGAACTGAAACATCACTCGTGGTGGATGTTTCACTAAAAGCTGCCATTCCACCTGCTTCGGTTCACCTGGAGAAAGTTTTCCCTGGAATTTCAATCCCTGAGAGCTTCCCTAGTGCATTCCTGTACACAGAGATTAGGAGATAGTATGTCATTATTAAGGACACAAGGAGTACAGAAGTGATTTACAGTCTGATGGGCTTTTACTGACTGAAAGAAAACAAGTCTTTCAAAAAAGAAGACAAAATATAATCCTTGTGGAATGATAACAGTAGTTCGGGAAGAGTCACTTAGCCAGTTTAAATTTCAGAGGTAGCATAAATAAGGTGCTCATGCATAGCATGGTAGCATAAATTCAAGTGTTCATGCCTGTTGGCTGCTTTACTATCAAACCATTTCATTCTCCTGAATAGCAGCAGGTATGTTCCTGCACTCACATCACGTGCCGTGCTCAATGGGAGAAAGGGCAAAACCTTCCCAATTTCAAAGCTGCTGCTCACCATGACATACCAGACTATGTAAATCACTTGGGGGTTTTCCATCTATGATCAGCTGCTATGAGGAACCCAGCGCTCCTCTGATTCATGTACTTGTGCTTCAGAAAGATCTTTTGCCCAGCTCTGCCTGCAATCCCCATGCTGAGCAGCGTATCTAGCACCCTGTCGATTTTAAGTTCAAGACACCACTCCACGTGAATGGCAAGATTAGGCCCTGCATGGAGTTTCCTTGGTGGTAATACCTAGGGGATCAAGTCATGAATTAGAGTCTCATTGCAGTAGATGATACACAAACATAGATCTTATAGCTTAACACAGACATATTGCTTTAAAAGCCTGATATTTCACATATAGGTGCTGAGGCAGTTAAACGTGACCTCTAATGCATTACCAAAGGAACAGGAATGAAGTGTTGTATTGCTACAGCAAACCATCCAGGTCGATGCAGAGGTGATTTTATACACATGAATCTGCACACACTTTTTAAAGATTAAGTAAGCTAGTTCATATAATTCCTAATAAGGCAGACAGTATTAGTCCACTAGAGCTCCCACCCAGTTAAAAAAAAAAATAMAAAAAAAAAAATTAAAAATTACAAGTTGAGCCATGAAAATCAAGTCTGAATAATATTTATGAAACAAAATGGATTTAGGGTGTTATTTTTTCAGCACTGATCTAAGTTATTCATTAAGCTAGGCAAAGATTGTGGGGAGAAGGTAGCATCTTTTGTTACATCAACTGATTTACTTTGAAACAACAGACATTTTTCAGGATCAAATGCTCTTTGCTGGGCCAGGAATAGGTACACCAAACTTCAAAGGTGTGTATGAGCCGAGAACAAAGGATGGAATTTAACTGGGTTCTCTTAATCAGTGAGGGGAAAAAAAAGAAAAAAGTTTGGTACCTGTGGTATAGAACAAGGGATATTACAAAGTGAAAGGTGACATGGCACTATCTTCTACTGGAAAGAGATACACAAGGTGAGAGAAAAGAGAGAGGCAGAATTTATAGCTCATGGCACATGGGTGGTTTCACTGGGAAGTGAGTTGGAGTGTGGTGGTGAAAGGGAAGAATTATAATGTGCCATAAATGTCTCTGTTGATGCTGTGACTTTTTCTTATCATGAGTAATGTCTTTTGATTGTCACCTTTGGAAAGTGTTTTGTAGCTTTCTCTTGAGGATCAAGACTGAGAGAGCGGAAACTGAGTGGCTGTGTTGTAAAAGTTTGTTGTCTACTAATCATTAGGCAGTTTTGCCCTTTTGCTTTGCCTGTGCAAATTCTTTCTGATTAGAATAGAATAGAATAGTTTGGGTTGGAAGGGACCTTTAAAGGTCATCTAGTCCAACCCCCTGGCATGGGCAGGGACATCCATCTTCAACTCGATCAGGTTGCTCAGAGCCCCGTCCAGCCTGACCTTGAATGTTTCCAGGGATGGGGCATCTACCACCTCTCTGGGCAACCTGTGCCAGGGTTTCACCACCCTCAGTGTAAAAAATGTCTTCCTTATATCTAGTCTAAATCTCCCCTCTTTTAGTTTAAAGCCATTCCCCCTTGTCCTGTCGCAACAGGCCCTGCTAAAAAGTTTGCCGCCATCTTTCTTATAAGCCCCCTTTAAGTACTGAAGGGCTGCAATAAGGTCTCCTCGAAGCCTTCTCTTCTCCAGGCTGAACAACCCCAACTCTCTCAGCCTGTCCTCATAGGAGAGGTGTTCCATCCCCCTGATCATTTTCGTGGCCCTCCTCTGGACCTGCTCCAACAGGTCCATGTCTTTCTTGTGCTGAGGGCTCCAGAGCTGGACGCAGTACTGCAGCTGGGGTACTACAGAGCAGAGTAGAGGGGCAGAATCACTTCCGTCAACCTGCTGGCCACGCTTCTTTTGATGCAGCCCAGCATATGTTTGGCCTTCTGGGCTGTGAGCACACATTGTCGTCTCATGTCCAGCTTTTCATCCACCAGTACCCCCAAGTCCTTCTCAGCAGGGCTGCTCTCAATCCCTTCATTGCCCAACCTGTATTGATACCGGGCGTTGCCCCGACCTAGGTGCAGGACTTTGCACTTGGCCTTGTGGAACCTCATGAGGTTCACACGGGCCCACTTCTCGAGCTTGTCCAGGTCCCCTCTGGATGGCATCCTGTCCCTCAGGCGTGTCGACCGCACCACTCAGCTTGGTGTCATCTGCAAACTTGCTGAGGGTGCACTCGATCCCACTGTCTGTGTCATTGATGAAAATATTAAACAGTACAGGTCCCAATATGGACCCCTGAGGGACACCACTTGTCACCAACCTCCATCTGGACATTGAGCCATTGACCACTACCCTCTGGATGCGACCATYYAACYAMTTCCTCRYCCACYRGACAGTMCACCCATCAAATCCATACCTCTCCAGTTTAGAGAGAAGGATGTTGTGGGGGACCGTGTCAAAGGCCTTACAAAGGTCCAGAGAGACGACATCTGTAGCCCTTCCCATGTCCACTGATGATTCATGGGGGTTGTTTCATACATAAAATTTCTATGAGGACATTGTGAAGTGGGTGAGGTATATTACATTCTGGGAGGAGCAAACATAGGATTCGGGGATATTTTTAAGATTGGGAATATATTGACAATTTTCATACACGTTACTCAAGGAATAATCTGATTCCACTCGGTACAGGTTGTTCTGTGGTATTTTCCTTTTAATGTTGAGTTTAGTGATCTGTGGTGCAGCTTAAGGTTTGGGAAACAAGTTTCTGAGAAAATTTCAAAGTTGCATCATATTTTACTGTCTTTGTTGAAAATATTTGCTGGGCAAGCAGCCTCTTTAGACTGTCAAGGGGGGTATGGTTCCCCTTAGAGCAGATGTGGTGGTGTTGAAAACCTGACAGCCTATTATATCTTTTTTTATATGTTTTGGATGACTGCTGCGTTTGTGTAGGTGGGTGTGCTGGCTTGCACATTTTTATATAGCATAGTTTTTTGGTTGCCATTTTTATGTTGATCATGGTTTGCTGGACTTTGATACTCCTAGAGTAGTGTTCAAGAGATAGTTTGATGGAGGACTGAAGTGTACTAAATTTATTGTAGAAACCGGTGAGGGAATCCAAGCTTTCAGCCCAGACAATAAAGATGCCATCTGTGTTTCTCAGGTAAAATGCTGATTAAAGTTGGCTTCAAACTATGGTTGTTTAAACGTCTTGAGCATCGAACGATGAAGCTGTAGCAGTGTGGAGCCACTTTGGTGCCTACAGCTGTTCATACGGTCTGGAGGAACTGTGTTGGCAAGGGCTATGGAAAAGATGAACTTGGCAATATATTTAGGCTGGCCTAAACATTGGCCTTATTTTGGCAGGTCCTCAGTGCAGGCTGTAGGCACGCAGGACAGGCTGCGCTGCCACCGAGGGTGCAATACCAGTGTACATCCTTCATGACTGAGACGGTAGCAGCAAGGTAGTTTAAGCTGTACCATCAACTTAATTTAGCTTTGAAGGTGAGAGAGTTTACTTTGGGCTGGAAGTAGGGCTTGTTTATGTAAAAGCTTCCCTATTTTGGCCAGTGATGACAATCAATCCAGAGAATTATTTTACCTCTCTCCACAAAAATTGCTTCACTTCCACCCTTGGCCCATCAAGCTTCAAAGCTTACTAAATATTTCCATGACTTTTCAAAGGAAAACCCTTGTCGCAGTCTGCAGCAGTGCCATTTGCTTCGGCTGCAACCTGGACCAAGATCCTTGCTCCCTGCCTGGCCACACAATGTAGGAGACAGCTACCAGGCAGTGGCCTCCTCCCATCGGTCCTGGTTCAGCCACTGCTGATATTACATCTCCTCCGATCACACTCGGGAGCAGTTGTTTCTCCTGCTGCTCACTCTATCCCTGTCTCTCCATCCAAGCGCCCCCAAGGTCCTGCAGTGACTGCATTGGAAGATGTATAAGCAGTTAAAAAACAATAACAATTTAATCTAAAGCCCACTACACATTACCGCACGCAAGCCAAGGACACTGATTAAATATATCAAGAGGAGCAAGGGTTTGGATTTCTGACAGCCATGTAACGAATTGCGATTAACTATGCAGTCACCATTCACAGAAGAATTATAGACTGGAGAAGGAAAAGAAAATGGAATATTTGACAGCAAAATAATTATTTAGATCCTGCTATTTAGAGTGCTTAGGCAGACACGTGGTGGCTCAATGAGACTGATACAAGGGGCAGGTGGGGGGGCACAGAAAAAAAGGAAAAACCAGGCTGATGGTGGGGAATAAGACGGTAGGTGAGAGTGCTCAGTCATCAGGTTTCTGTGGGAAAGGAGAGGGTGATCTGGTGTATTTGGGAAATGCAGGAGTCTCACACAGCCGATGCCCCAGCAGGGAGGGAGCGGTGCAGATTTGTGTCTCCTGCCCACCATTAAGTGCAGTGGCCGCAGGGAGCCCTACAGCATGCAACGGCTGGGAGAGCACCAGTTTGCAAACACAGCCAGGTCCTTTCCCATGCAAACCTCCGCAGCTTTGCCAAATGCCCCCAGGGAGGGCTAAGCTCACACGCACCGCTTGCCTGCAGGCAGGGAAAGCCCTCTCATGCCTGAGGTCACCCTCCTGCACCAGCCCCATTAGCCCTCGGGGCTCGACAGCAGCTGGTCTGAAGCATCCAGGTGCGCATCAAAAGCCCAGTCCTGCTGCTGGCAGTGGTGGTGTTTCACCCACCGACAGACGTGGGCTCAGAGTCTGTCCTTGAGCGCTGGATTCACAGGTCTCAGTACACGGCCACCAGCACCTGCCAAACCACAGAGCAGACCAGCAGGACATGAAGCCAAAGGGGCAAAATCAACTTTAGAAATGGTGTGAGCCCGGAGTTGTAATAGCATTACAGTATCAGAAATTGTTTTAGAGAGTGGGAAAAATAAAAGTAAACCAAGAATGTGGTACTGGAAAGAGAACAAAAACTTGGAAGTAGAAAAACACACCACAGCTTAAAAAGGCGCAGGCAGAAAGTAACAGAATAAAACTACAGAAAAGAATGCATTATAATAAAGAAGAAAGAAACTCTCTGGTAATACGATAGTGGAAATGGGAGGAAAAAGAAAGGATAGCTGAATCTGGAACACAGTGCTGCAACTTTCCTTTGAAATGGGAAAGGAACACACTGAATATTGCAAAAGATAAAAATTATAGAGAGGGAAAAGGATACTACAGGAAACACGTCTATGGAGGCTGAATCACAGACAACAGCAAAACTGGACCGGCGAGGGAAAAAAGCAAAAATTATAGGCAAGGACAATAGGGTTTTGTGCTAAGTACTAAGCGGGAAATGACAGACAAAGAATGCAATTCTAGGAAAAATAGCAGCTGCGCAACACAATATGGCAATGAAACAATGCTTGTAACAATAAAAAGTCACTTATGAGGAGAAACTGTATCCACGAAAACAACAACGACAATAAAGGGGTTAACAATATGGGAACAACTGGAGATGAAAATATTTGGATTAGAGAAAGGGTAACGATGGCACAGAAATCAGTGACAAATCAGAAGCACGGCTTTCGCAGTATTTCTTTGCATCTTGTATGAAAGAATTGCTTACAGCAGATGTCCTTCCCTGCACCTCTAGGAAGGCACAGATTTCTTTCAAGCTTGTTATTATTATTATTGCTGGCATTACAGGAGGCTTAATGACCTCAGCCATGGGTCATGGCTCCATCTGTGCTATGCACTGTACAAACATTCAGTGTAACTTTATGATTTATCGCCCAGCAGAAGGAACCTAAGCTGATCATCAGGAGAGGCAATAGTTGGGTAAATTCGTAGGTCAGTCAGTAGTGAGTTTCTTGGAAGTGGCACTGAAAAGAAAAATGTGGTCTGGTGCAACAAACTATAGTCTGGACACCACATTAGTTAGGTCCAAATTTGGCACAACCACTGGACTATTGGGAAAGTTATTTGTCTGCTTTTTGCTTGCACAGACTGATGCTTTCTGATGAGCAGAGATCCCATACAACCAATGATTTCAAAGGGTTTGAGATTGCTACTGAAATGAAGAACCCCATACCAATTTTGTTATTTGGAGCATAATGTTCGATCAATGATACCTGCGAAGCAAAAGTGGTGTGAAGCCAGGGAAAATGCAGGGCATTTAAAATGTTTCATAATATAATGTTTAAGGTTATATGTTTCATAATGTAATGTTTAAGACTATATCCAGCTTACAGACAAGAAACTAAATGAGCTGAGACTAGCAATGTACCAAATAGATTTTACAACAGAAACATTAATTCGAGAACCTGGACGAGGATGAGGAAGAAAGGTAAAGAAGACATTAAGCTGTATTCACAGAATCTTGCAGTGACACCAGAAACAAGGCATTGACTTTCTTTAGCAGGCAGTGAGAAAGATGAAGGTGATGTAGAGGGCAGAGTGTGGAAGAAGACCTTAACACTTGTATTGAGCCATAGCACCCTTTTGGGCAGCCTGGGAGAAGCACAAAAGCAAAACCAGCCCTTTCAGTCAAAGAGACTAAGTAGATAACCTGGAGGGAGACAAGTGAGATGAAGAAGTAGCCAAGAAGGGTATCAGTGATGTATTTTCCAGTTTAATCTTCTTTTGTAACTTGGTTCCAAAACTAAAAATGTATATTTTTTTAAGTAAACAGTACTTCTGTTCTTACACTTTGAACAGAGCTACTACTGGGCTAATATAACACACAACAAGGTTTTCATTACCCCAAGAGTAGCAAATCTTAACATTGGGATGATATCTCATCAAACATGTCCTGTCAATAACGTACTAAAATGCCCAGCTCCCCATCTGCCCATAACCAGGCAGTACCATAGAAGACCTTTCACAGCAGCTCCACAAGACTGCTTGTGAGTGGCATGGAGAGACTGAAGGGATGAAGAAATGACTTGCAGTGGGCAGTAATAGTCAGAAAAACTTTCTGGCACACAACAGCAAGGGATGGCACATGCTTAAACCTTGCATGTTCGTAGGGATTACAGGTTATATTAAAACTACTGTGGTGAGGTCTCACACACGGCCAATAACAGGGACAACGCATTCAGGTTGGAAACCGAAGAACTCCTGAAGCCATTTCTGCTGCAGTCAGCCTTGCCTGCCAGAGCCCCATCACCTAAAATCCAGAGACCAGGCAGCAAATGGATTTACAAAATCTCTGACTGCAGACAGGTTGTCTCTCAGATGCTCTCCTCCATAAGGCATGGAGTACATCTCTGAGGAGCATCAGCAATCCTCGGAGGTCAACAGGAGCTGAGGGGGATACTCCGCCCCTCACAGACTTAGTCCCAGACTGAAGTCAATTGTCCCTGTGACTGGCATGGTTCATCTGGCCTCTCAAGCTGTTCCTGGCCTTCAGGAAATTGTAGCACTTTGACAAAAATGAAGTACAGAAGTCATGCCACGTTGTGCTGGGACTGGGAGGACCTGAAATTACAGGCTATTGTCTTAGCACTGTGTTTCATGCTATTAAGGATTTACCCTGACAGATTTCTTCATGTTCCTGGCTCCTACACTCCTCATAAATGACTGGAAAAGGTTATAACTTGCACTGCCAGACAGAGTCTTCACTGACAGAAATACAGTAATCTGCTATTAGTGCTGGAGTACCGCACTTGCTGCGCTTCCAAGTCGGACTCCAGCAGCTTCCTTCCATCACCCCCACAACTGCAGTGAGGCGTCCAGATAAATCACTGTCTGTAGACTTCCAGACTGTGCTCAGCACCCAGCACCCAGCCAAAGAAGAGAAAGCAGTCCATGTGCTGTGCTTTGGGCGTATTATCAATTAGGAGACTTCCACAAGCACTGAGTACATTTAATTCTCCTACGCAAACGGCTCGTTCTGCGAAGCCTTACATCTCCCAGGGGATGCAGAGGTGACTAGAAGGACCAGCGGCATCAGTGAAAGAAGCACAGGAAATATTCTCAACTGGGAAAACTCAGAGTCCTTTGGATATGTTTAATTAGGTTTGCAACATCATTTAAACATCCCAAATGTCCTCCCCTCCCCAAATAATAAGGAAGCTGAATTAGTGGTTTAACCTAATTTTGGTTAATATACAGCATTGTTTAGACAAGAGCAATCTTGGTAAAAAAATAACCTACTCTTAGTACAGGTTGAGGTCATGATGTTCAGAGAATGCTGTAAGTTCCAAGGCTAATTCTAAGGGAAAAGGTGAAATGTGAAGGAGGACCTTTACGCGAATAGCAATCCAAGTTAAGCACATTTTAATGAAAGGGAAGCAATAGCTGTGTACTGCTGCTAGTGCACCAGCTTTTCATCCAATAGAAGAGTTTGGGTGAATGTGTCTGTTCGTTTCTTTATTAGTTTTGCACTTGACATCTCTGACCCAGAATCTCTGTATCAGCCTGTGGATTTAGCTGACCAAATGGAGACATCTGTAGCTGAGCTAGTTACTGTAGGCTCCCTTTAAAGTCAATGGAGATCCGGTGAATGGGGCCAGAGGTGGGGGAAAATCATCGTTCTGAAAGAGACATCTAAAACAGGTCAGATGACCTCCACTACTAAAGTACATTTTTCTCTGCATTGTAAACAAAGAGTCCCATAGATGTAGAGCTTCCTGATAAGTCTGAATGGGGAAAGTTATTTCGATTCCTCTGTGATCATACTTAGGTCTTACAAAGTCCTTTTTACTCATGTACCCTCTTTTTCTGGAGTCATCTCAAACCATTAACTAAAATAATAAACAAAGGAGATACGGTGCTGCAGTCCCTAACAGAGACTTACATAGGAAAGCCATCTCCCTGAAGCGTATTAGCGTAGTCCAGGAGTAGCCTGTGGTCTTTAGATGCAAGGCCTGAAGATGCAGGAGCCGTAGGGTAAAATTTTGCTTTCAGGCCCTTTCCTGTATTTGTGGACTTCAGAAAACTATGTCTTTGTGGCTGAGGAAAGACATTATAGACAGGTTTATATAATGAGTCTCAGCATCCAGTCTGTCTTCATAGGAGCACTAAGCATCCATACGTATTAGTAAGCGTGAAAAGCTAACACCAGCTCTTCAAAATTTGGCATAATCCACATGACTTCTACGCTCTATACCACCTTGTACATTTAGGACCTTTTCTGTCTTGTAGAGTGCTAAACTGAGCTTTGTTTGTCTAAACACTTACCACTCCAGGTCCTGTAGGACAGATGTCATTCCCACACCTGGCTTGCCCAGGACTCACAGTGTGGACACAAACCTACATTCAGCTGCTGACTCTGGGGCATGGTGGGTTAAGCATATGCACAAACAGTGCTGCGTTCAGAAGCTTTAATTTTAACTCCCACCCCTTGTTATTGTAGTAGACTTACTCTGCTTCCAGCTGTCTCCACAGAGGTTTCACTGCAAGGCCTTATTGCCTTATTGCAGTGTAACTCAAGGCCTTATTGCTTTATAATCTGAGTTAAGTTAGGGTGGCCAGGGGACTTGTGTCTTTCTGTATCACTTTCGCAACAAGGACATGCACTATCTAGCTGTGTGCTAGATAAAGGCAGTTGTGAAGGTCCTGGCAGATGGTCTTGGCCACAACATAACACAGCTCTTCCACATCACAGGGAAAATACTCATCTCCCAGTCAAAAGCATGAGAGGAGCGATTACAGCATCTGTGCTGTCTAAGATGGGCTGTGGGAGGCTGTAAGCAGCACAGCTACACTGTAGTCACTGTTGTTGCCCTTTACGGTCCTATTTTTCTTTTTATTTGTTCATTTTATACCTCAGTGCACATGATGATTTTTGCTTTGCCTCCAGACTGCACAGAGCCAGCTATTGTTTTTGCAGAGATTTGTGCACCTTTCCCTGTTAGCCAGCTTTATGCTTCCAGTTGCCAAATTCCTGCTTGTCAATGAGCTAGGCAGGCCACTTCAAAATAAACCATGGCAGCTTAAAAATAAGTGCATATTTCTAAGCGATGTACACAGGGTGTACACACAAAGGTACATTGTTCCTTTATACCCATATCTCTGGTGGACATCCTCTGATGGACACTCCTCAGGTGGCTGCTTGGACTTTATGCCCAAGCTTGCAGAAGGTCACCAGATTCTGGACACAAACCTAGAACAGATGTTCCCAGTGCAAACGCTGGTTTTGACTCAGTGGTCTAAATGTCTTTGCCCTGAACCTAATGCTAGGTTCATCAAGCCTTTTTAGCAGCTGCTGTGTGCTCTGAAGTAGTCTCCAAAACCATCTCTTGTTTTCCACTTTGGGAATGGTGACACCCACAGGTGATCCAGAGTGGGTCTCACTTCTCCAAAGTGAGGTATGACTTTCTTACCCATACTTAATGTACAAACCACACCTCTCCTCCAAAACGTCTTCTCCCCTTCACCTTCCAAGAGTGTCATCTGTACATCCAAAAATGGGCAAGAGTCCCAAAAGTAATTGTATTAGAGTATTACCAAATGTGGATGTTAACATGACAATTTTCTCATGAGACTTTGGAGATTATTTGACACAGCCCCAGTTAGCAAGCGCTGACACATAATTAGAGTAAATAGTAATTAAATCAAAACTCATCTGTTTTTACATAAACTTATTTCCCAATTTTACAACAGCAGTGCATTAGAGCCATGATGCCCCACATGAGAAGGAAAGGAGAAATAGCAATTGGGATCACAAGAGTGAAAAACAAAGTTTCCGTCTAAGGTGATGAAGGAGACCACAGCAAGATGTGTTTATGAAACTGTAATGGCACTATTTCTAAAATACTCTCCATCCACTAGATGCCTTTGTGCTTATGGTGTGCCAAGCAGAGCATGACAACTGATTAACAAGGGAAACAGAGCTGGAACTCCAGCCCCGTGGAAGCTTCTACTTTTTAGCGTTTGTAGCCTGAAATTGTTTATCTGAACATCTGCTTCATTAAGAGATATTCACAACAGCAACAAAGAGCTACAGAAAGCACTTTTCCATCTCTCTTTTTCCTACCCATGTTCCATACCCCCCTTCAAAACTTTTCCACTACAGATGTGTGTCACAACACTTACTGTTGGCTTTCATTGTGCTTCCCCACGAACAATGGTAATATTGTGCTTCAAGGGAGCATCTTGGAAAGCAGACCAGTGATTTGTGAGTGTTTCTGAAGTAACAATCTAAGCAATTTTATTGTTGTTTCTATTGTTGCAAGAGACCTTATACTGGGAAGAAGGGAATATCTGCAAGTAATCTGCAATTACCGATATTGTCAGCGCCCTGCTTAGAATCAAGTTGAAAAGGCTGAATTACAGACATGGTTTTGGAATCCTGTGCTCCACTGATGCGCAGCTGCATGAGGGAGGCAGAATTTTAAGCTGTCCCTCAAGCAGGATTGGGAGCCCTGCTTTTCCAGTATTTCCTCCTTCCTCAGCTGCTTTGATACTTCATAGGAAATAATGAAGATTACTAGAAAAACCTGTATTGCACATCCCCTTTTAACAGGAAAGCCTGTTAGCTTTATGCTGCTTAGTTGTTATTCCATTCATTCTTCTTACTAATATTGCTTACTGCTGATTTTGCCTTTGATTTTCTACTTGGTGACCTCCTGCTCCATCCTTATTTAGAGAAGGCTGGCCAATGATTGCAGTATTTTTAGGACAATACCAAGGACCCTCTGTCTTTACACTGCTAGACTATTTACTAATATTTTAATATAATATCTAAAAAAGCCAGAATGGATTGCAACCAAGGCTACCCTCCCAAAAAATAACAGCAATTGCCTAGGTAAGTGCTAAGATTACCCAATAGATGGGTGAACAGAGATGTAGGACCCAAGCAAATGTTGGTAACACCCCAAATTTCATTTTCCTGCCATTGTACAGCACCTAGCACATTGAGAGCCTGGATTTATGACTGCGGTTTCCAAGTGGTACAGCAGCGCAAGCATTAATCCAGACAGAAATGTAGATTTCAGTGAATTTATTCACAGATATTTGCTTATCTTTAAGCAGTCATGACTTGCTGGAGTAGGATGAGTGGGTGTTGCATCTTGCAGGCTGTTCTTTAAAAGTAAAGCAAGCCATCTTGAGCCAGCATGTGCTGACAGTTGTTCCTTTAATAACATTTGGCACAAACACAGTCAGCCACCCTATGCTTTGACACAGCTTGTGCTGAGACCTAACAGTCATCCACTGTCTCCTAGGCCAAAAATTAAATAAGTGGTGTGGATATAGCCCCAAAATGTCAAAACAGTGAGCAATAAGGGTAGTAAAGAGTCATCAACTGACATTAATAAAAGTTGGGAAACTGTGTTGCTACACAGTCAAGGAGAAAAGTTTGGGTCAGGGTTCAGTGGTGCCTTGATGAAAAATAGACATGAAGAAGCATCAGTTACTCCCTCATTCTTCTCTACCTCCCTTTGCTATTGGGCAGAATCCTGCAATAGGGCAGAGGACAAAATTTAGCCAGCTGAATTTAATACCAACTTTTTATAACACTGAAAGCCAGATTCTCATCTCATTTACCCTGAAAAATTCCCCTGACAGTGACAGTGTCAGATAGATTGCTACAGGTGAAAATCCATACTGAAAGAAGACCAAGCCCCGGCAAGTCTAAAAAAATATGTCAGAAGTATTCACACTCCAAACTTTAATTTCCCAACATGAGTCTTTGGGACCCAAAGCTTTTTATTTCACATGATTAATAGGGATAACTGTTTAAATAATAGGTTTAGCATTTTTGCCTGGATCCCTTCTTCTCAACCTCCACTTTTCAGAATCTGTCTGATGAGCAAGTTATAAAAAAGGTGTTTGGTGGAACATTGCTCTGCAGAAGAAAAGTTTCCAATTGTGAACCAGTATTCCTAGTTCTTCTATCAATTAACATCCTAATAAAAAAAATACCTGATGCTTAAAGCTGCTTATCAGCAAACTAAGCTTTCTGGTTTTTTCAATTGGATTTTTAATGATCATAGAATCATAGAATCATTAAGGTTGGAAAAGACCTCTAAGATCATCGAGTCCAACCGTCAACCCAACACCTCCATGCCCATTAAACCATGTCCCTAAGCACCAGATCTACACGTCTTTTAAATACCTCCAGGGATGGCGACTCAAGCACTTCCCTGGGCAGCCTGTTCCAATACTTGACCACTCCTTCAGTAAAGAAATTTTTCCAGGTAGACCACATCCACAGCCTTTCCCTCATCCACTGGGCGGCTCACCTGGTCATAGAAGGAGATCAGGTTGGTCAAGCGGGACCTGCCTTTCATGAACCCGTGCTGGCTGGGCCCGATCCCCTGGTTGTCCCGCACATGGCTTGCGAGTGCCCCCAAGATGAACCGCTCCATAATCTTCCCTGGCACCGAGGTCAGGCTGACAGGCCTGTAGTTCCCCGGGTCCTCCTTCCGGCCCTTCTTGTAGATGGGCGTCACATTGGCAAGCCTCCAGTCATCCGGGACCTCCCCTGCTAACCAGGACTGCTGATAAATGATGGAGGGTGGCTTGGCAAGCTCCTCCACCAGCTCCCTCAGCACTCTCGGGTGGATCCCATCTGGCCCCATGGACTTGTGAGCGTCCAGGTGGCGTAGCAGGTCGTTCACTGCTTCCTCTTGGATTATGGGGGGTTTATCCTGCTCGCCGTCCCTGTCTTCCAGCTCAGGGGGCTCTATATAGGATAGATAACTGGTCTGACTATAGATAACCAGGATAACTGGTCTGACTATTAAAGGCTGAGGCAAAGAAGGCATTAAGTACCTCAGCCTTTTCCTCATGCTTGGTGGCAATGTTCCCCCCCGCATCCAATAAAGGATGGAGGTTCTCCTTGGCTCTCTTTTTGTTGTTAATATATTTGTAGAAACATTTTCTGTTATCTCTTATGACAGTGGCAAGATTGAGTTCTAGTTGGGCTTTTACCTTTCTGATTTTCTCCCTGCATGACCTGATGAGATCCCTGTACTCTTCTTGAGTTGCCTTCCAAGAGTGGTAAACTCTCCTTTTTTTCCTGAGTCCCAGCAAAAGCTCCATGTTCAGCCAGGCCGGTCGTCTTCCCCGCCAGTTCTTCTTTCGGCACACGGGGACAGCCTGCTCCTGTGTCTTTAAGACTTCCTTCTTGAAGAACGTCCAGCCTTCCTGGACCCCTTTGCCCTTCAGGACTGCCTCCCAAGGGACTCTTTCAACCAGTGTCCTGAACAGGCCAAAGTCTTCCCTCCGGAAGTCCATGCTAGTGGTTTTGCTGACCCCCCTCCTTTACTTCACCAAGAATCAAAAATTCTATCGTTTCATGGTTGGTAAGCCCAAGACAGCCTCTGACCACCACACCTCCCACCAGTCCTTCTCTGTTTGTAAACAGAAGATAGTATTTGCTGTCTCTTTTACTGCTGTTCTTTCCATTACAATATGAATGAAACTATCCAAATTGTTTGTCCCTCCATTACCACCTGCATGGTACATGAACAGGAGGGTCAAGTGCAGAGCTTTGGACTTTCCTAGTGGCTCTGTAGTACCTCACAAAATCATCACTGTCTTCTTGGCTATCCCACTGATAGCTTTAGTGCCCACTCCTGCATTAGAGCCAAAGGCAGCAGAACACAGAGTAGAGAGCAGAAATTAAGCCAAAGAACAGATAGCCTGAGGAAGAGCTTCCAAGCAGGAAGGTCTCCTAATTTATGGGATATTCTAAGAAGAGTGGTTGCATTTAGGTGCGGGCTGGATGAGAATGTACATAGGAAAGGTATGTCTGCAGGAGTTGTTATAATAAATAATTTCTTCTTCCTTCTGAAAATTCCTCTTTCTGGAGCCCTGCCAGAGTAACTCCATGGGAAAAGATGGCCCATCATCTTCTCTTGAATCTCACCATAACATTTGTACTGGAACAAGGTCTTCACCCCATGCTCCTCTGCCAAACAGCCTGATCTGGCAGGCACCCAGTGGAGCTCAGCAGGGTCTTTCCCATTTCAGGACCTGCTGTGTTAGATGCAGCTGGTATGTGAGGTCCTAGTGAGCAGAGAAGCCATGGTGCTGTGTTGCAGCCAAGAACGGCAAGGCTTTGTCCTCAGAGAAACTCCCTCTAGCTAGCAACCTGCATGCATTGCTTCAAATCTTGGCCCCAACCATAGCACTCTTATACATCACATTTTCATCACATGAGCTGGCAAACAAGAAAAGCCTCTTTTAGAGTGACATGAAAGCTCCATTATGTGATCTAGTAGGTAGAAGATTCACGCAACAGAGTGCAGAAAGCTGCAAGGTCTGTTGCAAAGGCCAGCGGTCTGGAGGGATCACGAGCAGCCCCCTGGAAACACAGTGTTCACCTCACAGCAACCACCGCCAAAGCTAGAAAGAGCCAAGCTGGGGTGATTCCCAAGACTGCTGCATGGAGCTGACAGGCAGGAGCCAGCCTCTGGAGGGTGCAGCACTACAGGGCTTAGGAAAGGAAGATAGGTCCATGCTGGCAGAAGAATGGCAATCTGGCTGGACTCCAACTGGTGTGGCCATTTTCAGTGCAAAGCACCCTGAACCAGCAAGATAGCTTTGCATTTGCACAGGCATCTGCACTCTCTTTCCAAGGTCATCAAGCATTTAAGGTGGATCTGGCTTTGAGGAGGTCCTTTTCTGGGACCTTGCTGACTCCATAGAGAAGAGCACATAACCAGTACACACGTCTCAGCATTATAGGTGAGTCTGAGCTTTTAAAGTCTGCCTGAGTGGAGGCTGGGGGGTGCACAAGAGGTTGGGAGGGGACACAGCTGGGACAGCTGACGCCAACGGACCAAAGGGATATCCCATACCATATGACGTCATGCTCAGCACATAAAGCTGGGGGAAGAAGAAGGAAGGGGGGACGTTCGGAGTGATGGTGTTTGTCTTCCCAAGTCACCGTTATGCGTGATGGAGCCCTGCTTTCCTGGAGATGGCTGAACACCTGCCTGCCGATGGGAAGTAGTGAATGAATTCCTTGTTTTGCTTTGCTTGTGTGTGCAGCTTTTGCTTTACCTATTAAATTGTCTTTATCTCAACCCATGAGTTTTCTCACTTTTACCCTTCTGATTCTCTCCCCCATCCCACCAGGGGGGAGTGAGCGAGCAGCTGTGTGGGGCTTAGTCGCCGACAGAGTCTAAGTTAAAAAAATGTTCACCATAGTCTCATAAATTGATTACTGCAATAAGCACTAAAGGATGTGAAAGACATCAGCTGAAAAAGAGAGGCAGGTACTTTACTGCTTGAAAGCATCCCCTGGAAGTGCTTAAGATATGTGGAAGCCACTCTTTTGTTTCATATTGACAAACAAGCAAAAAAAAAACAAACAGTGAAGTAGGAAAATCTGAGCACTCCATTCATTACCCTCAACACAATGTTGCCCGAAGGACCTCTTGTCAGAAAGAATTTGTTTCTGCTCTTTTTTCCTCAACCCTCATTCTTGGATACTTCAGATGTTAAAAATTAGTTGGTATTTGAACAAGTGGCCTCACCTGGTGTAGGCTCAGTGTAATCACTGCGCTATGTGTCACACATCGTAGCACGAGAGCCCTCTTCTCAGCTGCAAACAGAACCTCTGCAGAGGACCTGCAGCCCGGCCCCATGCGTAACAGGAAACTCAGTCTGGTGATGAACTTTGCAAATGGATCTGGCTCCAGTCCCTTCAAGGAAACAGGACAGTCAATGTTTATCTTTGAGTTTAGTTTTGTGTTATTGGAAAACTATAATAATGATGGAAACCTCAAAATAAAATAATGTTGAAAAGATACTGACCTTAGCTAGCATTTATGTTGCTTGGGCAGTGCAATGTTTTCTGCTCAGAAATAAAACACTTTGTCAGGACCAAATACAAATTGCTTAACTTGCAGGATTTTATACTCATTTCTGATTAAAAAATAAATGTATCCAAATATGCCAAAGGCACTCACATACAATAGAGCAATTACGTGCTTCAACTCGGATCTCAGCTACCCCCAAATACCAGCTCATGGGAAGGAGGATACCAATACCCAATTGCAGTCAGAATACAGCCAGCAAAGAGCAGTTTTAACCTAGGACATTCTGAGTAAAAGCAAGAAACTGAGGTAAAGTCCCTCGTATACAGAGAGTACTTGGTGTGCATCTTCCGTCTGCTACAAGCAAATTACTTACGCACTCTGCTCCACGGGATTCAAAGGTGTAGTCTCCAGAAACAAAAATCACAGTAGCTACATACCTAAAAGCACCATCCCAGAAAGGCATGTCTGGAATTTCTAAGCGCCGTTGTTGGAGCAAGCTGGTATGCAGAGCGTCCTTAGGAATTAGGACATGAAGGTTTTATAACACTCCCTCCTGTCCCCAGCTCTCAAGCTGGAAGAGATGGAAGGGTGGAAAGGTACAAGTATGATCATTGCTGTAAACATCAAAAGCTGCCCCCACCTGAGCCACGTAGAAATGGAGGGGCTGGGGAAGCAGTCACATGTGGTGGCAGTCGTATCACTGGATCTTGTACAATTGGACACAAGAACAGCCGTGCTGTGACCGTGCTAGTCCGGGTGGGCTATCCTGACTGATCCTGGTCAACATGGGACTGATGAGACACTGGAATTGTTTTCTAAGCATTTTCAAAGCCCACATCTACCGAATTATTTTGAGTTGGACAAAACAAAGTACCGTATATACTCTGGATGACAGTACTGTAATAGTAAGGGGATGAATTAAACGACCCAATAAGTCTTCTCTATCTCTAATCTTTGTGATTACATGAGAAATATGAGAGAGGGTTTTTAGAACCAATAATATTCATAGACTAAATATCTTTCATCCAGGAGAGAAAGACAAAAAATGAAACGTGTGCTAAAAACCAATAGCTGTGTTCATAAATCAATTCATTCAGAAGATTTTTTTTTCCTTTTCCCAGGCATTTGGGTAAAAGTAGCTCATGAGAAAAGGCTTTAAGAAATGCCTTGGGCAATGGAGAAATACAAAAAGCACTTTGCTGCTTCACTGACATGTTTAACATAAAAGAAATTTAAACGTGATCATTTTTCAGCTCAACAGTTTTTGACTTTGTAATGAATAAAAATTTGAGTAAAGAAGAAGAAGAAGGAGAGGAAGAAGAAAGAAACACTACATTAAAAAGTACTCCAATCAGAACCCTTGTGTTCTGAAGGAGTAGTCAAGGGCATTGGCAAGGTATATTTTTTGCAGCCTATGGCTAGATTTACCATTAATGTCAAGGTTTTTTTGCAAAATTGAAATGATTCTCAACAGATAAAGATGAGCACAAGTTATGTCAAAAAGCATTTCTCCCTGCTGGTGACGTTCTCTGCATTAGACACCCAGCTATGTTTGCTCACAAAAACTACATGTTACGTTTGCTGATGCAACTTGAATGCTGAACCATGCATGTGAGGAACTGGGTATTACATTTTGCCATAATAAATAATTTTTAAAAAAATGATAGTTCTTTGTTAGTTTAAACCTCCCAAAGTTATTAATTTCTTGGTCACCTCACACTAGGCCTTGGTCTGGAGAGGATGGTTCCCCCAGTTCTAATGGTGACAGCGGTGAGGACAGACCAGGGCTCTCAGGCTCTACCCCTCTCTTCATCCCAGATCTCCCTTTCTCCTGGCAGAAGCATCCTGGCGAGGACCTAGCCCAGCCCCATGCCCAGCATGGAGAGTGGCACAGAAAGCGTTACTTTGACTATGACTGCCATTGCCCTGAAGATGAAAAGGCATTAGTAAGTACCTCCTGCTTACGGATTTGCCTCTACCATCAAATGGCTCGGAAAAGTCTAAAACTAGGCACTGTAACAAATGCCAGCTTAGTCATGTTTCATTTCTTCTATTTAACAGTCCTGAGCATTATTTTTCTTACAGTGAGGTAATTAAGTGCATCTGTCATGTATTTGACTTTTAAGGTTATAGTCATTTGGTGAAACATTAAATGAAAACTGCAGTGATTCAGAGTTGTTGAATTTCTAATATAATATTAATCCTCACTCAGCCTTTTATGCAACACGCACACACGCTCACATGCACTCTCACTCCTCCTGCTTGATTTTTCAAAATCTTTCCTTTACGCCAGTCATTATTTTAACAGGGCAACGGCAGAATGCTTTGTGAAACAGATGCATAGTTATTCCTTGTCTCCAGCAGGCAATGGAGGGATTTCAGTGTTTCCCAGAAAAACTGTGTAGTTTTCAGTCAAGGCAGTCTTTCTTTACACTATAGATACAACACATAAGGAAAGGCCTCATGAAAAGCACCTGTGATGTCTCTTCTCCACTGTTAGAGTCTGCATCTGGAGACAAAATAGTTCCCAAATATAAAGTTAAGCTGGGTCTAAGGGCAGAAAAATTATTCACATGGACTGGGACCCCTGCAATGCTTCTGGTGCCAGAGGCACTCATCTTGGTGATGGAGAAAAGTAGTACACATTCAGGCTGCCTTAACTCTGCCGACATGAAGGTCAAAACCTGGTTTACTGGAGAGGAGAATTAGGCCAGCAGCAACTGCTTCGATAAAACCCACCATGAGCACTGCCAGGTAACGATTTTCCACACTTCTATCAGTGTAAGGAGAGCAGAATTTTGTTTCTTATTTCTCCATAATATGTTATCTTATCCTCCATAATATGTTATTACCTTCTCTGGAGGTGCCTCACTGGTTCATAAACCACAAGCCACTAGCAGTGTCACTAAGGTTATTTTCATAGCTTCACTCACAATACCCTTTCTAAAACTCAGTGGTTTATACCCTGTTGTCCATGGAGCCTGGCAAATGAGAGGACTATTTCCATGGAGTCAGGGAAAGGTAAATAAGAAAAGCAAGCTTTTTTTCAGTAGGCTTAAATTTGCTACACATGCATCCTCCCTTCCAGGGAACGATTGCAGATAAAAAGTTGAAATATATACATTTACAGCAAAGAGAGCTTCTAGTAGATAGAAGAAAAAAAATCTTCTACCCACCAAGGATGCATTCAGTTGGCAAAATGTAGCTACCAGCACTTAAATATCTCGATCCACACTAGTCCCCTGAGGTTCCCTTCAGAGTCAGTGGAGATCCAGGCAAGAGTGTGAGTAGTGTCTGGGGGGGGTCACCTCCTCTGAAAACAGGCGTCTATAACACTGCTGTAGGTGCCCATTTCTCTTTTCTCTGATTGTAAAGGAAGCCCAGGACAATGCTATAGATGTCTAAAGCTATGTGAGATTAAATCCACCCCAAGTGGCTGAGCACGGCAGGGCTCAAAGGGCAGCTCTTCCCTCCCACCCCGAGCAGTGCGTGATACCCCGCACACCATGCTGAATTAAAATCAGAAGTCGCCAGCCGAAGAGGGCTACTGTGTGCTCCTCGCCTGTCCAGTGTGTTCATTATTCATTCTTAGTGCCTTTATCTGCACAATGCAATCTGCCCCCGGCATAAACAAACAGGCTTGTTTCATTGGAGAACAAAGGGAAAGACAAATACATGCAACGCTGAACTATCATTCTGTCAACAGGCCTTCTGTATCAGTATCAATATTTTAAACAGCCACCTTGGCTCTGTTACAGAACGTGTGCTGCCACCTTTGTTTTCTCAAAATAAACGCAATGTTTTTCTTTTTAATTCTCCAAAAATATCTTGCAGATTCAGATATGTTTACTGCCTGTGTACAAACTGAAAGAAATAAGTGAACAGCACTAGAAAAAGAAGTTTGATATCCACAGAAATGGTTCTGCACAGCTCCAGAGGCCATTGACAGGCTGTGCTCAAAAGATGGCTGGAGTAAAAAGAGGACGGAGGAGGAGTTTCCAAAATGTGGAATTTCTGCTGAAATTATTCTTAAACCCACATTGCTGTGGAAATAGTTGGGCACAGAAGGCATCACCCAAGGCTGTTGTTCTTCTCTCACTTTGCATATCATTGCCAAATCCGAGCTTTTGGGTAGATGTTAGCTAGTAGTAGTTACTAATGATGAAGAGCTCAGCTGCAGGATTTAACAGATCATGCAAAGTGAGAATATCTTGCAGCTCTGTCCTCCAGCAGGCGAGACAGACAGCTGATACACCAAGGGCAGGAATGGCTGAGTTGACACACTGAGGGATGCGTTCTGCCGACTGCTCATTTTTCTCTTAGCTCTTTCTCCCCGTTTAGGCAAAGGACCTCAAATGCAACATGACTGGCTGGATGCCTGTTCATTAGTGACATGCCCGAACAACTTCTCAGACTCTTTGATCAACCCTGGAGGCATGAATGACCTTTGAAAGGCTGCAATGCCCTTCCTTCTCTTTTCTCGGCAAACTTCTGTGTCCTCTGGGTTCTGATCTAGACCAGCTGGAGGTCAACGCACAAGTCTTTAGCCAATGTTCTCCCCTGCTTGGAAGGAACCAGACCGAGGACAGGAATCAGCTTCTGCAAAAGAAGCAGACAGACAGGTAGGCAAATCCCCCCTGTTCCCATCCTCTTGTGCACAGCCACCAGCTGGCCAGTGTTGATGCATTACAGTAAATAAATCCTGGGTGCTTGCCTGGAGGAATACATGGGAGCAGTTGCAATGCATCTAATCAACTCACAGCCTATTCTTTGTTCTAGCTGCAGTACAAATTAAGCATCTTCCTGCTCCAATACATTAAAGTATTTTTAAAAGTTAAGAGCACTGATTTAATAATTTAGTAAGCAGTATCGCAGGCATTTCTGGCAGCCTTGGTCCTTACTGTAATCTGCACACACATAGGAAGCACCTGTGCCCACCCTTTTCTGGTTTCCATCTCCTAAGAAGCGGAGGTCCCACACTCTCTCCCCTTCTCATAGGTGATTAGGAAAAAAAAAAAAGACAATGTTCCCAGTGGGAGCAAAGTAGGTAACCAGACCTGAGCTGGTGCTGCCAAGGAGAGGTTGAGCAGAGAGCAGTCGCTGCTGCCGTGGGAGAGGCAGACAAATTCACATTCTGCTGCAGACAGATCTGAGCACTCTTCCTATGAGGACCACCCCACTACAAGAGCAGAATTTGGACAGAGAGAGCGGCAGGGAGGAGCTATGCACGGCGGTTCACAGGCAGGTGCAGCCAGGGAAGCAGCACGTCGTGGGCAGCAGGCTGTGCATGCTGTGGGGCCAACCCTGCCCTGTGCAAAGAGGGAGACAGGCTTGGGAGAGCTGCCCGTAGGGGAACCTGAGCAATTGCTGAGGTTGGAAAATGAGATACAACCTGCTTCTTTCCATCCATGTGCAGCTTCCACAGCCTACCCTCCAGTTCTTTTATACCTGTAACAACAGTGCAACTGTGTAGGAAAATGCAGGTTTTGGCACATCTCATGAGTTGGAAGGAATAACAGTCGTGATGCACAGCAAGATATGGGGCAGGTAGATCTGCAGCAGCGTGACTGGTCCTGATAGCAGATAAAAGCATGTGATGACTTTTTAGGAGCAGGCAAGTCTGTCTGTGACCCACATAGCAGGGAGAGAAAAGACATAAACAGCATTGCAGAGACTTGTGGAAAGTATCAAAGAAATGGAAAAAAATTCCATCTCTGGTGCTCTTGTTTCTGATTTCACCCATTAAGAGTTTTGCTTATTTGCCTATTGAAGTGGTAGTGGGACCAGAGGTTCTACAAAGGGTCGGATTAGCCAGCCTACCTCGCTTCTCTTGGCCTCGTCTCCCATTCCTAACATCACAGCATCAGGACCTCATTAGAGTAAATGCTGGTTATCTCAGGCCCCAGTGTGAACCTGTACCAACATCTCTTCTGTCACGGGTCAGTGGGACCCTGCGGTCCATCATAGTTCTGCTAGCTGACCCCAATGTGCAACTGTGTTTGCAACTGTATTTGGGTGCAAAATACAGCAGGATCCATCCAGTCACAGGATATGGGAACAGAAGGCTGCTGTGTGGCTTCAGCTGTGATTGTTTATCAAACCAGAGATAATAACCATGAAGGTTAAAATTAGCTATGCTCAAATATTTTTGTCATTAAAGTGTATTACTGCAGCACTAGAGGTTGCAATCATCGTATGCTATTCAGGTACAAATCTACTTTTCTAACTCTTTTTATAGTCCCCTTGAACAACACACCTGCCTGTCCCTTCTCCCTGGTGTGGGCAAGGCTGTCTCTAAATGGCTCCTGTCCCATTCAGGCAGAATGCCTTAATTTGCATTATTCAGTTGGTCAATGACATAACCAGAACTGCTGGATGGGCTTGGTGAACATCAGTCTGGCTCCTGGAAACATCACCAGCCTGTTTAGGTGGGTGGAGGAGAGTGCATAACACCACTGCCAGCACCAGCAAGGAAACACGAATGGCAGCTCAAAATAAGCTGCAGCATGTATGGACTGTAACACCACTAAACTTAGCATTGGGTAATTTCGGTACAGCCCAATGTTCCTCCTCTGGCTCTAGCCTTGCCATCAAACCTCCCACTGGCAGAAAATGCATTTGTTATCAATCCTATTACAAGCTTAATTCTCTGAACAGTCAGGTGTAACTGATGGAGATTGCCTTTCTCATTCCCTTAGTCTTGAGGCTTTCCCTGGAAGATCTCCAGCAAAGTTATTTAATGATAATATTTCTTCCACCTCAGCTGCTCTTTATGAACAAGGACAATGAGTGGACCGTCCCTTTTTAAGCGTCCCTGGAAGAGTACACATTTGAGACTGTAGAGAACAAGGCAAAATAGAAGAGAGCCATTAGCAAAGACTCCATTTGTGTCCAAATTTTGAAGATGCAGAGTGATAAAGAGCACTGCAAGGGTCTTCATCACTTTTAACTGAAGTTCACAATCTTATCTGGAACCAAAACCAGAGACAGATGTGTTTAAGAGAACAGCTTTCTGTTGGAAGCAGAATAAAAAATGCAAGACAGACCTTCTGTAACCTCACTCTTAAACTTTGAGGATTTCATTACAAAATTGTACAAAGATTTTGAGAGAGGGGCTAATACATTCAGGAACTGACACATGCATGAAACATTAAAACTTTGCATTTGCTGGTCCCTTTAAATTTTATTTAACTACAGCTTAAAAAAAAAAAAAAAAAAAAAGCCTAGATATTAAGTGAGGTATCAGATCCAAGAGAAGGGAGAAAACTTTTAGAACAGCTTTGATACCACTAAAAGGAACTGAGAAACTTCTGCTTGAAAAGGTGTCTCTGCAGGTACTGACAGTTCACATAAGGTAGTGTATTAGGAATATTTAATGAAATGTAAGGTTAGTACTGGTTAATACAGGTTGCACACATTCAGATCACTGCACAAAAAGTAACTAAAAGTTAATCCTCAACAGTACCATCTGCACTTGATACTAGTTCATGTTGCAGGTGCGAAAAATTAAGTAGTGATTAAGGGATTTATACATGGTAATAGCCACATGGTGTTAATGCCATCACTATAACCTAATGACCCATATCAACAGGTTGTCTGCAGCTTAATCCCTTAAACACATTTATTTAGAGAGTTCCCAAGGTTTTATTTGCTGCCTTGTTTTCTATCTTTCTGTAGGAAGACAGTTGAATAGATGTAACATCTTCTTCTTCGTAGAGTTTGATACAAGAGAGAGACAAAAAAGTTTCCAGAAAACTGCTCTATAGTCATATATGAGAGACACACAAAGTTCAATAGGAATTACAATAATCATGGAGAAAGACAGAAAGATAGTGACATAGGGGAATATTGGAAAAAATTAGTCGCAAGTTTACGTTCTTCCCTGACTTGAGCAATGTTATGAGAAAAAAAAAATCTTAGCAATAGTTTTGGCTTGATTCCATTACAAATGCTGTTTCCTGGGGATATTATGAATAAAAGTTTCATGTCACAGGAGCATCATGATTTTCACTGCTTTTGTGTTCATAAACCAAAAGAGGGGGGAAAAAAAACCACCACTACATACTTCCTAAATCCAGAGAAGTGGCAAATGCAAGGAACCTGCATTTCTCTTTGTACATGGCCTTTGCCTGGTTGTAGACTGTTGAACAAAAATACAGTAAAAAATTCAGATTGCAAAGCCAAGTACTTAAAAATATTGAGATGCCTTAATAGAAGCTGGCTGAGATAATCCCTCATGTCTGTTTTCTGAAAGAGCAGAACTACTTTAACCAAAAACATTCCATAAATGCAGCTTGAAGCACAACTGAACATGGAAAATTTGGATCAAAAGGGTTGTAAAGAACTGATGAAGGAAAGGAGTTTTAAAATGGCTGCACTCCCAGCTCTGCATAAACAAAAGCGTACACACTTATTTTGTCAGATGCCTGCATCAGTGGTGATTGTGGGAGCTGGTTCCACAAGCAGGGAAAGTAGCTCCTGGACCTGTGCCAAGTCAAGAACAACCATGCCATGGTTTGAGTGCCATCATTGCTACACAAGTCACACCTTGGCACCGCTTTGCCTGGAGTGTTGCAGGATGTTACACCACGGCTGGGCATGACTTCTTTCTAGTCTTCCACTACCTGGTAGGTATCCTCAAAGTAATAATTTGATAGGGATTTGGGCAGTAGTCCATTTAATCCCCCAGAAATTGAAAGCTGCTTCAGGCATTATCTTCTATTTAGCATTACTAAACAACGCTAAGACTCTGAACACTGCACTTAGAAAAATTGTATTATCTATATGTATCATAGTAACGCTAAGCAATCATTGCTTGGGTTCAGGATCCTGCTATGGTGGGGCTGAGAAGAATACATCCCCCCACCCTCTTAGTGAACCATAAATTGCATTTCCAGGCCATTCATAATTGCCAGTCTGAAATTTCTTTTTTGTTTGTGTTTTTTCAACTTATATTTATCTACAAATTACTCTGCTAATTTTAAGCCAAATGCATTGGGATTATTACTGTTTATCTTCTGAGTTTTAAGTTGTGAACAATGGCATTTCCAAGCTTTTCTCATTAATCATAAAGTCATTAATGTCTTTGCTTTTAATCAGAGGAAGAGAAGAGCTGTGTGTGATCACACAGACCTAAACACTAGCATTTGGAGGAAAATGCTGAGTATTTGGAGCTTTGTGAAAAAATTGGCAATGACAGCTGGTGCTTTATAGATCTAAAACCTTTCACACTGTTACAGGTAGGATAACTACTTGCTACCAGCTGGTAAAGCCTACGTGTAAAAGTAAGCTGTGTAGATGGGCTTATGCTGTTGTCTGGTTGCCAAACACCCTGCAGTAAATTTGTTTTCACCTGTGGCACCAAGGTTTATATAGAAACTTCTTACTGAAATGCAAAAAAATGCAATTTATACAACAGAGAAAGAACCTGTGTCAGTCAGATCATAGCATTCTTGCCTTTAATGGGTTTGAAATTGGCCATAGAGTATAAACCATAGTGTGCAGCTAGACACTTCAAATGCATGCCTATGAGTTTATTTGAAAAAGTCATTGGTCAATATGGAAGAACTGATGGTTTAATTCAGTGAAAATTCCAACTTAAATAACTTGGGGTCGGTTCTTGGCAATGTTGTTAGTGGGTTTTTTCCCTTGCTTTTCAGTGTGAGAAGCCCATTCTGCCTTCTCTAGTCAATGCAGGTAGTGCTCAAAGTGTGGTGGATGAGAATTAACTATCTCATCGCGGTTGGCTAACTCAATACATATTGATTTGTGGGTCCTGTGACCTAAAAAAAGACAAACTATATTAAACTTTAAAATAATGTTAAATAAGGATGGCCTTCACCAAATTAGATAATAGAAAACACATCCCAGTAGCACTGTTGTGGTAGAATGGTTAAAAGACATTGGCTTCTGGAAACCGTAACTTATTGACAGTGACATTCCTTTGGCTAGTTTGATCTCAAGCCAAGCTGGCTGGCTCGCTGGTGTAGAAGTCATCACAGTCAGATCAATCCCATCCAGTTCAGACAGAGCTCAGTTCAGTGGTAAATGCTGAAGACACCTCAAGACCCTGTGACTGAGGCTATTGACTGGTATTTAGGAGATTTATCTCCAGCTCTGCAGCAGAGTTCGTATGGCATTTTACAAATCCATGCATTTCTTTTCTGTGTCTCTACCTGAGGGGCAAAGGCATTGACCACCCCAGGGTTCTGTGGCCCTGATGTTCAGATGGGGATCTACCACAGTGTATTGTGCTCCCTTCTGGCATACAGACCTAGAATTCTTTCCCATGGAAATCAGGATGAGGCAGAAGAGGCCAGTGAGTATCTGCATCTTTTCATGGTCCTGGGTCAGGACATGATGAAAGCACATATCTGGACCTGGAAGCTGAGCAGTTCCCTAGTTCTGCTGGACTGGTAAGCATCACAAGCCATATCCACTGAGCTGGCTGAAAATTTCACTCACCTAATAAACTTATGTGTACCATGAAAAGAAGGAGAGGAACCCTGCAGATTAGGGCAGCAGAGATGAGGAGGTACTGCCCCTTTCAATGGCAGCCTGAAATTTCCTTTACTTAAGCCAACTGAGAAACCACATTATACCTTTGCCATCCACATTTCTCACTGAGTCAGGTAGCACCTTGCTCCATACACTGGGTTCCCGCACTCAAGCACACAGTTCTTCCCAGGTATCACGTTCACTGTCCTGTTTTATAACCAGAATATAATGGAAATCTCATTGCCATGCTCCTGTTGCAAGTTACACTGGTGAAACCAAGGACCTTGGTGGCCCTTCACTATGACATTGCCTGTGAGGCAATCAAGCAAGTGCCTGGCTCTCTGTTCAGCTGTGATTTTTGCAGGTGACAAGCTTCTTCACATCTTTTTTTTTTGCTACACCTGGATGCTAAATGATACACTGTAATGTGACACATTCAGGTGAAAAATACCAACTAATAATGCATTAAAATAATAATTATGACTTCAGTAAAAATAGATGTGATATTAGATGCAGTGTTTACTGGCAGAACATAACTGCCCTAGTATGTCTGGTAAAGAACCTTATCTTTTGAAGTCAGGTGTATTGGGAGTTTCTGATGGAAACAGAGCACTGATAATTATACAAGAGTTTAATGTCAGATATTTTATTACAGCATTAAAATAAAAGCCCTGCTGCACTGAGAACACTACCACAAGCAAATGCAGACTCATCCAAGAAGGCACATGCAGAAGAGATGGTTTTGCCTTGCATGAAGAACAGTAAGGTGATCCTGTGCTGGTATTTTTACCTGCCCTTCAAGCCTATGAAAATCTACACTTTGGAGGGCTGTATGGAGATTACCAAGTAAAAATTAATTTGCTGACAGCTTTCCTTACGAATAGGTAAATTGACATGGTTTATCTGTAAACCAGCTCTGCCTTGGCCAGTGCAGGCCTGACAAAGCTTGGAGAGAAGGAAGCAGACCCATCCTCTGTGACCTTCTTCGCCCCCAAACTCAGCCCTGTCCTGCAGCTCTCTTCAGTCTCTTGAGATTTCCTTCTGCTCCAGGAGAACGGTGCAAATCCACCTGAATCACCCTGGGCTCAAAGCAGCAGTGTTACCATTTCTTCTCTAGCCGCAGTACCCCAGAGCCCATTCCAGGGTTAACAAAGAGTTTACTGAAGTTTATTAATACAAACAAATTAAGGGATTATCCCCAGGTGGTGGAGAGGGCCAGGTGTCTAATAACTAGGGTTACGACTGGCATGTGGAACACATATCTTTACCTGTCGTATCAGTCCTATTTTCCCATATGCTTTCTCATCTATCTCACAAAGATTTGTAGAATACTTCTGAAAGCGCTATGAAGTCTTTGGGACAAGACTGTACTTTTTTTACATTCCATCAGTTCCTAAGCCTACAGGACCAAGGTCCCTCAGAGGGCTCAGGAACAAGCCCATGCTTGCCACTGCTGGTGGACTCCTGGAACAATTTTCATTTGTGACATCTCCCAGCCTACAGCCACAGGGCAATATGGCGGCAGTATTAGTCTCCTGGGGGATCATATAGGTCAGTGACTTGTCCCAAAAGGCAGTATGGCAGAAGCCACTCTCTTTTGAGGGAAACAGCTGTGTGGACACAAGCAGCACTTCACCAGCTGGCTTTAGGGCCAGAGCATGTGCCCTGGCATGCTTACTTTACTGTGTGGATAAGCCTCTGAGATCCTGGGCTATAAAGGCTAATAGCTCCACTGCTTAATCCAGGTGGTTTAGAAGGGCTCAGGCAGTGCAGCATCTACCACTCTCATTGGGAGATAATTTCCCCCAGCGACAGCACCATCAGGGTCCACCGCTGTCCACCATCAGCTGGCCAACCCCAACTCTGGCAAAGATGGGAAGAGCTCCTTGGGTCTCTCTGCTCACTCGCTCCTGGCTTTATATTCCCCACATGTGTGTCTCGCTGTCTCACCCTTCCTTCCACATCCTGTTCTTGTGTTGTTGCCAGATAGCATTTGTCTTGCACAGCTGGGGATCCTTGAGCAATTTCTGGGAAGGAGCAATCCTCAAGTCTGACTTAGGTAGGACCTCATAGTCCCCTGTGCTCTGGAGGCCTTGGTTCCACCTGGAGACCTCAGTTGTAGTGTCCTTTCAGAAATGCATGGTCAGAAGTTTACTGAATTCAGCATCCTGAGTGGTCAATTTTTCCACTAAGCCTCCTAATTCTCTAGTTTACTTCTATTTTGCTTCACTGTTCCCAAGCTGATGCTGTACAAGTCACAATTAGTAGTCATAACTTTCGGTTTAATAACCATGGACAGCAAGTCAGGAGATCTCAGAAAGATTTGCCAGGAGTTAGAAACAATCTTTTATTTTTTCTTTTTTCTTTCTATCTTTTTCCCTTTTTATTTTTCTTTTTTGATTTTTCTTTCCAAAACAGCTAGAATGGTAGGAACAATTTTATATTGATGTACAGTGTCTGGTACAGTGTCTTCTCAGACAGCATTTTCCTAGAGGAGCTGGTGGCTCACGGCTTAGACAGGTGTACTCTTCGCTGGGTAAAAAACTGGCTGGGCGGCCGGGCCCAGAGAGTTGTGGTGAACAGAGTTAAATCCAGTTGGCAGCCAGTCACAAGTGGTGTCCCCCAGGGCTCAGTGTTGGGGCCAGTCTTGTTTAATATCTTTATCAATGATCTGGATGAGGGGATCGAGTGCACCCTCAGTAAGTTTGCAGATACACCAAATTGGGTGGGAGTGTCGATCTGCTCGAGTGTGGGAAGGCTCTGCAGAGGGACCTGGACAGGCTGGATCAGTAGGCTGAGGCCAATTGTATGAGGTTCAACAAGGCCAAGTGCCGGGTCCTGCACTTTGGCCACAACAACCCCATGCAACGCTACAGGCTTGGGGAAGAGTG